>JAUMJK010000178.1:2942500-3308980 GCA_033558105.1 Coccyzus lansbergi | reverse complement strand
AGGAGGAGGCGGGCGCCGCGGGGCATTGTGGGACGGGTGCGGGGACGGGCGGAGGTCACGTGATGACGGCGGCTCCTCCTCTGCCTCGGGAGCGCTTCCTCATCGCTCTCGCAGGCGCTGGTCGCGGCTTCTCTCAGGCAGCTCCCCTGCTCCTGGCCGCCTCCCCGGGCACAGGTTTATCATTGCTGTGTTGGGATGACCCAGATCCTGAGTGGACGGACTGGAAAATCCAGACGGAACGAAACGCAGCGAACGGCTGTTGGCAGAGCACGGAGAAAGCCGTCCAGAAGGGCCCACGCAGCGTTTCGTGTCTGCGCGATCCTGCTCGCCCAGTAACTCCTCAGACCTGAGCACGGTGGATGCGTTACTCAAGCTGGGCCACCAGCCATATGCTGTGGCGGCAGTTTACCCAGCCCAGGTAGCCTTGCGGCCAGGGACCACAGTATGGTTGAACTACTCTGTGAAACCAGTTTATTGGATGGCTCTCTGCAGGAAAAGCGATCGCAGCTTTGCAGCTGTGTAGCACCTTGCACGATGAATTCTTGCTGCTGGTCCAACTTCCTTGGCCACTTCGCGTGCCTGTGTCCCAGTGTCAATTCACTATAGTTTAGCAGCAGTTATTTCCAGGGGTAACTGCTTGTTTAAAACTGTCCACTGAACCTGGGGCAGAGTACAGGCTGTCTTTGCAGTTGCTTAAGTGTGTTATAGCACCAGCATCTGCCACCTGGTCAGTTTGGGGATCTGTTGTGGCAGGTGTTAGAGTAGTCAAAGTAGCAGTTAAGCTCTGCCTGTAGGGAAAACACAAACCAAACTGTAGGTGAAGGAAGGGTGAAAGGGTCAAAAACTATTTGTTCACCCTCCTAAACACAACCTGCTGTGGCGTGGCTGAAGGAGGGAAGTTCTCAAAGGCAAAAGGACTCTACCCTGGCCAGCCAAATCCAAATCTGAGGCTGACTCCAAAGCCACTGTAAAAGGTGACCGGAAATCACCATATCCCTCTCTTAAGGGCACATCCTCCAAAGAGGGTGTTGCAGGATGAGACACTCTGTAAATGTTGGTCTCCACAGCCTTCCCTCTCCACATCAATAGGTGCCTGAATATTGCCTGATGGAGAATCAATGTATCTTATACTGAAACTCCCACCACTTCCTGGCTCTGACAGCTGGAGGCCAGGGGATCAGCTTCAGCTGGGCTTTACGTGATAACACATAGGGTGTCTTTGAGTTGGAAGTTTAAGCTGTAATTGCATTAAGCAGCCACATCAATTCCTCAAATGTAGAACATGAAACAGCATGTCCCGGTGGCCTAACCATGGGCTCAGAAGCTAAAACATGTCACCTCAGCCACTATTGCTGCCATGGTATGCACAGTTTTTAGCTTGCATTCCTCAGCTATAAAACAGGCAGTCAAATACTAATCAAGCATAGAGACATTGCAACAGCCACCTAAGCAATGAGTGAAGGTTTGCAGAACAAGCAGATTAGTCACCAGTGCCGCCTTCTTCCCTTCTGCCTGCTCCAGCAGCTGCTAAAGCCTCTGTGGTACCTGCCAGCCATCCAGGAACTCACAGGAGTTTCTCACTGCTCAGGGAATGGGGTTTTGGGTGCTGGCTTGGCCACTGCACACAGCACAGCTCAGAGCAGGTCAGCCAAGCCTGCCTGCCCTCCCAGGGACAGGGTGGGAGACCTTTCTATGCCTTCTTGTCCCTCCCAGTGCCAGCTGTGCAGCTCAGGCTCCTACCTAGTCCAGCCTGCTGAATTGGACCCTGCTAAGGTGTTATTTATGGAACCTTGTCACAGAGCTTGAAACTGAGCCAGTAAGGAGCCTTCTGCTTCACCCAAATGCATCTTAGTGCATTAATAAAGAGCAAACATTGCAATGTGCTTTGCATTTTTACTTACAATCCAGCACTGCATTGTCTAGAGAGAAAAACAATACGGTACAGTTCCACATTGCCTGGGCTGAAGAGATTTCACTTGTACGCAGTGTGGCATTGTGTTAGTCAAACCTCAGACAGCCCAGCACTGCCCTGGTTGCACAGAAAATCCTGCTGATGTGACAGTGCGACACCAATACCAAAAGCTTGGCAGAAGTGGGGAAATGTGGGTTGCCTGGACTGCTTGATCCAGCAGCACTTTGCCAGAGCAGTGCACAACTGCGTACAGATCACGTGTGGGCAAATCGGAACACTATTTGCACAAAAAGATCCAGATGTAGGACCAGGACACCTGATCAGCCAGCTCTTTGCTAACTGTCTCCACGGGGCACACCATTTCATTTGGGCCCAGATTGCCACTGTAATAGCTTGCTCCCCACAAACCTTTGATGAAACTGTCAGGAGTCTGTGTTCCCAACCACCTCTGCCTCTGCAATCTGCACTGATGGATGGGTCTGACTTTGCATGACCCATTACTCTTCTTCAGTCCCTGCCAGTTCACTGTCAGCCATGGAGCCCACATATTGGACCCATGGGCACATGTAAAACAGAAATTTTCCAGCAGATTAAATAATTTGAGAGAGGTCAAACTTCCAACCCCCTCCTATTGAAGGCTTCTGCTTTTTCTCAAAGATTTTGTAAGGTCTTCATAAAAAGGGCAGAAAGAGAGGGTTGACTCAGAAAGTACAAGCAGATGTCATGGCTTGAAACTACTTGCAGCCACTCTCCTCAGAGCTAAGCATTCCAAAAACACCACCAAAATGTGAACGCAGTGGTTGTAAGCAGCTCTTTCTTTCCAGAGCAAGCTCAGGTAGAGGCTAGCCCAAAGCTAGCCAAAGATTCTCCAAAAAGAAAACTGATGTGCTGCATCTGGTGCAACCTGCACTCAGGCCAGGACCTACAACTGAAGCAATAGAGACAAACTGAGACACTAAAAAATGGTAAAACCCTTCTCTGGAAACCATACAAAGTACAATATTGAAGCTGCAGAACAGCCTCCTTAGGCTAAAATACCCTGCCAGCTGTTCTACTTAGCCCGTGTCTCATGAAGATTCCTGCACTTCTCAGTGACGTGAAACTCTCCCAATGTAATGTTTTCGATTGTCACTTCTTGGCTGAGGCAAGCCACGCCTTTTTGCAGAAGCAGCCCAGGCTCAGTTATATCTTTGTCACTCCTTGGGTAGACTACAGCTACGTGATACACCTGAGTATGAAGCCCACAGCACTTGGCAAATGCCAGCCAGAACAGCATGCTTCAGTGGGAGCACTGGCTACCACAAGTACATGAAACCTACTCTCTATTCCCTAGGCCACCTTTTGGCTTGGAAGCTAAGCCAAATTCAAGCCTGAGTCCTGATCTTCAAAGCATTTGATGGCATGGACCCAGCACGGATGAAAGATCAGTTGAGACACAAAGATGGAAACCATAATCAACAATCAACAACTCTGACACTCTCCAAGAGCATCAGACCCATCCAGCGTAAGGATCAGGTTTGCTTGTGACAGAGACAGGATTTTCTCTGAGAAGAAGTTCTTCCTGGCTGGTGAAAAATTAAGTATGTCTAAAATGCTGAGTAATTCTCTCCTTTTACATAGCCCATCTCTGCAAAGATGTGTCGGGTTCACTGTAGGTTCAGTTCCCTTTTGCTTTTTTTTTTCTTTTCATATTTATTTTGTATAAAATAGAAGCATTGACATCCTGAACCCAGGTGAAGTTCTTGGCCTGTTCCCCAGCAGTGAAGTCTCCAGCTGACAAGACAAGATGCGCTACAGCTAGGAAGGCTTGGCACTAACCAGCAAGATCTGCTACTACCTTTCAATATCAAATACTAGAGCCCTTGCTCCCAAAGAGACCCTTCAAGGGTCAGTCCAGCAGTCACACCGAGGCTATCCTAATGAAAGACTCCTACTGCAGGTCCCTGTATGGTCTAATCCTCCTGCCTTTGTATTACGTTCCATAGGAAGCAAGTTTCTAACATGGCACCAGGTCGTATTTCCACCTGGCCAAGGGAAATAGCTAAAATTTCCAATTTGATTATTACTTTAAAGTGTAAGTACTAGCTGTATTTGCTGAGGGCTACTGATGGTGAAAGGTTTGGAGGGAGAGAGAGGCAATTCAAAGTATGTTGCTCCAGACCCTGAGCAGGGTTTTCAGCTTCCCTGCAGCATGTGGTGATCGAGACAGAGTGCCCCGTGGAAAGTGCTTGTGCTGCTATACCATGTTTGCTTTTCTTGATGGAGACAAGCCTGTGCCAGGACAGATTAAAATCTGGGCTGGTAAAAGAGGTGGTCTAGCTTGCTGTCATTTTTGGCTGGGGAAAAAAAAAAAAAAAAAAAAAAAAAAAAAAAGCAGTAAGGCAGACACAAATCCTAGATTACTACCATTAAAAACCATGGTAATTTCTCATCAGCGTGTCAACATCGTGAATCCTTTGAACTCTCCACATTTCTAATGAACTGACATTATTTGTCCACGTTTTTGAATTGTAATCCATAATGCCTGGGTCTACTTAACCTCTCTTTACATCCTCTGCTTCTTCATGTGCATTTGTCTTCCCGTACATATCTATATGCCACGTTATGCATTTAGCAGGCTCCCTATATACAGCTCGTAAATCACCCAGGGTTAAAATCCACTCCTGTTCTCACATTATTTCCTAATCTCTAAAACATGTCTGTGGAAGAGCTTGAGAGTGACCTTTGGTATCATAAATCGGAGAGCAGTTTGACATGGAAATGACCTCGGCTGTAGAATCACGCATCCAGCTCCATAAGAGCCTGGCAGGGACAAACCTCTCCCCTGGGCTCAGGCATCCCAGGGCAGGATGGGGAGGCTAAGCCTGACTTCTGCAAGCTTCTCCCTGTGACTGCTGGGAGAGAGGGGATGTGGCTGCACAGAGTGCAGCAAGTGTGCAAACGTGGCCCAGGTTCACTCTAAGTGGGGT
Source organism: Coccyzus lansbergi (assembly GCA_033558105.1). Classification (NCBI taxonomy): domain Eukaryota; kingdom Metazoa; phylum Chordata; class Aves; order Cuculiformes; family Coccyzidae; genus Coccyzus; species Coccyzus lansbergi. The sequence continues at coordinate 3,304,099 of JAUMJK010000178.1, read as the reverse complement.
GAGCACTTGGGAACATTCCAGAGAGGGATCTCACCCTACACTGTGATTGTGTCATGAACTCAGATAAGAGCCAGGCTGGAACTGAAACTACAAGTGGCGTTTGGGTTTCTGTCAGAAGCTAATAGTATCCTAATTAAAACTGACTGTATAAAGCAACAGTGATCACAGTCTTCTCTACTCCACAACCCCACGATCACTATAGCTGGCAGAGCACCCTGTGGTACATGCTGTTCAAACTCACAGAAGGAGGTTTTCTGGCTCCCTAAGTGATGTAAGTTGAGCTAATGCAAGCTCTCCCCTTCTAGCAAAGCTGCGTCTGCACCAGGACTTCTACAAACATAGCAATATCTGTACTCAGCACTGGTGAGACTGCTCCTTGAATCCTGTGTTCAGTTCTGGGCCTGTCATGAAACTGGTGAAGGGGCTGGAGAACAGGCCTTATGAGGAACGGCTGAGAGAGCTGGGGTCGTTTAAGCCTGGAAAAGAGGAGGCTGAGGGGGATCTTATTGCTCTCTACAACTACCTGAAAGGAGGTTGTGGAGAGGAGGGTGCTGGCCTCTTCTCCCAAGTGATAGGGGACAGGACAAGAGGGAAGGGCTTCAAGCTCCGCCAGGGGAGGTTCAGGCTGAACATTAGGAAAAAATTTTCAAAGAAAGGGACATTGGGCAGTGGCAGAGGCTGCCCAGGGAGGTGGTTGATTCACCTTCCCTGGAGGTGTTTAAGGCACGGGTGGATGAGGTGCCAAGGGGCATGGTTTAGATGGGAATGGTTGGACTCGATGATCCTGTGGGTCTGTTCCAACCTGGTGATTCTATGATTCTATGATCTGCTGGGGACACGAATTTTTCACATCGGGAACTGACATAGCTGTGGTGGCAAAACAATGTCATTTAGAACAGCCCTAGCAAACCGTCCCGGGAGAAGCGGAACCGCCGAGAGCCGCAACAGCGCGTGCCGTGATTAATCTGCAATTAGCGTCCTCGGCGACCGCCGCTCCGCCGCGCAGGGATAGCGCCCGGACGGGCGGGGGCCGGCCCGGAGCACCGGGGCTCCGGCTCGTCGGGGGTGATACCGGCAGCGCCCCCACCCACGTGTATGGCGGCGGCCCCGCGGCGGCCGAGGAGGGGAGCGGGGGTTGGGCCGGCGGGCGGGGCGGGGCGGGCGGCGCTGGACGGGGCGGGCGGCGGGCGCGCAGCTGGAATGGGGCGGGCGGGAGCGGGGCGCCCGGTGCAGCTGGCGGGGGGCGCCGGCCGCCCGCCATAAAGTGAATGGCCGGGGTGAATGGGAGGCAGTCGGCCGGCGCCCTCCGTCTCCGCCCTCCCCGCGAGGCGCAGAGCGGCCCCGGCAGCCGCGGGGATTTACTGTCCGGCAGCGGCGGAACGGCGGGGAGGGCGCCCCTCTCGCAGGACTGAGGCCGCCCGGCCGAGCCCGCATCCGGAGCCGCCGTAAGTGTCCCCTTCTTTCCCCGGGAGACCCTCGGTGCCCGCCGCGAGAGCGTCCCCGGCGGGGCCGCGTGCGGGGCGGTCCCGGCCCGCTCCGCCGTCCCGCGGGTGCCCGCGGCTCCGGCCGCCCCCTCGGGGCCGCCGCGGGTCCCTCCCGGCGGGCGCGGCCGCCGCCTCTCGCCGTTGCTACTTAGCCTTTCTCCGCCGGCGCGAGCGTGTCCGGGGCTGTTTGAATTAACCGGCGCTGGCCGTAAATAACGGCGCCGCGGGCTGCGGCTCGGCCGTCCGCGGGAGCCGGGGAGAAGGGTGCGGGGAGCGGAGGCGGGGAGACGCCGCCGGGGGAAAGGCGGGCGGCCCAACGGCTCTTAGACGGCCGGATAAATGATATTTATGTAACGGGACGGCTCCTGTTTACAGCAGAGCCGACCTCCCTGCAGCGTCGGGGAGAGAGCGAGCCGGCCCCGTGGCGGGACAGACCGGCAACGGCGGACCCGGCCGGGAATACCCGGGTGGAGGGGCGAGGGCAGCGCCGACCCCCGCGGCGGCTCCGCCGGACGCTCGGGAAGCTCGACGGAGCCCGGTACCGGCAGTTCCCCGCTCAACGAGCTCCGCCCCGGGGTGCGGGTCGGCTCTCCGGCTCGGCGCCCTTGCGTCCTAACCCCCGTCCTGCTCCCGGGAGCGGCGGTTCAGGCTCGGCCGCGGCTCTGGCCGGGGAGGGCGGCCCCGGGGCAGCGGCGACCCCGCCGGGCACGGCTGCCGGCCCCGCTCTGGCCCCGCTCCGGCGGGGACGGGAGAGGAGGCGCTGTCCTCCCGGGACCGCGGAGGTCGGTGCAGCCCCCGCTCCCCGCCGGGGCTCCTGGCCCTGCCGGCCCTGCGGAGCGCGGGGCGCTGAGCTCGGGGCCGGGCGCCGCTCCCGTCCTACCCAACTCCCTGCTCCCTCGCCTAAGCGAGGAGCGGCCGGCGGGGCCGGGATCCGGGCGCCTTCTACGCGGCGACTGGAGGCAAAAAGGGGAATTTGGCATCCCCCGCGCGAGCGGCTCTGCCTGGAGGGCGCCAGGGTTGCGGTGGCTTCGTTTGCCATGTAATCTGGGGAGGCGGTAAAGGCGACGGCGCAGGAAGGTGCCTTTAAGGAGCATCGCTCCTGGTCCTGTCTCGCCTTCCAAAGGCAGGGAGAGCACCGCCTGCCTTTTTGGCCGTGGGATTAGGTTCCTCTCGGCTCCCCGAACTCCCTTCCAGCCTGTTGGTGACCAGAACGCTGGGTGTTAGTGCAGCCTTCGGTGGTGGCTCGCTGCGAGGGACAAAGAACTGCCTGCTGGCTCCCGAGGGACCAGCAAAGTACGGGAGCTTCGTTCGGTCTCCGCCAGTGTCGGCAGAAGTGGAGCAGGATTTCATTTTCATTAGGAAACGGTCACACCGTACCCAGTACTCTTAGCAGAGAAATCTCTTTCCCTGACAGCCCGGAGAGGGATCTGGGCGAGGGGGGTGTTTTTTTCCTAGTGTTATTGGTGTTACTGGGTTTTAACAAGTGACCTGAAATCTATAGCCCGGCCCAGGCTCTCCCCGTGAAAATCCACCTACATCCCTGTAACTTAATTGTATCTTGTCCAAGGCTCTGATTTAAAAAAACAAAACAAAAACAAACAGTATCTTTCTCTGGGGGGAAAAAGAAACAAAAAAAAAAAAAAACCCAAAACTGTAACAAGCCTCACTTAATATCTGTTACATTTCTATAAGGGCTTAATTCAGGCAATTAATAGGTTTGCAGATTGTGACTGGATCGCAAAAGAGTTGGTTAATGTGCCCTACAGAAAGTCAGCAAAAAAGAATGGCATTTTCTCTCTTTGTTAGTTGCGACCCGAATCCTTGAGATTGAGCGGTGAGGCTGACTTTGGAGACTGCCAAAAAAAAAAAAAAAAAAAAAAGCCAGAAACCCGATCTAGGGGGCTGCTCCAAAAGGAAGATGAGATGAGCTGGGGACATGAGGTCTGTCTCGTGATCTGGCACATGTGCTCCAGCTCTGGGGACAAGGGAGGTACCTGGGCTGGGAATGAAGTCCCCATGGGGAGAACCGGTGGTTTCATACCGTGTGCTGTGCGTCGGGAAGGCAGCAGGATGAGGCCGCAGAGCTGTGGAAGGCAAGGGGGGGTTAGAAATGGGAGGCTTTGGTGTCTCCAGGCAGGCTCAGTGATTATCAGGCTGTTTGAAAATGGGAGATTGCTATTTACTTAGGGCCTGATCGCAGAGGGGGCAAATCTCTCTTGCTGAAGGCATCGGGCTGTGTCAAGCCTGGACGTTTGCTGTTGGTGGGGGGACAGCCTCCACCAACTGGCATCAAACTTAGTGCTGAGGCAGTAAGAAAAATCCTCTCTTGTCAACACCCGACTGAAACGCACTGGCGTTTCAAATGGCTGGAGAAAAGATTCGAGGCCAGCCTGCTGCACCACGCTTCCCTTCCTCCCCTTTGTGTGCAGCACCCTTGCCCTCCTCCCACCTCACCTTTGAATATTAATGCCTCTGGCAGATTGGATAATAATGTGACTGGGAATTGAATGAAGCTGGTTATTAGCTTTGGGCTTCCTTGGGGCATTTAAGGGAGTCCACAGGCTGTTCCTAGAGGCTCAGCAGCAACAGAGACCAGGGCTGGACTTAGCGTAGAGGGGTTTGCTTCTATGGGAAAGGATTTGCTCAAAATCGTAGTCCACCTCCAACCCTAGAGGAGGACAGGTACCGCAGCCTGCCCTGAGCTTCAAATCCCACAGGATGGTTAGCGATAGATCTGCTGGTTTTGCAGTAACAAGGAAATATTAAAAGTTGCTTTCCGGAAGGAACTAGGAGATCTAGCTGAGCAGAAACTACTATTATTAGGCTTTAAAAAGAGATGGGGAGTGAGGTTCCCTTCTTCACTCGCCACCCTGCTGTCGGAGTATTGCCCAGCAGATTCAGGAAGAGGGCCAGTCCTCCACACACTGAATAGGAAATTTCCTGCTGATTTGTAGGGTACAAGTTCAAGCTCCGAGCCCTCATTTCTGAAGAGCTGCACCTTATGATGTCTCTCCTTGGGAGCTACCTGATCTTTCTGTAGGCAGATCTCTAGATGCTTTAGCATGAAGGGAAATATTCCTGCTGTGCAGAGGAGAAGCCAAGCACTGGCAGAATTGCTTGATCTGAGCCGGAAAAACAATTCTGTCCCTTGACTCTCAGTCTGATGCCATCTCCCAAACCACGGCTCCTCCAGAAAATAAACATTTACACCCTGTTAACTAGTGCAAAAGAGGAGGGAAACCAGAGCTGAATTTGCAGAAGCTGCTATTAATTTTGTCCATCTGATTTTTCAGCTGTTCAAAGTGTTCAGAGATGCATTAATGGGAATCTCGGCTGATACGGGGAGCTGAGTCCTGCCTGCATTAAATTAACTCCTCCAAATCAGTTACTGTGATTGAGACATGTATTTGCCAACCCCTGCCTAACAAATTCCACAGCCCCAAACCTGAGAGGCTAAGAAACATTTCTATCTGCAGGATATAGCATGTATGCTGCTCTTTTTCACATAGCCCTGGTTCTGCAGACTCATTTTATTAAATAAATGAATATATTTGCTACTTGGGAACCTTCACTAGGATATCATGGGCTGGAAGGCTCAGCGCCTGCAAAAACTGAAAAAGTACAAAGATTAAATAAAATGAATGACCAGAGAGTTCACAGTACTTTTGCCTCTCTTTTACCTTCGTTCCTTCTCCTCCCCCCATTTCAAGCAGAGGCATTGCCACATCGCCTTTTCTCCCCCTTCTAATGCTCTCATTTATGAAAGTCTTATTTTCTTAAAAAATCTTATTAAAAACAACCAGCAACAAACATGAGGATTTAACTGTAAATCAAGCTGACCTGTCTGTGTGGACATTTTTATTTGCTCCTTTTTCTGAAAAACAAATAAACAGAGAATCCCTCCCAAATAAAGCAGCTCCCCGCTTAGATTTGAACACACTTTAGAAGAAATCTCTTTTGTTGTAGCCATTTTTATTTCCTGTTTGTTTCTGAGCTTAGACTTGACAATGAAAACCACATGAAATTCCCTTTTTGTTCCATCAGTTTTATTTTTGGTGCCACAATATCCCAACTTCCAGTTCTACAAGTTGGGATGGTTGGTTTTTTTCTGTGTGTGCTTATTGCGGGCATATTTTTTTTTAAGTAAATTCAAGTAAGTTTTCCTCAAAAACAAAAAAGAAGGAAAGACTTTCTAGAGGACGGGATGTACGAGGATGATTTTAAAAAAAAAAATCTAAATATTTAGGCTAAATTAACTACGCTACGAAAACTAATCTGGGTGCGGATCCATACCTAACCAGGGAGAAACTCCAAAGCGATGCACGATACGCACTTTAATATTTTATTTAAAAGGATTTCGGAGCTTGATTTGTGTCTGGTGTATTTTAATAATTATGTTTAAGCCCCCCAGTGTTTGATCTCTGCAGCGGAGCCCGATCGCATTGTGGAGCTGCAGGGGGGCTTTGTGGGCAGGAGGTCTGGGGGAAGCAGAGGGGTTTGGGGTGTGGGGTCCCGCTCCCCAGGGGCTGCCAGGCGTGGGGTGACCCGAGCGGCAGTATTCTGGGACAGCTCCCTCCTGTCTCCGAGCCTCCTTTTTCTCTCGGAACAGCTTTGCTGGGATTGCCCGAGGGCCAGGCTGGGTGAGTAATTAGGGCTCTGCGGCTTTGCTTTCCTACTCGCCCAAACTGCTACCTCCCAAGGCTCCGCATGGGATGCAACCTCCAGCAGATGGGAAAACTAAGGATTTGGGGGGGGGGGTGGGGGGGGTGGGGAAAGAGGCAGCGTTTGTACGCAGTTCATCGGCAGCACAGCGCGTTTCAGGATCCTGAAATTGAAGCCTCTTGTTTTGCCGCTGGCGAGGTCTGTCGTGCCCCTGGATTCAGGGACGCGGGTGCCCGGGCTGGAGGCTGCGGGCTCTCCCCGCTGGCCCTCGGTGCTCACAGCTGACCCCGCACCGGCTGCTGGCAAAGCGGAGTTTGCCGCGGGGAGGGCTACTCGCCTCCCTCGGCCCCTTCAAACAGCGTCTGGGTAAAACCAGGCTGACCTTCGGGGCACGTTGCACGGTCCGTAAGGGTGGAGAGGGAAGGAGCTCCAGCATCTCTCCCAGAGCCGCCCTCCCCGCCGCAGTATCCCGAGGAAGCAGGGAAGGATACTGCGGGCTGAGATCATCTGCTTGTTTTACTTATGGCAGCCTGCGTCCTGCAAGGGATTTCTTGCCAGAAAGCTTAAAAAAATTAAATATAAATTACTTGGGGGGGGGAGGGAAGACAAATAATCAGGAAACTTTACAGGAAGGCGCAGCAGACATTGGCTCCCCCTGGATCTGCGGGTTTGCACTGTGAGACAACACATCCCTTGGAGCGAGCCAGACACTTCTGGGCTCTTATTGCCTTAACCAACAGAGCCACTCATTGACCATGGTGGCTGCCGGGGCGGTCACAGCACTCTTGGAACTCTTAGCAGTTGCTGCTTTTCCCTTGGTAGCCCTGCAGTCTTCTGGGCTCTGCCAGGTTGTTCTAAAACAATGACTTAGCAGCACCACCAGAAAAAGCTTCTTTCTCGCCACCAACTTTTGTCACAGAACAAATGTTTACGACCAAGTCAAACTTTTCCAGAGAGGATTTCTAGCAGAAGTGTTGACGGGTGGCAGACACGGGCAGCTCTACAGTGCCCCAAGGTCGACCATCTCTAAGCGTGACACATGGATGACATGGTGGGATCCTTCTTAACCTTCAACCCTGTGATAACCCTCTTGATTAGGGGCTTTCTTGAGCTTGTTTACTAATCATGAGAGTCATTTTCATCTATAGTAATGCCTGAGTCATCCACTGCCCTCCATCTACACACAAAACTCCCGACAGCAGCTGAAGTCACACAGCTCCAGTCCTTGACGTCGCTATCTCAGCCTCCCTAAAACAGGCCAACTTTATGGTTGCAGAGATACAGAAACAATCCCACTGTGCTGCTGCGAGCACAGTCCCCTTGGGAATTGGGCCAGTTTCCTTTGACTGCCGGAATAATTAGTCAAATTCATACAATCACCCAAGTAAATACAGCAATGCATACCAATCTGCTGATGCCAGCCCCCGCTGCCCATCGCTGCTGTGCGAGCAGCGCGTGCCCTATGCCTGAGCTGCAGGCAGGCTGTCTTTCACTGATCCTGGTTTGCAATTGTCTCATCTCAGTCCCAGCTCTTGCGAGTGCAAGGGGGGATCACAGTCCCTCTCTACTGCAGCTGTGCAGCTGTTTCTCCTGTACAGACACAGGCTGATCCTGCGGTGCTGGCATGAGTCATGTTGAAGCCAGCGTGTCAGGGCTGTGGATAGGGGCAGGGGCAGGCAAGGACGACTGGAGTTCCTGCACCCTGGCCAGGCCAACGCCAGTGCTACGCTTTAGCTACTCTCTTGTTTTGGTTGCGAGATCCTCTCAGGCAGAATTTCATACTGAAACTAGCCTCTTTTCTCCCTTTACTAAAGCAAAGAGATTCATTTCCCTGAAGGACTTCTCTTCCCCTGTAATCACAGGCCCCATTCTGCTCCCAGCACTCCTGTGCTGTGGAGCCTCACTATGCCAGCAACTTTGTGTGATCACAATTTGTTTGGGCAAAACCGAGTCTTTGCCGATTTATTTTGTTCCAGATGCCTAACAAACAAAATAAGCCATAACAAAGCATAGCTTTATTAATATAACTGCATAGCTTGTCAGAAAGAAAATCCCAGTCTGAGCTGATGGAGCCAAGGTGTTTGAAAACCCTATCATGGCAGGACATTCAAGGAATACCAGAAACCCATATGGACACAGGGAGACCTGCTGTGCAACACTTACAAGAGTGCAAGAAACATGAAGATTTTGTTTTGAAAAAAAACCCAAAAACCTGCAAAAAATCTGTCAGAACTTTCCTTTTGTATTAGGAAATTTTCTTTCCAAATTTTGGGCACCGTTTTGAAAATCAGCGAGATAGGCTAAAGGCAGCACTGGGGTCCAAAAATGCTAATGCAAATGGCTTAATTTAAGCCAAGGCCAAGCAGATGCTGTCTCTGTAGACCCTCATGCTTCAGCTCACCAGAGGCTGCACTGGTCTGGTCTGGGGGCTGCAGATGCACCTAGCGGGGAGGGTGATATATGGGGCACAGTTACAGCAGGGCTCTTCCCCAACACAGGGACACGATGTGGCCCATCAAATAAGCGAACAGGACACATTCCATTGTAGGCTTTTTTTGCTGCGGACATGGGTATGGAGCTGTCAATCCTTGGGACATTTCCATTGTGATAATCCTCTGGAATACGGGTGATTCATTAACCCTCTGCTGCTCAGAGCAGACGTTTCAGCCATCACCTTCCCCTGCAGCTGGAGGCTCGCGTCAAAGCAGAAGAAGCTTGCACTCACCTTGCAGGCTGCTACCAGTCCCTGGGAAATGCATTAGGCAGTGTCCAGCAAGGCCAGGCATTTCCTTAGCACCTCTTATCTGAGGATCTGGAAGCACTTAAAGGAATTTTGCTTCATTGCCTCTGCCAGCTTAGTTAGGCTCATTAGCATCATTTCTGGGATGAAGGATGGAGTCCCAGAACAGCCAAGTGGTTTTACCTACATCGTAAACCAAGTCAGTGACAATACCTTATCTCCTCATCCTCTCCCCACCCCATGTTATCAGGAACTTCTCCGTGGAGCCATGCACAAAAAGAGAAGAGTGCAGAAATAGCCTGGACACCTTCCCCAGCCAGCCAGCCTGTGAGCTGCTGTGGTTAGTGTGGCACCATGCACTGCTGGCGATGCTTTCACAACCTGAGAAGCAGTACCAGCCGGCCCACTGGTGGAGCAATTTGAAACAACATGCTCGGACAGCAATGAGATACCAACTGCCACAGGAAGCTTTGGTAATTCCTGCTGATGGGAGGGAGAAAAACCTCAATCATGTTCCAGGCTTCAGAATGGCACACACCACTATGAAACCACCCCTGTGCCAGAGCTCAGGTGTTAGTGCCCAACTGCAAGGACTAAATTAAGAAATAACCTGGGACTTATCCTTTGCTGGAGGTCGATGATCAATTTCTAAGTGTGCGCCTGGAAGTCCTGCCCCACCAGCCTGGCCTGTGCACAGCCTGAAGTTTTTGGAGGCAAGCAGCTCGCTCTCCTGTCCTGTAATGGCTCTGTGCTCTGAGTCACTGGTTGGCTACTGCTGTTTATCTTCCAGTGATTAATGGTGGCTCTTGGTTCCTGCTGCAATTCCATTAAGATTAGAGACTTAAAGCTACACTGAGATGTTTAGCTGTGGGCGATCCTGGTCTACCCATAGTTGTATTTCTGTAGTCTTGAGGAAACAAAGATTAACTTGTCTTGTGTCCCATCCTTTTTGCTTTCTAGTTGCAGGGAATAAAACCCTCACAGGCAGCATTCACATTGGCTGGCAAAGAGAGCCTGGTCTCAGGTCGCCATGCGATTCATGTGGCATTTCAAATCCCAGCCTGCAAGCACTCTGATGACACCGTCCACTGAGTAAATGCATGGATCCAGAGAATAAAGTGCTCTTCCAGGAGGGTATGGACACAGCTTCAGCCCCTTCCCCTTTGACATGAGGCAGAAAAAGGGGCAGGAGCTGCTCTACCTTAGCTCAGACCCTCCTGGGGACCAAAGTACAAAGGCTGTTCGTCTTCCTAAAAATGCAGTTAGTCCCAAGTGTTTGACTTGTAAAAGTAAGCCCGCACACAGATGAATGCGAGCGTGAGAGGAATGAAGCAATCGGCCATACTCCACTGGAAATATAGTTACTCCCAGCACTTTGACTTCTGGGATTGATGATGCAGGAAGAGACAGCTCTGACCCTACGACACAGTAGTGTAACAACACACCTTCACTTCTGGGGATGGAAGAAAGAAAGGACACCCCCCCCCCAGCTGATTGCAGAGGACCTTTCAGCCTGAGGGATAATCCTGAACCCTTGGTGGGGATCTGCAGTCCCAAGCAGAGGCTGTAGCTCATTGCAGCCCTGGCTGGAGGCCCAGGAGGTGTGAGAAGTTCACAGGTCCGTGGAGCCATGCTGATCTGCCTGAAGGCACCCGGCCAGCTGGGCTTCTCTCCTGCTTGTGCTGCAGCACAAGGGACCCCAAGTACCAGGTCCCTGCATAAGCACCTCTGGATGCATGCTGGGCCAAATAACATCAAAACAACACAAGGAGCAGTTTTACCCCTCCAGGTGAACCTACTGAAGCAGGTTCAACAGATAGCCTCCTCCCCAGTGGTAGCACAGGGGGTTGAGCAGCATGTACTCATCAATCTGAAGGCAGCACTCAGTGGGTAACATCCACATCACAAAACCCAGCTCTATAATTAGCCTTACTTGGCTCACGGTTGGCCTTTATGTTTCCTTCCCACCCCTCCAAAAAAAACAAACCATCAAGCAAAGTCATGTTTGCTGCCAGGGTGATGGAGCAAAGAGAACCAGGAGAGAGGTCACAGGGATCCTTGCCTGCTCTTTTGGGGTAAACAAGGTTGCCCTCTGGTGTAGAGGTACCATCTCCTTCCCCTGACCCAACAGCCTTGGGCAGCTGGCACTAATGCAGAAATAGAAAGAGGGTGAATTTAATAGGAGGAAAAGGCTTGAGGCAGAGCCACTCTCTTTGCCCTGCTCTCCACTGTGCCAGTGGGGCAGAGATGGCAGCATCCTGTCCAGATGGAGGGACCTGCAGAGTTAACCACCATCACTGTCACACAGATGCACACAGGTAGCGATGGGAAGTAAGGATGTGTTTGCTATAGATTTGGGAACCTTTATCTTGGGAGTAATTACAGGTTGTGTTGGAAGGAGTTACAGATACCAGAGCAGACTCGGAGCCAGGGCTAGTTTATTTTGTCTAAGGAAGTTTCTGAGGTGCTGGTTTCAGTAACTCCCTGAGACCAGACAGACAACTTACTAGAAATGCCACGAAGGTTTATTGTTGACTTTCTTAATGTCTCTGCCTATGGTGAGATCTAGCCAATGCAGAATAAAACTCCTTTAATTAATACTGAAAGGACTGTATAATCTAGAATAACACCTACAGGCTTTTGTGTCAGTGATGTGGGGTTGCCTTTGGGTAAATACATTGCTACAGAGCTCACGTGTTCTCCCCCATCGCAGACTTTTCCTGCAGTCCTTCACAACTGTGCCGAGCAGATTCTCCCTCTCCCTTTGATTTGGCTTCTTCATGGCTTGCTTACAGCAAGCCAAGAAAGCTTTCCTTGATGCCACAGTGGACAGCACATACAGTAGATATGCAATTACATATACACATACAAAATCTCCTCTCCAAAATCCTCTTAGTTTTAAATCCAGTTCAAAAAGAAAACTTATTCTGAGCTGCAAGTCCCAGTTTCAACTTGAATATGGGCCACATTTTAAAACCAGTTTTAACCCAGGTTTAATCTAATGCTGGGACTGGGTTCCCCTGGGCCTTGTACATTGTGGTGTTGTTTCCACCTATGGAACAAGCTGTAAAATACTCCCTCCTCATTTTCCCATCTCAGCTGTAGTTTGCACAGATGAAAGCAATGCAAGATGTGCAAAAAGAGTCTCAAAACGAACATGACCCTGTACAGGAGGACACTGTCCTTCAGTTACAACAAGGCAGGAGTCTGAATTCCTCCTTAAATCTGGTCCAGTACAGAGTCAAGCCCTAGAAGAGAGGAAATTGTGCTTGACAGATGCAATCATATGCAAATGGCTGTAGAAGAGGGGAAATTATCATCTACAAACATTGGGCAGAAATTCCATCTGCTGCCGCCTCAAGAAGGGCTCTTAATAAATTCTGAGACAGCAAAGTGACACACATCTTAATCAAGACTTAATCCATGGAATTAATTCACTGCGCGTTTCTGCATAATTCCAAGAGTAATGCTAAAAGCCATGGCAATATCAGCAGCAGATGGACTCCCCCCCACTCCATGCAAAGGTATTAAAGAAAACACAGCCTCTGTCACATCACTTCATGTAGATACACAAAGCAAAAAGCAACAGGGCTGTGCCCTACTCCTGCCAGGAGCTCGTGCAGCCCACAGGCACCAAAGATGAGGCTTGTTGAGAGGTGGGAATGGAAACCAGCCTCATACCAAAGACACAGCCCAACCACTTCACTCTGACAGGAGATGAGAATCCCAGAGTAAACCAAAGGTCTGGGAAACCAACAGCAGGTTCCTTCATTAGATGCTGAGTTCAGAGACCACAGATTGAGGCCAGTGTTGATACAGATTTGTCATAGCCTGGGAAAAGTTAGGGATGGAAGTTAAGCAAAGGAGAGAGTTGAAGGAGGACTGGAGAGTGAGGAAAGCTGCTAGGAGTTTCATGAGTAAGAACTACTGCAGAAACCAGGCAGATGATCATTAGAAATGGCTCCCTGCCCTCTCACCACGACCTGGGAAGAACGCTGCAGGTATGGGGGTCAGTCTTGCTAAGGATCCTGGCAGCAGCCCTGCTCAAATTGGCAGGAGCTTTTAGACAGGTCTGAAAATACATTCTTAGTCACTGTCATCCACCTCCAAAGGAGGTGCAACAGCTCTGTGATTAATCTCTTGTTTATGTGTCTAAACTTGCACGCAGTCCAGGCAAAACACTGCCTTCAGCAGGCTCCCTATCCAACACACATGGATTTGAAGGGCCTGGCAGTCCTTCACCAGATCTAATCCAGTCTTCAGAACTGACCTTCACTTGCAGTTTGGAAAACCCAAATGCTGGGTCTAAACCCCTCTAAACCCAGGGGTCCTAGATCGCAGCCTGGTGCATCAGCTTCTGTTACGTTTTAGAGCGATGGCTCACTAGCTGGGAAGGTGAGATATTAGCTGGGGTGACCAGAGTTTCAGGAGCTGCTGTGGTCCCCCTGAAGCAGGGATGACCATTATGTCTGCATCAGTGACAACACAACTTACTGTGTACAGCAAGGTCAGGAGCCAAAACTCAGATTTAAGAGCTAACACAGGGCCAGGTCACCTTTCTAAGATGATGTGGCTGGGGAGCTTTATACCACCTGCTGCTTCACAGCTGTCCCTCTGTGACCATCCAACATGGTCCAGAACAGAGCAACATTTGCAGCCAGGCTTTTTAGGACAGTACAGGTGGAGGGCACAGGGCCCCCCAAAAAGAGCATGATGAAAATAATTGATCATGAGACAGAGACACGGAAAGAGGTGAAGGAGGAATCCCCGTGGTGCCTGCAGTTGTGAGGAGCAGTGCTACCAGCTTCCCAGTCGGGATGCTTTCAGCCAGGATGACCTAAAGCTGGAAGCGAGCTGCTGCTGCAGCCGAGCTCTCTCCTCCCCAGGCACCCAAGGGTGTGTAATGTGATTCCCATGTTAATTCAGGCTCCAGAGGTCCTTGTGTACCCAAAAGGCATCCACGTGCGCTGCCCAGCCCTGGGTCCCTGCTTGTGGCAGTGGCTCTGTGGGCAGAGGTGCCATCCTATCAGTGCTGTGCACAGGAGTGCTTCTCTTTTGGGATGTGAGCCTGTACATCTGTGTTAGTGGTCTCTCCATTGTTTCACTTGTGCTCAGCTGTTTTGTGAAGAAGTGAGGAAGAAAGAGGACGGAAGCTGGGAAGGGAGGAAGCTGGGAAGGGAGGATGGGAGACACGGGATGTCTGGGGAAGGTGCTAACAGCCCTTGGCTGGCCCAGGACCACTTCCTCAGATCTCCATTACACAGCATGCTCCCTGTGTTGCTATTTCAGTCTGAATGTCACCTATAAATTGGAGACTCTTTCTCTGAAGACTGCAAATAGAAGTGTCACTGGATGATCTTTGATTTATAGGGAAGCTCAGCAGAAAGCCTGGCATGTCCATTTTCCAGCCAGGAAACTCAGAGGGATCCTTTGCTTTTCCTAGACCTTTCCTCAAGGGTTGGCAAGTCCCTCCAGAAGGCAGTGGGGAGAGGTCACACATAGATATTCATCTCCCTAATCACCCTGTGCCTGCTACTTTTTCAGATTCTTCCTCGTCCGCCATCCATCCCTGCCTCATGGATTTCAATCTGCTGGCAGACGCAGAGGCTCGCAGCCCAGCCTTATCTCTCTCGGACTCCGGGACCCCTCAACACGACCACAGCTGCAAAGGGCAGGACCACAGTGGTAAGTGCAAAGCTCAAGATGCAAGAAAGGTTCCAACCTGACTTTATGGGTAGTTCCTGGCAGTCAGTGGCTTGCAGGAGCAGGGACCTGGCTGCAATGCTCCTGGAGGCACATTGAGCTTCCTCTTGTGCCACAAGCCAGCATGGCATTGTGGCAGCATGGCTGTCCCAGCAGGCAGGGGAAAGGCATAGGGGCACATATCACAACAGCACCCATCGGGAGGGTGAGAGCATCATTCAGGTACTGGAGGTGCCTGTCCCCAGCTGCAGGAAGACACCCCTTGCAGAGGGCACAGCCTGCACGACACAGGAGTTGGGCAAGCCAGGTCACTGCCCAACCAAGATTTTATTGTATTCCCTAAACTGAGTCCTCAGATGGGGAGAGCTCTCCCTGTGTCACAGGAAATCCCATCTAAGCCGCAAAAGGTCACATCTAGTTATAAACTGGCCCCCCTCCCTTTTTTTTTTGGAAGTCTATTTAAATTTCTTAGGTTGAAACTTTCCCTGCTGCAGGTTAACCTTGAGCTGAGCTTTCCAGGTTCAGGCAATAATAAGGAAGAGAAATACTGTCTTGCTTTCTTTTTATTGAAAAAAACTGGTCACCGGTGCCTTCGTGCAAGGTCCATATGGGTAGTTCCTGGCCTGAGGAGGTGACTCTGACCATTCCCAAATGCTGATCAATCCCAAACCTACTACTTTCTTTATAAGGCTGAGAAAAAGAAACCTTGCCATTCACACCTGCTCAGAAATGACCTACCAGATGCTATGCCTTCCCCTGGATTTTGCATCTGTCCTGAGAGCGCTCCATCCCTTATTGTTCTGAATACAGCAGAAGATGACAAGGCTACCCTTGCTAGTGCCAGCACAAGGGGAGGTGAGTGCTGCGGACAGCCTTATGCTCCCTGTGTAAAGCTTCCAG
The DNA here is from genome assembly GCA_033558105.1 of Coccyzus lansbergi. NCBI lineage: Eukaryota > Metazoa > Chordata > Aves > Cuculiformes > Coccyzidae > Coccyzus > Coccyzus lansbergi. The sequence continues at coordinate 3,288,610 of JAUMJK010000178.1, read as the reverse complement.
GCTCACTCGCATGCAAAAGCTAATAAGCATAATGATGCAATTAGAATTCCCCAGAGCGAGTCTCACAAAGGGAGTTACGCTGTGATAACTATGGTCAGAGAATCCACCCACCAAATTCCCTACTTCACACGTACCTTAGTTGGGCACATCCCCAAGCTCCGTGGCTCCTCGTCAGCTGCTTTGGATGCATGGCAGTTGTCTCCATTCAAGTGGCCTTCCTGATCAAGCCCACCCCGGCATGCCGCAGAACTGCCAATTTAGGAGCTGACTTTTATTTCCATTAGGTATGAGCAGCTAATTCCAGCTATGACCGCAGTCGTTTCATTGAGTGGGTGAACGTGCACAAGATATATTCCACAACCTATTTTGGGTTGACAATAAATGCTGGATGCCTGACTGCATCACTCCCCACTGTCTTAAACGGTCTAGAAATAAAATCGTTCTGGTAGGTAGGTGTTTGCCAGCCCTACCTGCATGCAGAGGCTGGGAGATCATGCATTCACACCAGAGGTGGGTGGCAGCCCCATGCCACTGGCGCCAGGCAGAGCACAGTGTGCCACAATGGGCTGCCCAGGACCAGGGCAGCTGTAGTTCTAGTTCTTCTTGCCTCTCCTCAAGAGAGCAGGCTCCCTTCTTCTTCCTTGGTCCCCCTTCCTTCATCTCCGTAGTAAGAGAGCACAAACACTACTTGTCTGGGCTCAGCTCTTAGAAATCTCAAGTCTGGTACAGCACAGTTTGTGATACCCCCTTCCAGGTTTCATCAGGCAGCACCAGTCAAGGGAAGAGCAAGGATGAAGAGGGAGGAGTTGAAGAACTGCTTTGGGAACAGCTCCCCAGGTTCTGCTCCTCAGCATAGATTCACAGGGTCCATCCCTCCCCTGGATTGCTTGTTTCCCTGTTCTGCCATGCTTTTTGTCCCCACTGCAACACCCAAGCTCTGCACCATTTTCAGAGGGGGATAACACTTACTATAAGCAATGCTCAGGAAGAGCCATAAGTAGCAGCTACAGAAATGGAGAGGACAATAAGCAATGTGTAGCTGCAAAGATTTTTCCAGCCTCAGAGTTAGGGTTCCCACATCTCCTTGGACTTGACAAGATTTATGGGAAGTTCTGCACCAGAAGGTACGGAGAAGATGAATAACAAAACAAGGTATTTGGTGGACTCTTCTACCCAGGTGCAGCCCTTAAGCAAGTGGTACCTTTGCTCCATTGTCTTTTCCTCTCTATATTGTTCCTTTCTGTGTAAAGAAGGGCAGTTCTGAGCAGGAGCTCCAAATTAGGGCATAGCCTCCTGCTTGGCAGCATCCCCTTTGGAAATGCAGGATGCAGGAACATCCCTCTTCCAAAACTGGCTTAGAACGCCAAGCAAGAGAAATAAGATTTATCTTCTTAAAAATTAGATCTATCTTCTTTTTTTTTTTTTCTTATCATGGCCCTTCCCAAAACATATCCACATTAAAAGCATACTTACAAGAGTTCTGCTCAATGTGGGATCCCAATATAAGGATGCTCATAGGAGTGGAGAGAGTGCCACAAGACTGCAGCCAGCTCCTACTGGTCCACTTTTCAGGTGCTACAACTTCTGTTCCAAGAGTGCACTGGGAAAGTTCTCATGTGAGTGCACCCTGGAAGGAAACATGAGCTAGTCCTGGGATCAAGAATGGGACACAGCCCCTTCCTGCTCAGCACAACCAGCTTGCACCCTGCTACTGTGAGCCAGCACATGGTAGAGGCCTCTCCAGCTGTCTCAATGACTCTCAGTAGCCAACTAGTTCTCTTTGCATTAGCTTTCCTGCTGGCAAATAGCATTAAACGTGTGGGGGCTCTGCATTGTTTTGGTCAGCGCAATGCATACCAATAGAAACAAACCTTTTCCAACTGCACCCAGGTTTTTCTTTATGAAGAGTGAGCAACAATCCTGCAAATGTTCTCCATGGCTCCAGCATTGCTCCCTTCAGAGGGAGGCAGGCGCAAGAAGGATTTTTCCCAGGAATAGCAGAGAGGGGTTTCTATAATAATATGCTGCCACAGGAACAAGATAGCGGTACCAAGTTCCCAGGGCAGGAGTGTTTCCCAGGGTCTGGATCCATTAAAGCCTCTGCTGGTGGATAAAGCTCTGCCCTGCAGCACACTCGTTTTCTCATTGGTGTTCAGATAATTTGCAGCATCTCTCTTAGGTTCCCTCTGATTTAGCTTTTATTTAGCACATTCATCTGACTTGAGGAACCCTTTTTTTGCCTTGCCCTAGTCCAAGTTGCCATTTTCCTGCCTCCCTGCTTTTTAAGGAGCAATATGAGATATTGCCCCATTAGGATTTTCCTGAACTTTTAAGCCTTTTAAGCTAGCTTCCACTTAAAAGAACACAAACAAACAAAAAAGTCTTTTAACCTGAGTCTCGGCAGAGTGATGCCAGGATGTTTTAAAGGTTCATCTCACAGGAGTTTGACAACTGTTTGTAACAATTACTACTTACTTAGAATAGCCAAGTATTTCCCAGTGTAAAAGAACACTTCCCCTGCCTACTGAAAACCTGATTTTCAGTTGGAACTGCTTGACTTTGCTTCTAGGTCACAGGAAGAAGGTGAACATCACAAATTATTTATTTTCACTGAAATAATTTTCTTCTATGGTGATTTGTCTTGATTTCCAGCAGAATTACATACAAGCTGTAGCCTTCCTTTTTGTAGTTATCCTCCATAGATGGCCCGAGTGTTCAAACGTGACTTTTTCTTTTGATGATGGAAGATATTTATATTTGCATTCTGCACCTGTTTCCAGAGTGCCAACAGCAGAGAAATACCTGGCTGCCCACATAGAAGCCCAAAGCTCAGCATTGAGGCCTGGACTTAATGCCTAGTAGGATGCCAAGCTGTACTTTTCATTTAGATAGCAGTGTGAACATTTGAGAGTTTCAAGATATTCACTTAAGGGACAGCAAAATGAAGGGTGCTACTTTTGGTAGAGGGATCTAGAAATGAGGAGTAGGGCAGGAGCGGAAGAACAGGTAGATACTAGAGTACTTCGTAAGGTCTAGGAGAAGATTCTTCCTAGTTTTTAAAACTAAAAATACATGCACCTAAGAAAGAAGGTAGAGGAGTAGAAAGGAAGGAAAGATGAAAATTTGTGATCCTTAAGTTTAGTTAATTGAAGAACCTCAACTTGCTGTCATTGGCAATTTGCCTTTTCCCATCACTTGTCCACAAAAACACTACTGAGTCTTTTTCTGTGTTATAAGTGGCAATTTCCATTCAGTTTTTCAAAAGGGCACCTTAGGCAGAGAATTTAAGCTGAGTGGGAAACTGCCAACCTGGGTAAGTCCTGCCATCATCATCCATCTTAACTGCAACAAATGAAAACTAGAGATTAGAAGTTTGGAAAATCCAAATCTGATCACTGGGAAGCTGACATCAAATAGAGCAGTTAAAAAAGGGCAAGCTATGCTGCATCAAGGGACCCCTGATTTCAGTGCAGCATGGATTCCTGCCTACAAGGGCAAGGAAGAGAGGCAGGATCACTTGTGTGTGTGCAGGTGGAGCCGCTGATTGCTGCAGCAAAGAGAGATCTCACTAAACATGCACTGATCACCCCAAGGACAGGGTCCCCAGATGCACCTGAGCCCCTAAGTTAACTTGGAGGATCTCTCCCATCTTTCCATTTCTCACACAGACACTGAGAAGTCCCAGCAAAACCAGACAGACGACTCCAACCCTGAGGACGGCTCACTCAAGAAGAAGCAGCGAAGGCAGAGGACGCACTTTACCAGCCAGCAGCTCCAGGAGCTGGAAGCCACTTTCCAAAGAAACCGTTACCCAGACATGAGCACCAGAGAGGAGATTGCAGTCTGGACCAACCTGACAGAGGCACGAGTTCGGGTAGGACTGCAGCCCTCCTACCTTGGAGGCACTAGAAAATTTCCCTGTGTTGAAAACATTTCACCAGGCTCTACATGATGTTCAGCCACACACATGCCCCATGCTGACACATACCCCCTGCTGGTGGTGTTTCCTCATCCAGTGCCACCTTACAATAATACCAGGGAGATGCAAAGCTCAGGCTCTGCCCCACAGAGTTCTGTGAGATGGCTACCCTCACCTGACAGACCCCTTCCCTGCAATGTCATTGTCCCTCAGCCTTAGCCTTGCTGTATGCATCCTTTGGGGTTCCCAAACTACCATGCAGTCACAGGCGCAGCATGGCAGGGCTCCAGCTGGAATGAGAGCTTCTGTCTGCTACTAGAAATATGAGTTAGCAGCACCGTGAATAGCCTTCCAGCAGCTTCCATGCTCTAGGAAGTTATATTGTTTGAGTCCCTCCAACTCTAACAGATTTACCTGTTAAAAGACAGACTTCTAACACCCTACCCCAACCTGGTCCTGAGGTGAAGTCAAAACAAGAGAGGTTATTTCCTTCACTCAGCAGCTCTCAAACTACATCCCCCCAGATATTTTGCTCCCAAGTCACACAATCCCACCCCCTCCCTCCACCTAGGCTGTGGTCACTTGGAAATACAGTATGTATTTTCCTCCACTTTCCCCATGTAAAGAGCATACATTTATTGAATGAAGTGTTTATTCCGTGCATTGTAAAATGACAGTGATGGGGTTTTGATCTAGGTGGACATACTCACTGGAGGATCATCCTGCAGCCCAGACATCTTGCTGCAACCCTTTCCTGATGCTCAACTTCCCGGCTCCTTGGCAGCATCCCCAGCCCTTCAACAGCTCTCACTTTACTAAGCAAAGAGACCAGGGCAATTCTCATTCCATCCCTTATCTCTCTTTCATAGGTCTGGTTCAAAAACCGTAGAGCTAAGTGGAGGAAACGGGAGAGGAACCAACAAGCCGAACTGTGCAAGAACAGCTTCGGAGCCCAGTTCAATGGACTGATGCAGCCTTATGATGACATGTATTCCAGCTATCCCTACAACAACTGGGCCACCAAGGGGCTCGCCACCAGCCCACTCTCAGCCAAGAGCTTCCCGTTCTTCAATTCCATGAATGTCAGCCCCCTCTCCTCCCAGCCCATGTTCTCCCCACCGAGCTCCATTGCCTCGATGACTATGCCTTCATCTATGGTCCCTTCAGCGGTGACCGGGGTACCAGCCTCCAGCCTCAACAACCTGGGAAACATCAACAACCTGAACAGTCCAAGCCTCAACTCTGCTGTCTCATCCAGTGCCTGTCCTTATGCCTCAACAGCCAGCCCCTACATGTACAGGGACACATGCAACTCCAGCCTGGCCAGCCTGCGGCTGAAGGCGAAGCAGCATGCTAATTTCACCTACCCGGCAGTGCAGACAGCAGCTTCCAATCTGAGCCCTTGCCAATATGCCGTCGACAGGCCCGTATGAAAGGCTGCCCTCCACCAACCAGGGACTTGACCTTAGTCTGACAAAAGGAGACCTTTAACCCTACAACAGTGTAGATCATGCAGAGAATGAGAGTGAATGCAAGAGAGAGAAAGAGAGCACAAGAGAGTGGGAGCAAGCAGGCAGATGGACCTCTATGAAGATTTGTCTAACTATTGTATGGTGAATTTTGACTGTCTTTTCCCTCCCAAGTCCTTTCCCTTCTTTTCCATCAAACCTTTTCCTTCATGGTAAAACCCCAAAACAGTCTACTGGAAGCCCCATGAGGAAGTAGGAGCGGCAACATATGGTTTGCCTGACTCCCAGGCGGCAAAACCAAGCGTGTTTCAACCTGCCCCTCTGAGTACCCCCCAAGGGTGAGAACTCCCCAAATCCCCTGGACAGCATGGGCAGCTGGATGCCATCCCTGCAGGGAATGGCCAGGGACAGGGCAACATGGGGCCACTGTTCCATGCTTGGCTGAGCCCTTCTCCCTACAGGTGTGCGAGATTTAAGTTTAAGACGTCTTGCCCACTTATTTATCTCATGGCCTTGTCTCAGTTGATCAGCATCTCTCTTTATAATGCATCTATATGCATGGCCCTTCAGACTCAAAGCCTTTAGGAGCTGGGAGTCACAAGGATATAAAATATATGTGTGTGTGTATATATATATCTTTTATATATACATACACACACAAATAAACACATATAGACATTAAAGTATGCTTCTTTTGTTTTGTATGAGATAGCCTACAAAGTAGACCTTAATGCCAAAAACCTTGTAAAGCAAGCTCATCCACTGAGATGGTGTCCTGCCCATTGTGCTTTACTGCTTCATTCTTTTCGAGTCAGACAGGAACACCCTTGCCAGTGTACATCCAAAGCACCCCCTTTTGCAACAATCAGCTCCTCTTCACACATCTTCCCTTCCCTAAATCTCATTTAAAAAAAAAAATAATAAAAGTTGGCACAATCCCTTTAAGGCCTGTCTGGTTATTTAGAGTACAAGTATGTGTCTGAATACTCAGAAATCCAGCACCAGCAGCCTGGGCAAGAATGAGAGCAAATTTAGGAGCACCAGCATGAAGCAACCTGAGTCAGAACAGGGGCCTGAGGTTTGGAGGAGTCATCCCTCTTCTTCACTTGCAAATCAAACCCATGGGTCCTCTGGACAGTAAAGGCTTTTTGGCAGCCGCAACACGAAATGGATAGTGAGGCCCTTCCCTGCTCACCGTCTGCACGCATGCTCCTGCTGCAGCAGGAAGGCTGAGCCTCTCCTGGCTAAGGCTTCCCTGTGGTGCTGGATGGGGCCAGTACCTTTGGGGTCTCAGCAGTCAGGGGCTGGGGAACTCCTCCAGGCAGTCCCCGTCTGAACAGTGGTCCCCACAGCAGAGGCTGGTATCAGCAATGTGCCTTTCTACCTTGTACCTGCACGGTTTCTGTTGGGAAAGCTGCAAAACAGAGCTGGCTTCTCCCAAGATGCACATGCATTGGTGGGCCTGCTGCGTCAGCTAATACAGAGGGACACAGTGGGCTCCTCTAAAGTGCCCAAGGAAGCTCCACACGCAACAGGGGAGCGGAGCATCCCTACGCAGTGCAGCCTCCTTTCCCTTCATGGGGCACAAGCTCCAAGGGAAAAGGCTAACTCTGACATATTACCTCTCTCTTAGAAAAAAACCCAAAACAAAACAAAACATGGCATGACAACAAACTCTCTTACTTGGATGAATGGAATAGGCAAACCTGACACTACATGCAGAGAGGAAGCAAGTTTTTTGCTAAGAAGGGATCCTCACTAAGACACTGTAGGAGGCACCTCACAAATAAAGCATACAAGACACAGTCTTTGCCACAACCTGCTCCACAGGGAGCATCTGCTGAAGGTGTTGGTAAGCAGGTGCTGAAAGCAGTCACAGATGTCAGCCCAGCATCACTGTAACAAAATTATGCTTTGCTCCAAGCTAATCCAAACTGAAGGAGCCAAGTCACTATGCTGAAACGGCTACTGCTGGAAACACAACCCTTTCTGCAGCCTGTACTCAAAGACTGAGCATAAGCATCTAAAACATTCATATAGTGCACCCAAGAAGGACCATTCATTGCAACCTGGATTTTACCTTGCTGTTGGGAGCCAGTGCTGCTGAAGTAGCTCCAGCGTTTACTCTCAATTCTGCACTGGAGCCTCCATCCAGCAGCCTTCCCACCAAATGCACAACACGGTGCTACTGCACTTAACTCCTCATACCACAGCTTTTCCCTCTAAGGGAAGAAGGAAGGGCCTGGCCTTCTCCCTAATTTTCTGCCCTCTACTAAGCTCAGCTCACGCTTGAATCCAATTCCTCTCCCTGATAACCTGAGCCAGGTGGTGCCACAATCCTGCCCTATTCCTTGAGGAAGGAGCTGATCACACACCTGATCCTTCCCTTTCACCCTATGCTGATCTCAAGTGCAGGTAGGAACATGACAAAGACAGAACAAGCTTTGCCTGGAGAAGAAGTCAGAGGGAGATCCAGCTTCCCCTTCACTTGAGTGATACATTTATGGAAAGAAAGAAAATTCTGTCTTCTCTTGTCCCCAGCTGAAGCCAAGAGCAACGTAAGTTCCTCCTTCCCTTTTAACCTACTCTAAGTCACTCCACTTTGCCTTGAGCAGCTCTTGTGCAGCCTTGGTTGTTATACATGTTGCTGTGATGTTTATGAAGATCCCCTTCTTATTCCTCTGAGATGTGGTTCGATTGAAGTGGGGGTGTACAAGACTGGCTGTTGCTGACTGTTGCTGGGTTCAGACAACAGAAGATATGCTCAAACATACAGAGCAGAAGGCCAACTCCACCACACAACTGTCATAATTTCTCATTGAAGCCAGTGTGGAAAAGTCAAGACCTAGTTTAGGTACTGAATTTTCAGCCTGGAGTTCTCCGTGCAGTCATTTTAATTAACTTTAGGCCAGAATGATCTGCTTTCTGAGCAGGACAAGCTCAGTCACTGCAAACCCGAGGCAGCTGGTGCATGCAAGTGTGGGGCCAGTGGCTCTGCAGGCTGGCTAAGTAGGTTCAAGTTTTTCCTTCACAGCCCTGTACAGAGAAGACGGATGGCTCAGCCTCTGCCGGCAGAGGTATTGCACCATCTAAGACTGCGACCAGATGGCAAACCAGCTCTGAGCTGAGAGTGCTTTGTACAATGTCACCAAATAACTGACACAACTGTGGGAGAACTTTAATATCTGCAGATACCAGAGGTGGCCAACAGAAATTAATGAAGTGACTACGTTGGCAGCAGAAAGCCCTGGGATAGGTCTTCTACTTTCCAAATGTCACCTGCCTTCCTGATGCAGGTAAGCCAGTACAGCCTCCCACATTTTGCTCCCTCCCCATGGCTCCAGGACATGGACATCATGCTCTGATTCAGCACAAATACAGCAGGTTTCCTACAGACTTTCTCCAGGACCTCCCTCTCTCCTAAGTCCCCCCTACCTCCCTGTCTCCTTTGTAGTGCAGCCCAAGCAGGCAGTTCTAACAGGCTCCTCCTTATTCTAAAGAGCTTTTAGGCAAGTAATTTCATCATTGGATATTTCCCAATATGCAGATTTAGCAAGCACACATTCTCTTCCATCATCCAGGTCATTAATGGAAATGCTGAACAAAACTAGACCCAGAGCAGATGTCCCTGAACTTCACTCAGCAGATCCCTTCCTTTTCAACAGTGAACCATAGATAACTCTCTGGTATCACTATCCAATAGCTTTTGTACCTCTCAAACATCCCAACCACGTCATGATTAACAGCAATTTAAACGGCGGCCAGTTCTCTGCTTCACCAAGTCCTTAGGCTAACACAGAGCACGCCAAACAGTTGGGGCTCCTTGGTGGCTGCTGCCTGTGCTTTCTTTGGTGCAAAGCAGAACGACCTCCTCTTTGGCTAGTGTCTCACTATTAATTCAGCGGAGATTTGATTTCTTGCCTGGCACACGCTGCCTTGTCCCACGCCTTGGAGGGGCAGAGAGGGTCCCTACCAAACAATGTCAAGAAGCTCTCCTTCTGCTGGGGTGATTCCTGCCCCATGAAAGATACTTCCTACACCAGAAGCCTGCATGGATGGACCAGCATCCACCTCAGAACAACCTCCTTTCACAGCTGTAGAGAGTAATAAGGTCTCATTTCAGCCTTCTCAAGGCTAAAAAATCCCAGTTCCCTCAGCCACTCCTCATGAACGCAGCTGTTCTGCAGACCCTTCACTATCTTGGTTGCCCTTCTCTGGACACGCTCCAGTAACTCAATGTCCTTGTAATGAGGGGTCCAAAACTGAACACAGGATTCTAGGTACAGCCTCACCAATGCTGAGTACAGGGGATGATCACTTCCCTACTCCTGCCAACCACTCCATTTTTGATACAAGCCAGGATGCTGTTGGACTTCTTGGCCACCTGGGCATGCTGCTGGCTCATGTTGGCCAGCTGTTAATCAACACCCCTGATTCTTTTCTACCAGGCAGCTCTCCTGCCATGTTTCCCCAAGCTTGTAGCACTGCATGGGGTTGTTGTGACTGAAGTGTAGGACCCAGCACTTGGCCTTGTTGAATCTCATGCAGCTGCCCTTTAGCCATCAACCCAGCCTGTCCAGGTCCCTCTGTAGAGTCTTTCTGCCCTCAATCAGATTAACGCTCCTGTCCAATTTGGTGTCATCTGCAAACTTACTGAGGGAGCAGTCAATCCCCTTATCCAGATCATTGGTAAAGATATTAAACAAAATTGGACCCAACAGTGAGCCCTGGGGAACACTCCTAGTGACCAGTCACAAACTAAATTTAACTCCATTCACCACAACTCTCTGGGAGAAGAGAGGATCCTCTGCTCCTTGCAAGCAGTCCTCTTTTCCTTCCTCCTTCACCCAAACAGACTGATACAAACAGTTCAGCGTTTAACACCTGCGGAGTACCAGAGGAAATAGTCCTTCCTTGCAACTCCCCAAATGGAATTTGATTGGCAGTCATTAAGAGACATAGTTCAGCAATAGTATCTCTTCTTTACCCAGGCCATATACAGCCATAAGAAGCATCCCACTTGTCCGTATCAGACCCTCACTGCACTGTGTTTTGGCATGGTCCTTCTGAAAGTTGTGTATTATTGAGAAAACTGGAGATTTGAGAACAATTTTGCATAGAGCTAGCCAAAGTATTGTCCACATTTGCTTAGAAAGATGCCTTCTGGGGAACACATTGGATGACCCTACCTTACCCCTGCCAGGTGAGATCGCATTTCCCAAACAGGACAAAACTGGACCCACTAAATGGAAGACTCTCAAAAAGGACTACTTAGAGTCTTTACTAGTGTTTCAAGTTATTTCTTGCTCTCTGACCTAGTTGCCCTTACCACTGTGAAACATCTCCAAAGAGAAAACAGTGTAAGAGATCACTAATGTCCTAAGGGTTAAACGAAATGGTGGTGACATCAAGAGCTATTAACCCAAAGATGTTTTAATCTGCAATCATCCTTTTGGGTGAATACTATCACAGCTTTAAGCTAAAGGTTACAAATCCCATATGAAACACCAATAAAAAATAGCCTCTAAGGCTTTTCTATTGGCACACATCATTTACAAATCCTTCTGTTCTTTCAAGACTGTAAGGAGGCCTACCAGTGTTTAGAAACAGTGATTAAGACTAGTGCATTAAGTAAGCAGCTGGGATTTCACCTGAAGTTGCTATATATTCAGACTTTGTTCTGAAAAATAACACATTGAATACAGATACAGAACTGTGAGAACATGAGCTTAACAGAGAATTTGTCAATTTAATTCATCAGTATCTGTTTTCACAGATGAAAATTTAGAGACTGAAAGAGACCTATGTGACCGCCTAACAAGTTCTTAAACAAATGCACATACAAAAATCCTATTGAAGGATTTCTGATTAAGATTAAAGGTGTCTTTTAAACAACTTGAACAGCTATATCTTTATCACAGAAATCTCAAAGCTCAGGCTGAGTTTAAGAACATCCACGGGCACTCATATATGTACCTATTTGTGTTTTCTGAACTGTTCATTAAAGAGAAACTTTGTACAAAACAACATTCAGGGTTTTTTTCAGACAGAATAGGTTTGGTGCTTTAAACAAAAATAAAATAATCCATGGAACAATAACAAAATTATAGTATTAAGTAAATTGCCGTTATTAGCTGTTGCCTATGCTGGTTATGGCATGTAAGTGCTTTCTACCTTGCATTCTCAAACATGCAAATCACCTTCTCCTTTGCTAAGCCAAACAGAGTAGCCCCAGGGTCATTCGCCCAGCCAGCCCTTGCTGATAGCTCTATGTCAGCCCCTCACCGCTTCATCATTATCCTGATCCAAACCACAATTAAGCCATCTGTACTTAGAGTTAGTAGAAGTTACGCCAACACTAGACACACAGAAAAACACCCTGAAGGCCACCTTAGCCAGAGCTGGGACAAGAAGGGGGATATTTTCATTATTAGGCAGCTGCGGACAGTGGAGGACAGCAGCACACCCCACAGGCTCACCCACAGCTTGAAGTGCTCTCCTCCCTGCCAGTCCTGTGCTACTTGTAACTTCCCACCCCAGCCACACTGCTTATAATTATTTCATAGAATCATAGAATCATAGAATCATAGAATAACCAGGTTGGAAGGGACCCATCGGATCTTCTAGTCCAACCATTCCTATCAAACGCTAAACCAAGTCCCTCAAGACCTCATCCACCCGTGCCTTAAACACCTCCAGGGAAGGGGAATCAACCACCTCCCTGGGCAGCCTATTCCAATGCCCAATGACCCTCTGTGTGAAGAACTTCCTCCTAATCTCCAGCCTAAATCTCCCCTGGCACAGCTTGAGGCCATTCCCTCTTGTCCTGTCCCCTGTCACTTGGGAGAAGAGCCTAGCTCCCTCCTCTCCACAACCTCCCTTCAGGTAGTTGTAGAGAGTAATGAGGTCTCCTCTCAGCCTCCTCTTCTCCAGGATAAACAACCCTAGCTCTTTCAGCCGCTCATCATAGGGCCTGTTCTCCAGCCTCTTCACCAGCTTCGTTACTCTTCTCTGGACTTGCTCCAGAACCTCAACATCCTTCTTGTGGTGAGGGGCCCAGAACTGCACACAGTAGTCAAGGAGCGGCCTCACCAGTGCTGAGTATAGAGGGAGAATCACCTCCCTGGACCTGCTGGTCACACCATTTCTGATCCAAGCCAGGATGCCATTGGCCTTCTTGGCCACCTGGGCACACTGCTGGCTCATGTTCAGTTGGCTGTCAACCAACACCCCCAGGTCCCTCTCCTCCTGGCAGTTTTCCAGCCAGGCTTCTCCCAGTCTGTAGCTCTGCATAGGGTTGTTGTGCCCCAAGTGCAGGACCTGGCATTTGGACGTGTTAAACCTCATGCCATTGGACACTGCCCAGCGGTCCAGTCTGTTTAGGTCCCTTTGCAGAGCCTCCCTACCCTCCAGCAGATCCACACTTGCACACAGCTTTGTGTCATCTGCAAACTTGCTAAGGGTACCCTCAATGCCTTCATCCAGGTCGTTGATGAAGACAATGAACAGGGCTGGACCCAGCACTGAGCCCTGGGGAACCCCACTTGTCACTGGCCTCCAGCTGGACTTAACACCATTTACCACCACTCTCTGGGCCCGGCCATCCAGCCAGTTTTCTACCCAGGCGAGTGTGCGCCTGTCCAGGCCAGAGGCTGACAGTTTCCGTAGCAGAATGCTGTGAGAAACTGTGTCAAAGGCTTTACTGAAGTCCAGAAAGACCACATCCACAGTCTTTCCCTCATCCAGCAACCGAGTGACTTTGTCATAGAAGGTGATCAGGTTGGTTTGGCAAGACCTGCCTTTTGTGAACCCAAAGGCTTCCTCTAACATACCTCTAGCCCTGATCATAATTCAGCCAATTTTGTACTATCCGTAGTCGCTCTTAGCTTTGTTCACTCATGTCCTGCCAAATATGTCTTCAGCACCATACTTCACTGCTGATCTGGGGGTATGTGGAAGAGAAAAGGGAGAGAAGCATTTCTTTTTTGAGATCACCTCTTGTCAGTCTCTGTCATTTGTTCTTGCTGAGGCCCTTAGCTTGTTGTCTTTTCAGTTTTAACAAAAATTAACCATTCAACCCTCCTTCTCAGTTAGTTTAGAATTTAAAAACAGTAGCCTTAATAGAATTCTATGCACTTCATTGATGGTTTCAGGGCAGAGCCATTAATATTTCCCTACTTAGAGTCCAAAATCCAGCACTACCCCTTCCTGAACTGACAGATCACCTCGCCCGAAGCTTTGCATAAAGGCCACTGAAGTTTAATGTCAGCTGAAGCCTCTGTTGAACTTACACAATGATATGATAACATTGCATTTACCACTTGCAGAGCATGTAGTTTTGTTTCTATTTCTCACTTTTTAAACAAGATATGTAGATTAATCTGCGTTGTTTTCAAGAAAACTTTAGTTATTATTCTTTTGTTACTTGACATTCTTTTCTAAGAACAGATATTAGGTATAAAGGGCTACCCTTACCCTTGTGAGCACTGTCATTCTGTTTTCTGTAACTACTCCAAGCTTCCTCATTCTCTCAGAGTCTATAAAAACAAAGTCATCTTTAAATAGTTCTGCGTATCATCTTGAGCACACCAACTTCTTCACAATAAAGTAGGATCACTCTAGTCTTCCAGGATTACCAATAACAGAAGAGAACTTAACTTTGCAAAGCTCTGTACTGAAATTGCTGAGCTTTATGTCAGCACATAGTTCAGTTTCAGAAGAGCTTGCCTTGTGGGAATGCATATAATAATTCAACAGCATCACTACTATAGCAGTGGTACATGTTTATTACTAAATAATTTTTTAAAAAATCATAGAATGACTTTTTGGTGACCTTTAAGTGTCACCTAGTCCAGTGCCCCTGCAGTGAGCAGGGACATCTTCAAATTGATCAGGTTGCTTACAGCCCCATCCAACCTGACCTTGAATATTTTCAGGAATGGGGCATTGACCGTGCACTTGACCTTGTTGAACCTCATGAGGTTTACACAAGCCCACTGCTCAAGCTCGTCCAGGTCCCTCTGGATAGAATCCTGTCCCTCCAGCATGTCAATCACACCACTCAGCTTGGTGTTGTGTGCAAACCTGCTGAGGCTCTTGTTGATTGGGTAGTGTGTAGTAGACACCAGCCACAAGGATCCTTTTGGTGCCTCAGTCTCTAATTGTTACCTATAAGCTTTCTGCCTGCTTGCGGCTATTCTTGAGACAACTCTTCACACTCTATCCATTTCATCACATAGAGGACAACCCATCTGCCCTTTCATCCTCACTTGTCTCTTCTGAATAGCTTGTAGCCATCGATAGCTGCAGAATTTGTCAAACGCAGCTTCAGTAACGGCAACTAGTTTGCAGATTTCTAGCAGCATGGTGGCTTCTAACTCCTTCTGTTTGTTGTCCCTGCTATGTGCATTGCTGTAGAGGCGCTTCAGCTGGGGCCCTGTTAGCGTCTTAGAGGAACACCCCTTAATTTCTTGGAGGTACTTCACTAATGTTTCTGTGCTAGCTTCTATTACCTCAGGAGCCCCTGGTTCATCCCTGTTAAAAAAAGCGTGCTGCAGTGTAGCCAGTGTATCTCAGAGCAACATCCTGAGGGCCCTCCCTAGCACTCCATCGTAGTTCAAAAGTTTTCATTAAGATTGCAATACAGTCTTGGGATGCAAGAAGCTGAGAAGGAACTAGCCCCAGCTGCATCCTACCTATAGTATTATACAGCAGTAGCTAGAGGGGCCCACCTGGAGTAAACAGGCTAAGCTGAAGGGGGAGAGAGGCATCTTATCCAGCAGCAGACCCCAAGCAAAAGACGAGTGGCTGAGAGAGGAAAGAGGAGCTTCCTGAACCAAATAGGCCTGTCGGCTATTCAGAGCAATTGGCTGCCCTCAGTTGTCCTCAAAGGAATGGTGCCCAGCTCCCAGCTGGCTGATGCAGGAGCACGTGTGGTGTGTAATGCCTCCCTGGCATTTACAAGTCTTTAGGGAGTCCTTTCAAAGCACAGCATGGGGGAGACCACAGGTCTTTTTGAGAACATGCCTGGTCTAACCAGCCAGGAGAACAACCGCTCTCCATTGCACGGCCATCGGGTGAGCAGGGGCTGCTGTGAGTGTTGGGACACCCCACAAGCTCCCCACATCCTGCAGTCTGGGAGCTTTGCCAGGCAGGTGTTGTCCTGACAGCCCTTCTGTCACACTGGGCTCCCTGAGCCTTGCAGAGCAGCTGGTCCTTCCTGCACCCTAGATGCAACATTTATGCACAGACTTGTCTCCCCCAGGGCTCCCAGGATGATACACATCACAATCTCAAATTTATGCTACAAGTCTCCTTTCTGAAAGCCACCAAATCTGAATTAAAAGCCCCAGAGTGTCAGTGTAGCTGCTAAAGCTTGCCAGAAAATAAACACCTCATTGTCCAAAACTTTTGCTGAATTTCTCTCACTTCCAGTACCAGGAAATGGCACAGATCACCTGAGGAGCTGCAGCTGCAGGTTCTCCACACAGCATGACCAAGTAGGCTTTTACAACAAGCCAGCCAGAGGACCCCCACCCTGTGCCACCACCCCTGCCCCTGCACTGCAACTCGCCTCCATCTCCTATCCTTGTCTGACACAGCTTGCGTGGAACAGTGGGAGTAGTCCTGTCAAGTGCTTGCTGGTATCTTGTGTCATATTGTCCTTTATACACCTTCCTGGGAGTTTGTGCCAAGCTTAACAGGTGGCTTTTCACTGCCAGGAATGAGGAACATCAACCTGCACACTGACAATGAGGAGAACAGAACTGTATTTTGGAATATTTCTTCCTGCATGTTACCTCTTGAGCTGACACCACAGAGGAAAACAGCTACTGCCTGGAAATGAATGAGCTGTAACTCCTGTAGCCTGAAACACTCCAGCCCTTCTGACACAGGTGGTGAGCCAGGTAATCCTTAATACCGAAATAAAGCCTCAAATAAACTAAGATTGGGGACTTTGCATCAATCTGATCATTCTTGGCTCCTGGTAACCAGGGGTGGCAATCAGGAGCACTACGGCTGGAGCACAAGCCCTTGTGTGCAGCTCCACCTGCTGTAACACAGCCCCAGGGAGTTCTCTGCAGGGCTACAGAGCCTTGCCCGCTCCCACAGCAGTCTTGATGGCAAATGGTCACTGCCAGGGACTGGACACTCACAGAGCTTGAGATCTTCCTCATGGGAAGAATTTGCAACATGGAAACATCAGAGGAGGGCATTGCCTATGATCTCAAGAGCATTAAAGTCCATGCTGCCCATCAAGGGAGACAGATTGGGGCTGAGCCATGCACAGGTTTCTGCATTAGCCAGAAGAAAGTTTTCTTGGCAGGGAGGTGCTCTTTGCTCACTGTCATTTAATGATGAGATGAGTCAAAATAATCATCTTTGAGTAGCCTCCTCGAGTCTTTCCTCTTACAGCCTGAATGATTTCACACTCACCTGCAGAGGGAGATGGCTCCTCTTTATTAGCCAAATTTTGTTGACACAGTTCCGTGCCACCACCTTACCAGGCTGGAAAAACCAGCCACAGAGCTGACGTGGCCCCACTGTGGCCCACAAAGAGACTCTCCAGTATGGATGCTGCCAGGGAGTGTGCAAGGACCCTCCCACACACAGAAGCACTAGGGCTGAAGCAGCAGGAACTTACTAGCTGTTTGTAAGGTCCTGCAGAGAAGCAGCACTTGAGGCAGCACTAGGCCCTGCCTTGTGCTCCAGCTGTGGCACAACCAGTAACACTAAACTCAGAGACAGGTTGCTGCGGGAGTGACATGTGCATGTGGCTTCACACCTTCTCAGTCCCCAGAAAGGATCTGATCCCAGTCTGGGATTTGGGCTGAGCTGTGTACCCATTACCTGGAAATCATATGCAAATCTAAGGTGTTTCAAACGCTGGGATAGCTCCCACTCACAGTACTGCCATGCCTTGTGCATTGAGCAGATTTGCTAGGAGCTGTCAGGGCAGGGAGAACCTCAAAAGCTGGTTCAAACATGCCCAGAGTGCCTCCCTACCCGTGGGGTCTTCCAGCATCTCATTCCTGCTTCCCCCTCCTTCATGTCTTGCCAAGAGCAAGACAGAGGGGCAGAAGGCCGCTTTGCACTGGGCTCCAGTGGTATTGGAGCTCCTGAGTGAGAGTTCAAGCCCTCTCAGAAGTATTGACTCATATCCTACCTTTCCTTGGGTTGGGGAACAAAAAAGGTTGTCTCATAGGTTTTAATTTCCTAAGTAACACCACAGCCTTACCTACCTGCCTCAGTGCCTGTGACTGAAGAGCTTGCAGTAATCATGAGGCACCTTGCCCAGAGATCAGGTACTAAGCTGAAGGCAGAGCTGCCTGAAGGATTCTACATCCCTTCCCCCACCAAGGCTTTTAACGTGTGTGACAGGATGCTCATTATTCATAATTGAGCTTAATAACTGGCTTAAGGCTTTGTTATACTTTCCTTCTGTACTCAATACTGAACAAATAAGCAAGGAGAAAAGATAGAAAGCCATGTGATCCATATGAAGAAAGAAGATTTACAGAGGATGAGAATAAAGCTGAAAAAGCTAGAGGATCCCTCATCTTTAATGAGTATGTCCATATACTTCCAGAAGCACCCCCTTAACAACCCAAAGAATGGCTCCTCATAGTTTGTAAACCCATACACAGTATTTCCTGGGAAGACTCTTCTCACTTCAGGGATCCTTTATGAACACCCACTTCTTAACTCACATGATCCTTGGGCAGGTTTGCACTTTACTCCATTAAAAGTAGTTCTTGGCAAATTGACGAATCATATTTTTAATACATTATATACATTTTGACTCCCTGGATAGGCATGTCTCCTACCTCTGTTCTGCATTTGGATGTGAAAGGAGGCATGAAAAGCTCAAGGAGTTAAGGACAGAACTGATAGGAGACAACATGTCAATGCTTCACATGGTGCTGGCTTGAACTTCTTGACAGGACAAGAGGGAATGGCCTCAAGCTCCACCAGGGGAGGTTCAGGCTCAACATAGGGGAAAAATTCTTCACTGAAAGGGAAGACAATGGAACAGTCTGCCCAGGGAGGCAGTTGACTCACCTTCCCTGGAGGTGTTTAAGGTGTGGGTGGATAAGGTATTGAGTAGCATGGTTTAGAGATTGGTGGGAATGGTTGGACTTGATGATCCAGTGGGTCTCTTCCAACCCGGTGATTCTGATTCTATGATTCTTCCTGTAATTGTGAACAGCAAGAAGGCAGCATCCTCAATAAGCTGGAAGAGAGATTCACATTTTTATAAGTCTACACAGGCTGTTTGAATCCTGAACATTTCCCTCTGCTAATTTACATGCAATCAAAACAATATAGAGGTCTCTGGCCCCATCAGGCCACGATGCTTGTTTCTCTCTGTGGTGCCAGCACTGCTGATCTGTATCTGGCCTGGATGATTCTGCTGGGAAAGTCTGATGCTGACGCCCTCTCCTGCAGCTCCTCCAAGGCTAGAGACAGCCTCAGCTTATCTGCTGCTGTGGGGAACAACCCAGGCTGAAGCAGCCTCTCACCTCCAGTGCATTTTGCCACATGGTGGGGCTGCAGGGGATGGAGAGATTGCAAACAGTGCGTGTCCTCTCACTCCTGTTTTTTTCTTCTCTTTAAGTTTAAAGCAATCAAACACTGTTCCAAACTATAAGCTTCCCAACTCACTTGGAATATTCAGCCTAATCTAAATATCCAAACTCTCATGGAAGCAGCAGTAATGATCTCCCACTTCAGAAATGAGAGAGAACCGAGGAAAATACCCCACCTGGACCCCCGTTGTCCAAACTCATCTACAAGGAAATGACAAAAAAAGCCATGACAGGACAATTGGCAATGGGCAGACATACTGCAAAACTTGTATCTATATCTTTTTTCCTCAAAACACCCAAACTCCATCAATCCTTAAATTTCAACTCACAGATAGAAAGGTGCCAGGTACACAGCATATCTACGATCTCAGTTTTTTCCTTACTACCTATTAGTTAGTGGCTCACTTGGCTCTGATGTCCTCCCACTCCCCATTAGGGACAATCAGACCCCAGACCTTCAGCTCAGAGGGTGTGTAGCCACAATACGACTGCTACAGAGCAAGATTGATGGGTTGCCATCTCCACCACTGACCATGACCAGGAAGCAAGTTACTGGCTACTCTTCCTGTGGTCTGGGTACTTGTATCTGTTCCAAATTCTTCCTTTATCACAAGTTTGGTTACTTCATGGGCATGGCTGCATGTCACATACTGGCAGAGGAGGGAAGGCACTGCCTGAAACCCTGTGGGAAGACCAAAGCAAGTTGCCAACAGAGGCTTGTAGAGATCCAGAGGTACATGGAGACGGTAGCAGCATTGACAAGACAAAGCACTTTCATCTTGCGTGAACTAAGAGAATTGCCACATGGAGGAAAGAACATAACTTTATTTTAAAAAAATAAGTTACCTCAAACACAAACAGGATTGCAGAGGGTTGACAGCTGCAGGAAGAACAATATTTATCCACACAACTTACACCAGAGCAATTTCATTCTCTTGTAGATGATACTTTCAGTGCCCTTCCCTGTCCACAGCCCTACTTCAGGTCCTCACCTGCACATAAAGGAATCCTGACTCCTCGGGCTCTTGGTAACAAGGCAGAGGAGAAATGTTGTCTGCCACACATGAAATGCTATTCCTACCTCCAGAGCCTCCACGGAGATCCCAAAAGCCTGAAGAGCAACACCAGCACCTAAACCAACATGCAATAGAAAGAGAACAGCTTGCACTCCGCTCTGGAAGTCTACCTACCCATGCCCCATTCCCAGCATCCTGGCCAAGTGCTTCCACCCATGCCTGAATTCACACTCCCACCCACAGGTGCTGTATACAGAGGTGTACACACAGAACTCCGCAATACTCCTCCCTCCCCATTCTCTTCTCATCCAGACCTGCTGATCTTTCACCTCTCCCCGTGCGTGCGTGCCATACGTTTCCTGGCACAGCAGCAGTTCATTTCACAGTGATGGGATGTGCCCTGGAACACACTAAGTCACTACTGCAATTTCTTCTCTTCTGTGAAGTGGTTTTTCATGCAACTGCCATTTTGATATACAGCTCTGCCCCCCTTTCTTCTGCACCACACCACAGATTTGTAGAGGATGAATCCAATGCTAGCCAGACACAGCAAGAGAAGAGCCAAGATGTCCAGGCAGAAGTACTCATACAAGGAGAGGTCATAGACAGCAGGGCGGAGATACGGGGCCCCATCGTGACGAAGGATGTACTCCAGCCAATACACTGTCCTATTGAGAGCATGCATTGGTCTATCCAGGTGCAAAGCTGAGATGAGCTTGGCTGCTTTTCTGTAGCTGCAAGAGAAGAAGACAAGAAGTTACCCTTCTGACAGGAGCTTCATAGCTGAGAAGTAATCTGAGATGTCCAATGGTGCTTTGATGTCCAAATGATAACTTGGAGGAGTGGCAAATTTTTTTCATCATTTTTTTCTATCTGCCTCTGAAAAGTGACTCTGACAGCCATCATTAGCCCTGGAAGCACAAGCCAGAGAGCACTGTACTTTGTGAGTTATTAACAGTTCAGCTCCCAAGTCCCTGCTCAGTGAGTTCCTGTGGATTGTTCCCTTCCAAGGGGAGCTTGCACCCAAAGACAGCAACAGTTTCACACTTAATGACTGGTCAAATCCTTCAAGGTACCAAGTTGTAACACACAAACAACTAACAGAGGTCAGTAGTTGAGAGCTACTAATAGCTAACAAAAAAATGACCAAGCCCTCCAACAGCATTTCAAACACTAGCAGTTGTGTGTGTCCTCTTAGAAGGTAGAAGCCCTTTGTCACTGTGCTGTAGCTGATCTAGGAAAGGGAAGAGCACCTGGTTGTCAGAAGTACTAACCACTGCCTGCACTAACTGTTGCTACAGAAAGCTGTTTGGATGAGACCAGGTAGGCCTCAAGGTGAGGTTGCGATATCACTTTCCCTGATGAAAGGATGGCATTATAAGGAGAAGAGGTTTGTCCTCAGCATCTCAGAAAGTTTTCTAAGAAAATTACAGTTTGAGCCAAACAAAACTAGATTATACTCTCTAACAGCAAATTCTCAAGTGCCTCCTCCAAGACCACATCTCAAGATTTTGAGGCACTAACATGTGGCCAGCTGAGCTAAGCTTGCAACTCTGCCTGGTCCAGACGCCACCACAAGCAGTGCACGTAGGTGTCAACAGCAAGACACACTGGTCCCTACATACAGTCTGCACAAGAAAAAGCTCAATGCTTCTAGATGCCTCACCTTGGGTCAGAGATAACCGTGATGACAGCCTGATAAAGATCCTCTTCTTTTACTCTG
This sequence comes from Coccyzus lansbergi, assembly GCA_033558105.1. Classification (NCBI taxonomy): domain Eukaryota; kingdom Metazoa; phylum Chordata; class Aves; order Cuculiformes; family Coccyzidae; genus Coccyzus; species Coccyzus lansbergi. Next base: position 3,266,894 of record JAUMJK010000178.1, on the reverse strand, counting down.
CTCCAGTCCATTAAGATACCCATGCCCTTCGCCTGCACTCTGGTCATGATGTCGAACTGGTCTCCATAGAAAGGAAATCCCACCACTGGCACACCGTGATAAATCGCCTCAAATACACCGTTCATGCCACAGTGGCTGACAAAGGCTTTCACATTGGGATGGCCTGCAGGCAAAGAAATGGCAGCAGGTCAGTGTCTTGCACGCTGAAGCAGGGCTACTGGTGGCTTCCTCAATACACAACACCAATGTGTGTTTAGGGAAAACCAAGCATGCTGAGCAGAGAGGATGTTACCCTTTGGGGACGCACCTGGCTTTTGGCAGCCCAAAACTTGTCAAGTAGTGCCTGAAGTGGGGAGGGAGATAAGGGCCAAGATGCAGCTTCAAGCAGGTGTTAGGTGAGGACCATGTTTTGTACTGATCAGACTCAAAAGAAGCAACAGACTGAGATCCACATAGGTGCTGTTTTCCTTGTATGCCTTTGCTGCGGTTTGGGCTAAACTCCAGGGATGTTGCGAGCAGCACACACACAAAACCCAGCCTTACCTAGCAGGTCGTTCTGGGGCAGCCACCCCATCATCAGCGTGTTCTCACCCAGGTTTCTTGGCTTCTGCCCAAAGTATCTGTGGGAGGAGATAAAGGAGGAGAAAGAAAGGGAAAAGAAACAGAGAATAACTATAAATTCAGTCAGATCAAGAGATGGAAACAAATTCTGTGTTTTGAGATTAATCATCCCACAGCATTTATTTTCATTCAGTTCAAATTAAGAGGAGTCCCATTCCCTTCTCACCTCCACACCACCCTCTGTGGGAGGCGAGCAAATGCACCAGCCATCTTCTCCACTAAGTCGTTTGGAAGAGCTCGAATCCCAATGCCAAAGGAGACAACAACAACACCCGCATCTGCTGCTTCCACCCAAAGACGCAGACCCTGCAAGCAAAACGCACACAGCTGCCTTGAAGTCTTGTTTGAGGAAGGCCCTTCCCACTGTTGTGTCTGCCAGTAGAATATTATCTACAGAGACTATGAAGCCAAACCCACCTGGAGCACAAAGCTACATGTTTTTGACAAGGCAACCCCCCAAAAAACTACTGTGATTTCAGCAGCCAGCCAGGCAGAGAACCTGCTGAGCTGAGGAGCTTGTAGGGAGGTCTCCAAAGTTTGAATTTCAAGGCATTACATCCCACTTTGGAGGCAACACAATTACTCTTCGGCAAGCAGGGTTCTGAAAACATAGAGCCCAAATAGGAGTAGCCAAAGCAGTGAAGGAAATCTGAGTAAAAAGAGGAAGGCTACTTTCCATCACCACAGGAAGGGGGCCTGGCAGGGTTTCTAGCTCTAGGTTGATACAACAGATGAAACTCTGCAAGTAGAGTGGGGAACAATATCTTGCTGAGGATTCCCCACAATCTCTCCAGTGCTGAGGGCTCCTGGAGGTTGCAGAAGGTTTTGCCATCTTGCCAGGAGACTTCTACACATCTTTGACAACTCCTTTCAAGTAGCAGATTTAGCATTTGGTCATTAGGAAGAGAGGTAGCTACAGCTCCAGGAGAAAACACAGCTGTTTGTCCTTCATTTAGAGGCTGCCTGTAACGCTACATAAACAGGTGGGTATCAAGAACAAAGTCCTTACTTTTTGTGACCAAAGTGAAAAGGCTGCAGGAAGAAGAGATCAGCCACTACAGCTGCTGTGGAGCAAACACAGGCTATTCACTTTTCTGCCAGGTTGATGTGAGTCTATTTCTCATTACAGATTCTGTCCTGCTTCAACTTTTCCATGTATCAGAGTCAGAAGCATTTTGGGGAAGCTTCCTAAAACCTTTCTTTGAATATGAATGCTTCCTTTGAATAAACACTGTAGATGAACATGAAGGGCAAAAAAAAAAATTCTTCCTGTTATTAAATGAGAAAAATAGGACAATTAATTCAGAATATCTTAGAAGCAGTAGCCTACAGTTTGGGGGACCATGGTACGGAAGCATTACAAAGCACATTCTAGTGTTATTTTCTGTGAGCATTTGTCCTTTGTTAGATGCTTCATGGACTCAAACAGAAGAGCTTAAAAAGCCCTATGCCAATCCAAAAATCAAGAATCAAAAAGTTTTCAAGTTAGAGATATTGGTTTCTCCATTCTCTTGAGTTTCACGTCTCTTAAGCAATACAGCCACTAAAACCGCTAAAGAAGTGAAAACACTAATTTTGGTTTTTTAGATAAAAGTACAGTGACTCATAAAATAGATGATTATTTTATCCATTATGATTGGGCCTTAACATTTGACTATTAGAAATAGCATTCAAGTTGCTAGGTAAGTACAACTGACCACCAGAAGTTCTCACGCACATATTTATGTTTCACTGTGTCCTAATTAAAGGAACTCACAATCAGAGGGTTTCAGATATGAAGAAATAAACACCCTAATTACATAACTCTGCTCCAGTTTGGATGGGAAGATTCCTTAAGCTACACCTAGATCTACAGAGGTCTTCTCTTCTGCTGGCATTCCTTAACCTGGGCACACACATGCCTGCTTGCTGGCACGACAACCACGGCCTGTTGCAGGGCTCTGGACTTATCTCCATCGTTCTTTTCTTAGGTGCCCTGGAAGTTCTGGAAGCTGTGAAGTACATGAGTAATAACCACAGCAAACAACTCCCTTCTTTATAAGGCAGGTGTGTACGTGGCCAGATTGGACCAAGCCAGTGTTTTGCAAGACCAGTGAGGTAGCCAGTCTCTAATGCAGCTTTTGGAGCATCCTGTGTGTGATACATTACCTGCATATCATGCTACATGGGAAAGGCTGATGTGCAGCCACACATATCTAGAGAACTTATGCTCTAAAGCACCTGACCTCTTTTTTTCCTTTTAACTGGAAAAAATGGCACCCCAAAAATTGTCTCAATAAAAGCTGCCAGCAGAGATCTTGAGGCCTCTAATAATTTGAAACTCGAGTCTTATCTCCACTTTGGTCCCTTAGGACAACCTGACTGCCTCAGTGTCATTATCCAGATCTATTTCCCCTCAGTGTTTGTAAAAGTGGTAAAGGCAATGGGAGGAATGGCAAACAGGTCCTGCTCTGTTGCAATATTGTCTTCAGTTGGACGCTTTAAGAGCTCATCTCTTTGAATTTATTACTGGGGATAATGAGATATGAGGCCAGAGAAAGCCTTTGGAATCACTGAGGAGTTTTCCCTCAGGGATAGACCTTTAGAAAAAAAAAAAAAAAAAGAGATGATACACTTCAGTTCTGTACACTTCAGGATTCCACATTGAATTTGATGATAGAAAAAGCACAACTCTCTCCTATGGGTCCTTGAGACTACAAGCTCGAGGGTAGAAACGCCCTGTGAGAAATAGGCTTAAGGAAGAAATTCTGGACTGTCAAAAAGCAGTGATGAAATGATGAAGACTAATTGTTCTTCCCATTTCTGCTTTAAGTATAGGAACAAACAAACTACTCATGATCAAGTCCTACAAGTAACACTGCCAGCTTAGGAATTCCACACACCATTTTACATGGACAGTAAAGCTAAATCCTGCTTTAGGGTGGACAACTTAATTCTACATCATCCCTGCAGTTTCACCAGTACTCAGTGTTTCCTGTGTCCCTACTGCACCCTGACACCAAAACACAACAGCTTTCCAGAATCCTGGTGCATCAAAGCACTTACAAGGCTCTTCAAAAGCAGATTCACAGCAAATAACTCCCTGGGTAAACAAGCAATCACAGCTCAAAGCTTTCCAGCACTTACCACTGGGAGGGGCTTTGCAGGCTCAGCAAGGATTCCCCCTGTAAAAATTACATGGGGCAGCGTTGGCCGGGGGAAGTCCAGCACCACATCATTGCAGAGGAAAAAGAGGCTAGTTCCATGGACAAGGTCCAACATGGTTGTCTTCGGCTCCACTTTGTGCTTCTCCATGAGACGTTCAAATTTAGGCAGGATGATCAGCTTTGTGGCCACACGAGTGATCATGTAGACTAGGAGGTTCCAAGTCCTACCAAAGAAGCCCATCCTGTCTGTCATCAGGGAGTTGAACTCAGGGACATAGGCAATGGGAGAAGTTGCACCGATTTCTGCTGGGAACCAGAAACCAGTGGAGATCACAGCATATTTGACATGAAGAATGTGGGCCAGGATAAAGCCACACATCTCATTGGGGTCCACCAAGACCAGGTCAAAGTGCTCATCTTGGAGTTTCTGCAGAAGGGTAGAGTTTCCCAGCACTAGGTCACAGTTTTCCAGGTACTTCTCCAAAAAAGAAAACATCTCTAGAGCAGTCATCTTCCCTTGGAAGACACGCCTTATCTTCTCCTGCACCCAGGCATCTGCACTCTCTGTGCTGAAGATGCCCCAGTACCTCTGCACGTGGAAGCCAGGAAGGTAGGTTTCCACATCCCGACCTTCATGAAGAAGGAGCGTTGGGTCATGGCCCCGGTCAGTCAGCGCCTCTGCCACTCGCATAAAGACTCGCAAGTGGCTGTCAAAGACTATAGTGGGCATAATTAGCACCTTAGCACAGTGAGATGACTCCAGACTGAATGCAGCCACTAGGAAGAGAAGAACAGCATGGCATGGTAGCACCTTCATCACCTTCATTGCTGAAAGGAAAGAAACATGCCATGAACATAGTATAAAATGCCTTGACATGTATTTGGGCAACTAACACTGGGATTGTAGCTACAAGCTCATTAGCCGGGAGAGGAGAGTGTTCTGGATTTCATCACCAAAAAACCCAAACCAAACAACAATGCAGCAAAAACCCAAAAGAACACCCCCCCAAAAAAAAATTAACAAAAAGCCACAAAAATCCCCACAAAGTAGGGTATCACAGTGTATCAGGGGAGGTTTTTCAGAAATTCGAACCCTTTTCTCTGTGCTCCTAAAAGCTAAAATACTAGCAGACTGAATTGCAGAGAGTTAGAGAGGCTGGAGGAATCTGCTGGGTCACAGCACAAGCAGAGACACTCACTGTTCAACCCCCAAGTTGCCACTACAGAACCAGTGCAGCTGGATTTCATTTCTACTTCTGCCCAGCCAGAACGGCTGGTTCCTCTGAGCCATTGATGTCTGCGCAAGCTCACTGGGAGGCCCACAGAGGCTGGTGGAATTCTGAGAGGCACGCTTTGGCTTTGGCCCTGGCAAGCCACCCTGCTCAGCGCAGACAGGGCAGGAGCAAGCTCAAGCCACAGCAGGACTCCCTGAAAGAAGCCACAATTCCAGAGAGCACAGCAGGTGACTGGACAGAGAGCTGCTCCATATGGATTAGCTGGCAGAGGACTGGCAGGTTCTGGAGAAAGGGCTGGGAAGAGAAAGCAGGCACCAGGATAATGACGCACTGGAAGAAGGCAAACCCAGAGAGCAGCCCCAGGGACAATGTGCAACACTTGTGTTGCAGTGACACCCCTTAGTCACACTCCTATAGCCATCAACCCATTCCCACTTTGGTGAAACACCCAGTATTTCTGTTGTGTAAGGGGTGTTGCTACATCACTGGAAGCAAATGCACCTCACCCACACCTTACATTATTTGGAGAGAAGAATTACATGATAATTATTTGGGAACAGTCAGAAGCAGAGTGGTGTCCTGAAGACCCAGTTCAGACACGCTAGGAAGGGAGGGGGCAAAGAAGTTGCAGTGGGAACAATCATAAGGGGATTTTGGATGGCCTGACACACTGAGCCCCAGGGGGGTTCTAAAAATGAAGTAGAGAATTAGTAGAGAATTATTTTCTGCCAGCCTTTTTACTATTGCTTAATCAATTGCAAGCCAGGAAAGCTAAATCAAATCTTCAAACTCCCCTCAGCAGCTGGATATCTTTGACCAGAGATAGCAAGGGGGGAGCAGACATGGCAGAGTAAGAACTCCCTGCCCCACTACCTTCCTGTCCTTTGCAGGCATGGACATAGGAAAGAAACAGGGCAGCTGCTGGCTGAGACCCTCCCCTGTTTCAAAGGCAACTCCTACTAGGGCTTGGAATGACACTCTACCCACCCAAAACCAACTGGATGGCTGTGCCTGCAAGAGCAATGAGAAACATGAGAAATATTAGTAGATACCAAAGGGATGGTTGGACCCAAAGAGCGAGGAGGATGGAGACAAAGGTGATGGCCTGGAGAGAAGAAAGCAGAAGCCTTGCAAGGAAAGTAAAGATCTGCCTGTGATCCTGTCTCCCAGCCAGCAGACAGCTGGCTCACGCTGGCAGTGCTTGCCACCATAGAACTGGTCTAGTTCTCAGCTTGAGAGGCCCAAAATTGATTCATCCTGCTCAGCACCAGGGAAGGTAAAGCATTTAGGTATGACATTGTGCAACAGATCCAAAGCATATGCAGCTTCCAGGGAGAGAGAGCTGGCCTCTTCCAGGAAAGCAAGATCTCGTGATAGGTTCCGTGACAGTAACACGTACAAGCTTGTCTTGGGACACCTGGTGGGTCGTATGCACTCATAAGTGTGTTCAGGAGAGCAGAAGAGATGGGTTTTGATGTGGAGTGTTTGTTCATTGGGCAACAAGGAAAAGGTGAAGAAACAGTGCAGGTGAAAGGGATATTTATCTAAAGAGAAAAACCTGTCACCCATCTCCAACAAGGGCCTATGTGCCAGACACTGCTGAGACCCTCAGCTCTGCCAGGACTCTGGGGGTTACCACAATCCAAGTGACAAGGGTCCATCTCAGCCCTCAAGCCAGGCAGATGCTGACACAGGAGACTTGCAGACTGCTCTTGTCTGCTCCATCTCTTCTGACATCAGGAACAATCCCTAAAGGTGCTGGCTCAGGAGTTCCTTCTCTCTGCCCAGGCAACAGGGGAGGCTATAATTCTTCCTAAGTGGAGAGGAGATACCAGGCTGCAAGAGGGGCCTTTCTTCCTACCCCAGCTCCATACCACCCAAGCTAACCTCTGCACTGCCTGTGCCCAGAGCTATACCCTGGCCATAGCTCCAGCCCTAGATCTGTGCTAGATGGACCAGGCAGATTTTTCAACCAGGCACCCTCCTGTGTTTTAGTCCTCCTGTGATATAATGAAGGCATAACTACCAGCTCAAAGGGCAGCACTCCACTGGCTCTATCCCTTGTTCAGCATTAAGCCACTGCTAGGCTCTCAGGCTGATAGCAAAGGGAAAAGGAGGGACCTAAACACACAAGGGCTAGATGAGGGAAGGCTCATAATCCACCTGTGCACCTTCTCACTTTACCTCTTAATGACACTGAACATCCAGCTACAGCTGCTCCATGAGCTTTGCAGCAGGACCCTCCAGCAAGGGCAGGTGCCAGAGCCAATCAAGCACCTTTTCCAATAAAGGGCGCTGGCTGCAGCCCTACCCTTTGGCTATGGGACCTCAGTTGCCACCTCCCACTGTTGGGCTGCAGGCAGCTGCTCTGCAAGAAACCTCCAAACTGCTGGGCACAGGAATGGGATTCTGCTGGAAGGTGAATTTACAGCCTACACTCGGCAGAGGTGCAAAATCCAAGTTAATGGCAGATCCCACACTAGATCCAAGAGCAGAGCAGACAGAACCACGGCCTTGTTTGTGGCCTGAAGTCTTGCGCTGGGGGTGGAATAAGATAAATATTGCAAGAAATAGCACTGCCATGGAAAGGAGAAGGCTTGTAAAGGTCAAATAGTAAAGCCATGCAAACTGGTTGATTTATGCAGAGCAATTGTCCTAACACCACAACTTACACTAACAGGTAGAAGTCAAGCTTCAAGAAAAATATTTAAAAATCCCATGCCATGGAGGTTTTAAGTTTCTCCACTGCAGCATGAAGGGCAGAGCAGGCATCTCTGGAAGAAACATGACCAGGGCCTGATGTAGAAGAGCTGGGTAGAGGGAAGTCCTTGCATGACTGTCACTACAAGCAGCAGCATCCCCTCTGCCCTGCACAACCCAGCCACCATCAGCTGCTGGGATCTTGCTTTCAAAGCCACAGCAAAACATGGAAAATTAAACAGGAGGCAGTAGAAAGGGATCAGGGAGTAAAAGCCCCTCAGACTCCCGAGAACCCTCCTACTGGGCTGAAATTTGCCCCTTGATCTTGCCCTATTCAATGCATTTTGAAATCAATGGAAGATTGCATCAATTTAACTTAAGCAACTGAACAGCTACAGCTCTGAAGACAGATGTTTCTTTAATGCCTTTTTTTAAGTTGAAGAGCTGTCCTGATTTCAGTTGGGATAAAATCAATTTTCTTCCCAGAAAGTCATGTTTCTAAGGAACTGCACTTTTCAGTAGCAGCAAGTTTAGTGTGGAAATGAAGGTGTTTTAGTTTCGTGGTCAGCTATGGAATGCTGTTTCCATGGAACCCAAGGACTTCTTTGTTTCCCATGTTTTACAAGCAAGCAGGTGTAAAAGCTGATAGGAGAGGAGCCAGGACAGCTGACCCAAGCTGGCCAGCAGAACTATGCCATACCATGAGCATCATGGTCCGTATATAAGTGGAAAGTTTGCTGGGGACTGCCCTCTTTCCTGATGGTCACCATCCCCGGGGGTCCTGCTCGTCCTTCTGCTCCCAGTGCTCAGTTTCCCATCTGCTGTGACTGTTGCATTTTGCTAGAATTGCAGTGTTCCATGTGTCCGCCGTCTGGAGTTCACTGCTAGGAGCGTGTAGTCCATGATCACTATACAGACCGAGTATAACTTCGTGCATGTTAGTATTAGGTTTTATTAAAGCTATATTTCAGCCCACAGCTCATCTTTTCTTTTCCCCAATTCCCCTTCTGGAGTGGAGAGGGGTCATTGGGTGATATAGACTCCTGCATAGGGACTAAAAAGATGAGTATGAAAACCTCTGACAGCTAGCAGCCTAAGCAGAGAAGACTATGAAGAAAGGGCAGCAAACAGACCCCACTGCAAGGACCCTGCCCTTTACAACTCTCCCTCTCCTCTAATACTTTGCATTGCCTAGTTCCTGCCAAGGACCAAGAAACCTGCGTACTTAGGGCTGAATTATTTCCCCTCCTGCATCCTAGTCTCTATCCAGCTCTTGCCCACAGTAAGAAGCCTTTTCATTGTAAACTTCTCAAAAGTTAACAAAGCAGAACAATTCACGTGAAGCCAAGAGGAAAAGGCATCTTCACTTGGATGCACAAAACTCTTCCTGGAATAAGAAATGAAAGTTTGCTTCGTCTGTTGGGTACGATCCAGAGAAAACAAGACCATCTGCTACCATCAAGCTGATGACAGCCAACCCAGTTGTGGCTAATTTATGGAAGCCAAAGCTCCGTGCAAGCAGGCAGGTATGTGGCTCAGAGCAATTCTGCCACTGCAGGAAGATATTGCTACAAGCAGGAGCTGCTCAGGGGAATCTTTAGTAAAAATCTAGAACATACAATGCTGTACAAAGTAAAATTATTAAAGCATGTGTTATAGCAGAGAAGTCTAACTATCTGACCAAGTGCTTGGTAGGTTTCTGTGCTCTGGTTTTGAATTACTACAGACTCCTGCTTCACCAGTCAACGGGGTAAATAACACTGACACTAAAATACTAACATTAATATTATGGTATACAAATACTAGTACTACAGTATACTGACACTAATGTTAGCATTTTAAGAAGAAAATGAGCGAGGAAAAAATGACTACCCTTCAAATATAAGCCTCCCCAAACAGCTTACAGACCTGAGTTTTTCCAAATATTGTTTGCACACAGATGTTCTGCTCAAAACTGCACACCTTTCTAGCATTGTTCTTTTGACATCTCCATGGTGGACCACAGAAAACTCAAAGAATTAACGAAGTCCACATCCCCAAAAGACCAAAGGGAACGACTACAGGCAGTTATCAGGATAGGATCAGAACAACTCATGCTTTGCAGCACACTTGTCACTAAAGCTTCCACAGAACAGCATCAGAAGTGCTCATCTGATTCTCATCCATTTTGGATGAAGATTGATATAGCCTTCAATCAATTCCAAATTTTTGGGACCTTGCGCCATCTTCAACATCCTTCCCAGATCATCAGAGTTTTATGGAAGCTCTACAGGCAAGGTGGGAATCTATGTGCCAGCAGGAAGTTGGCAGTCTACAGGTCACAGCCAGGGAACCATGATACTAAAGAAAATACTAGTCTATAACAACTGAGACAAGAAACAAAGACCTGTATGTCAGCTTCTCAAGGTATTTGAAGGTACACACATCTTCAAGAACCTGAGCTGGTGAAAGGTGTCACATACCACGCATCTGCTTCTCTAGCCTCTCATCAGACATTAAATCTGTCTAGGTGGTAAGCAAGGTCCCCCCTGCTCCATATCCAAGGGCTTCCTGGTTGTCTTTTGGAAGGGACAGAGATAGTTTGTGACACCGTGGTGCCCTGCAGCAGCGAGTGGCCTTTCTTTTCCCACCACTTGCCAAACAGCTGCAGGATAGAGAAGCACCTGATGCAAGGCTGTGCTCCCTGGGAGCAGTCTCAGTGCTACAGCATGGATTACATTATTTGTAATCCCTGAATACAAGAGGCAGAAAGGCTTGGGGCCATCTCCAAACAATCACGCAAGACATAGACCTTGAATTGAGAGCATACAAGAGTTCAGTGTACATTTTGGTCTCAAGAAGGGGTTATGCCTGTATGATAGTCACATTAAACATATTCTCGAGACTGTAGAAGAAACTGGAGAGAGACAAGCACACCGAACTTCAAAGAGTTCAAGGGGAGGGGGAAGAAAAGTCTTTCATTTACCGCCCTGTCGTTTCAGCTTCTTTCCGCAGAGAAGTGCCACATTAAAAGAAAGAAGTCATTAAACATCCCAGAAGGTTGTGCAACCTCGTGTAGGAAGCACCAGGGACTGATAACGTCCCAACAGACAAGTTGAATCACATTTGACAGACCTGCAGTAGTAGAGAAGCAAAAGATGAATCTTATCTTCAATAAAACTACTGACGCCATCACACTAAAAAAACAACCAAAAACCACGAACTGAAGCAAAAAGCTCCGAGCACAGCAGAGGGACGAGGCGCGGCCGAGCCCCCGTAAACAGGGGTTGAGGGGAGACGCAGAGGAAGAGGAGGCAGAATAGGAGAAGGAAGACGCTCCGAAATCTCATCTCCCAGAGGAGATCAAGCCAGTTACACAAGAGCACTTCGAACCCCGGTTCGGGCACTGGGGCTCCAGCCCCGCAGATGCCTTCCCCTCCTTCCTTTCACAGAACAGAATCACAGAACAACCAGGTTGGAAGGGACCCGTCGGATCTTCTAGTCCAACCATTCCTATCTAACACTAAACCAAGTCCCTCAAGACCTCATCCACCCGTGCCTTAAACACCTCCAGGGAAGGGGAATCAACCACCTCCCTGGGCAGCCTATTCCAATGCCCAATGACCCTCTCTGTGTGAAAAACCTCCTCCTAATCTCCAGCCTAAATCTCCCCTGGCGGAGCTTGAGGCCATTCCCTCTCGTCCTGTCCCCTGTCACTTGGGAGAAGAGGCCAGCTCCCTCCTCTCTCTCCAGCAGCGGAGGAGCAGCCGGGAGCCTCTGCCGCCGGCTGGGAAGGTTCAGCCCAGCCCTTCAGCCGCCGGGGCTGCCTCCCGAAGCCTCCCGTTCCCACGAAGCCTCCGCAACCCCTGGGACCTCCCGTTCCCCGCGGCGCTCCCGGCCCCACCTGCAGCGGCCCCGACCCGAGTGTCGACTCTTGGGAGCGGAGCTGCAGCCGGTAAGAAGGCGGGCGGGGCCGGGCGGAGCCGCCCCTCCCCGTCCCTCGGCGGGGAGGGGGAGCACTAGGCGGAGGGGAAGGCCCTGCCAGGCCAGTTCCAGCACCAACCGCGAACAAAACCGCGCGGGGATAGGAGGATCTCTGCGCTCCAAGGCGGGGGAAAGCCGCTCCCTTCACCAGGTTTTGCAGCTGCCGGGTCCCCGGCAGCTGCAAAACCTGGTGAAGGGAGCGGCTTTCCCCCCCTTGGAGGGCAGAGCTGCCATCCCAACGCTTGTACTTGCCCGGGCGAGGACTGATCTCCAGTTTCAGCTCCCAAATCATCGCGCTGGAGGGGGAAGGCTGGGGCAGAGCCACGTTGGTTAGAGTGACCCACAGCCCACTCCGCTTGGGGATTCATCCTGACCTTCCAAAGGACACGATTGCAGCACACAAGACCACACAAGACCTAGGCTCTGCCTAGGAGGGGGTTTGTTCGCACCCCACACACAGTCACAGAAGAAGAGATCTAAGGGAGGATAGAAATGACTTCTTTTAACCAGGCAAATACAGTATTTTTCAGTAATGCCTATTGTTCCCTATTCCCATCAGCTGCTGCTATTTAGTTACATTGCCAGCTGGGGTTGTTTAGCCTGGAGAAGAGGAGGCTGAGAGGAGACCTCATTACTTTCTACAACTACCTGAAAGGAGGTTGTAGAGAGGAGGGAGCTGGCCTCTTCTCCCAAGTGACAGGGGACAGGATGAGAGGGAATGGCCTCAAGCTCCACCAGGGGAGGTTTAGGCTGGAGATTAGGAGGAGGTTTTTCACAGAAAGGGTCATTAGGCATTGGAATAGGCTGCCCAGGGAGGTGGTCGATTCCCCTTCCCTGGAGGTGTTTAAGGCACGGGTGGATGAGGTCTTGAGGGGTATGGTTTAGCGTTAGATAGGAATGGTTGGACTAGAAGATCCGATGGGTCCCTTCCAACCTGGTTGTTATATGGTTCTATACAGCTAATTTGGTAGCAACATTTAGAATCAAAGAATCATAGAATTTGAGAAGAGCTAACCAAATATTCTGGTGGGAAGGGACTCAAGCAGCCTTATTTATCTTGGTGTAAGTAAATACTCTTGTCCAGAGATTTATCCAAATTTCTTGCAGTTACGTGACAGGCAGTGGCAGAGCCCACCGCTCACTTCTGAAGGCCTGTTACCTGCATACGGGCATACAACGAAGGAGACAAGTGGTTGTAGAGTTAGAGAGGCAGTGCTACATAACTCCTGGCGCTGACACCCTCCCTTTTCCCACTCACCATTCCACACCTTTAAGTACTAGAGCCACTCAGATTAAAAAGGCTGCGATCTTTATTGTTCAACAGATTTAAATCCTCACGCTTAAAATACTCCCAAAACCGAAAAGTTTCTTAAAAGTTTAAGAGTTCCAAATTTAAGTTCCTAATTAACAGAAGAGAGCAAATGACAAATCGCAAGCAAGATGTCCAAACCCCACGCAGAAAATACTCTTTTCCCTACCTTCCTTTGGCCTCTAATCTTTAATTCCTCCTAATAACCATGGTCTCCTGGGCCTCTCTGCACTGTAGCCTAAAATTCAGGCACCAGAGTAATTGCGCAAGCTAGAGGGGAAGCCCTGAAAAATGCTCATTGGAACAAGTTGCAGCTCATGCATATGGGGGTGGCTCATCCAACCCTCAATTAGGTGACACTGCTTTGCACACAAATGTAGCTTCCTGTAACAACAAGGCTCTTCTCATCATCATCCTTCAGGGAGGGAACAGAAACATGGAAATCGGACCTTGCATAACCTCTCTCAGTGGCTGGAAGTTTAAGATGGGGTGAGAATCTCTTGCAGCCCACTGACCCGTTTCCCAGACACGCCCTTCTACTGGTCAAATCATACTGGCTATGGGGTCAGCAGACTGCTCCACAAACTAAAATTAACTTATCCTCTCGAACAGTGGATAAAAGTAGTTGGGGAAACCACTTTCTAACACACATAAGTTGCAAGAGAAATAAGGAGGCAAGCAAGAGAGAAACAAGGAGAGAAAGTAAGTCATCCTCTCAACAGCAGTAAGCTGTTATCTCAGTGGCTCAGGAAATCTCAGTTTAGGCTGCCAGTTACTGAACTTGTCTGAAGCTCCCCATGCTGAATGCATACTTAGAGGTAACACTTCAAACCCTGCAGCATCAGGCTTTTATTTGCCTTAGTGCTATGGGAAAACTTGATTTTTTTTTTTTGAGAGGGATTTGACAGATGGAAAACAGCTCAAAGAATAAATGATCCAACCTAGACAAGAAATTTAAGGCATTAGAAGTTGCACAGCCCATTGTCAGGAGTAAACTGAAGCGGCACGTTTTATGATCAGAGAGAACAAGAAGTAATGCCACACAGAAGTCAGAGCCCTTCAAAAAAAAAAAAAAAAGCTAATAACACACAACAAAAGCAAAGATGGGTAGAGCTGCTTTATCTCCTCCCAATAAGCCAAATATCAGAACCACCATGCAAGTCAAGAGTTCCTGCTTATCTCCACTCCTTTGCTAAATTCCCAATGAAAATGTTATCAAGAATGCCACAGAAAGACCTTGGTCCCTCTGACAATAGTCCCCAACTTGCACCTCAACTGCTAAGGTGTATTTAGACCCTGCTTCTCTAAGAACTCTGGTTAGCGGCCTCAACAGGAGTGGAAAGAGGAAGGTATGAATTTATTGCAAGTGGAATCACAGAAGGAAGAAATGGAAAATTGGAACTTAAGTCACACTGCAACTGTGAACTTCAAATGTCAGGTGGAGGTGAGGATTACAGAGGGTTCATATCAGTTATCACTTCTATAGTAACTAGCCATAGGCAGATTAAAAAACTTGCTATTTCATAGGTATCCAAGTTAAACTGGTTGACAAAGGAGTGGGAGGTTAAGATACAGAATGATTTTTCTTTCCTCTACTAGATGGACAGGAAATCAAAGTGTAAAACCACTGCCAGCCTTTTAAAATAAGACTGTAGATAATTTGATTGTTGGAGGTCACCCTAGCGGTGCCACTAACACCGCTCAAGGATGAATCCAAATTAGGGGTCTAAATCAGAATTTAAAAAAAGGGAAACATCCAATTATTCTCCCACATCCCCATTGTGGAGCTGCCTGCTCCACAATGGGGTAAGGGAGGCAGCATTCCAGGGAGTCTTGACATCCATAATGTCCACATGCCCATCCAAGCCATTCTGGTGAGCAAAAGGTTGATTATTCCCAAGGAATCTTTCTCAGTCACTTTCAAACTTGACGGAATTCACTTGGGTTGATATAGTGCCCCCACGATAGCTGCCTCGTTTTTTCTTTGTCTTCTCATGGCGGAAAGATTTGCCTTTTGTGTATTTCAGAACATTGTTAGCCTTCTCACCCCAGTCACCAGCTGCTCCTTTCTGTGAGGGATGGAGAAGGAGAGGAAAAAGAAATTCAGGTCAGTACTCAAGAAAGTAAAGGCAATGCTTCACACTTCATCCTACCCAGCAATCATCTCTACAGGAACGCTGTGGCTGATAATACTCTCCCATGCACCTCCTGCCAGCACTCACATTATTTTGTAGCACCTCCTGGTGGAAGAAGTTCCCTCCAAAAAGACCACCCACAAGCACACAGCTGCTCTGCCGACTTGTACTTCAAGAGGCCATGTTAACCACCCTGGTCACTACCTAGCCCTACCTTTGCTTCAAATGAGTTATCAGCAACACGGGCATCCACCTCAATCTCTTCTTCCCTCACTCGGCGGAATGGAGAGGCTGGCTGTCAAAAAGAAAACAAGATAAGTAAACACATACACATGCACGACATTCCCTTAGTGACAACCTCCTTCCTTCTATGCCCTGCTAATATGGAGCCCTGTTCACATCACTTCAATATTTTAAGTGTTTCTGAGATTCATAATCCTTTCTCTTCTCCTTACCAGGCAGCACAGAGATGTTCCTGTACAAGTATATCCAATCAGCCTTTGACAGAATAATATTATGTACATACGTGCTCTTCCTCCCTCAGGTTCTCCAGACAAGGTTGAAGTCCTCAAGGAGGTAGCAAAAATACAAGTAATGCTACGGGCTCCAACAAGCCTACTTATTAAGGAGGCAGAGATGTCTCTCCCACTGGACAGCACAACCTACCCTCACTCACCCGTTTCACCTTGGGAACAGTGTGTGGCGTTTTGGCTTTGATCTTTGCTTTTTTACTGTGTGGTGTTTCTTGCTCCTGAGTATCTTCCCTCTTCTGTTTCTTCACGATTGTGCCTGTTAGATGTACAGGAGTAAAACTTCAAAAGAGAGGAACTGCAGTGCTGGGAAAGGTGATGGTATCTGCCCCAGAATACAAACCCACTGTTGACAGGTGTGATAATCAGTCCCTGCATGACCTCACCCGGAACACAGACTACTACAAGAAGACACTAATGTTCTGGGTCAGCAAGGGTTTTGCCATCCTACCCTAATGGATAAAGGTAATTTTGTGGAATAGCGTACCTCTGTTTCAAAGATTCAGTACAGCTGAGAAAGTTCCGTTGGTCAAAATTTGCCAGTTTTTGGAATCACACAGTACAAACTTGCACACACCAGTAGTGCATTCAAAGTAATTTCCCTCCTGGAGGAAAATATATGAGACTGTGCGCTGGAACAACACCTATGGTATTTCACTCTACACAGACAAGGTCCTACAGCGGTCTGTGTGGCTGTCATGAACAATCTTCTGCATGCACAGACAGCAACTGGCAGCAACTGTACAGAAATGTGCTTCATATTACCACAACTTCCACTGCCAGCAGATATGCAATATAGACAAAATCAGAAACAACCACAGTAAGTTAAAAACTAGTCCTTTCCTCTCAGTACTACAATATATAGTATAACCTAACAGCACAGAGACTGAATATTATATAGGAAAGGCTCCCATTCATGCTTAGCTCAATAACACTGCCCAAGAGACCCACTTGCCAGGCTGCAGGGAATACCTCCATTGGTTTTTCCATTCTCTTCTTCAGAGCTGCTTTCACTGCTGCTACTGCTGCCACCAGCTGGCTTAGACTTCACATTGTTTGCTGCTGGTGGTGTGAATGCTTTTGCTTTTTCTTTGGAGGCATTGGTCTTAGAACTGTTCTGTGTCCCTTTTCCTGCCTTCTTGGGCTTCTTATCCTCTTCGCTGGAACTGTCAGTTGAGCTGCTACTACTGCTAGGACGAGAGGCCTTCTTCCCCACTGCTGCTTTTGCTGTCCCTGTAGATTTGCTGGCTGGTTTCACCGCTGGCTTCTTTTCTTCTTCTTCTTCTTCTTCACTGCTTGAGCTATCAGAATCAGAAGTGCTGGCTTTGGGAGCTGGGGCAGAAGGCTTGGACACTGGTTTATTCACTTTGCCAGCTAATTTAGCTGAAGTGCCTTTCTTCTTCTCATCCTCAGAACTGTCTGAGCTGCTATCAGAGTCAGAGCTACTTTGTGCTTTCTTTGTGACAGCTTGCGACTTCTTTGTTGCTGGGGTTGCTGCTTTAGTTGTTGGTGTTGCTGCTTTAGTTGTGGGCTTCACAGGAGCCTTCTTGTCAGAGCTCTCAGAATCTAGAATGGAATGGAAAAGAACAATCAAGGCAAAGCCCCACTCCTTCAATGCAAAGATAACGTGCAGATTCAATGTTGATATACAGTGAATTTCATTAGCTGCTTGAAAAAACACTAAACGTGTATTCCTGTCCAACTGCATCCTCATGCCCTGCCTAGAAACACAGAGGTCTGGGCAAGCACAATATCCATGCAGAATTTCTCATTTTCTCCTATGCCAATACCTGAGCTGTCAGAGGAGGAACTGGAGTCTTTCTTCGCTTGTTCAGGTTTGACAGCTACTTTTGCTGGTTTGGAAGTATTCTTTATCACAGGTTGTTTAGCTGGGAGTTTACTCTCTGCCTTCTTATCATCTTCAGAGGAAGAATCTAAACAAAAAAAACAGTATGTTCCTTAAATTAATAAGCATCTGGTGCAGTTACTTTACTAATAACAGGTATACAATTCATGGGAAAGTGAAAAGTTAACTGGGTTGTGGCCCAAGGCTGAGACAGTAAGTAAGGGACAATAAACAGCATACGATCATAGACTCATAGTATCACCAGGCTGGAAGAGACCCACTGGATCATCGAGTCCAACCATTCCTATCAAACACTAAACCATGCCCCTTAGCACCTCTTGAATGCTCAGGAGACAGCATTCATCTTTTTACACGTCTTCTTTCCTTGGAAGGAAGTGAAAAAAGCCGTTTTAAGTTCTTCACTAATGCATACACAAGGAAGTAAATACTTGGGAGAATAATACAGAAAAGGTATGGAATAAAGGACTAGAGAAAGAGAAATTACAAGTACTACCAAGAACAAACTTGGGAAGAAGAAATATCGAGAAAGAAGCTATGTGGTAAAGGCCAAAGAACACACAAGAAATTAGGAGATAAAACTGACAAATTAGGGAAAGTGAGGCAGCAACAGGACAGTACCTCATTTTAGCTCTCTATTTCCTATACCAAATGTGCTTAGCAGCTGTCTGAGGATGGCCTGGAAACTCCTGTGTACAAATATGCCTTTGTACGGAGTGTCAGCAACCTGGAATGCTAAGTCTGATCTATTCCAACATTTCTGAACGCTTCAGTAACGGTAATCAAAACCTTGTCCATTTATAAGGAACTAGGCAAAAAAACCAAAAGACACAGGTATCTTGCCACTTGTTGAAGGGTCATACAGTCTAGTGCTAGCTGTCTGCAGACAAGTAGCTGCCACCCACAGTCCCGGCCATGGCATCAGAGATGCTGATAGATACAACAGGAGCATGTTGAACTGTGAGGCAAAATATAGAACGAAGGTAGCTTATGTGGAAAAAGTAGCATTGCAAACCCTAAACCTGATCAGAGGATACAAGGCACATCATTCTCCATTTCGAGGGTCACATTTTGATAGGAACGGTTGGACTCAATGATCGGGTGGGTCTCTTCCAACCTGGTGGTTCTATGATTAGGAGAAGGCATCTTTGGAGTCTATTCTTAGTATGGTGACAAACTTCTCCCAAAGCCTACCCTGGAGAAGCAGAAATCAAAACAAATGGATCCTCTAAAAAGTGTAACTGTTAACCTTCCTGGAGAAACTGGGCACAAATGATGTATCACCCTCCATCAGCAACATGCAGACCTTTCTGCACTTAATGTCTCCTTGCGTTTTATGGTTAGACTCCACTCTACAGAACCGGGTGCTGTTTTTCGATTTCGCACCTTGTTACCTATGGTGACTGTGAAGCTTTCAAGGTTACAGACCAGGATCTTAAGAGATACACAACTATATAGTAAATTGGCCAATAAAAACACAAACAAAAAAATCAAAACTTTATTTCTTGAATTACCTGAGTCACTGTCAGAACTGGATTCAGCCTTCTTGGTAGTCACAGCTTTGGCTTTGGGGCCCAGCGGTGTTTTGGCAACTACTGTTTTGCCTGCAAAAGCAAGTCTAAAATTAACAGGCCATATCCATGCCAAACCTTTACCCCAAGATCCAAACCCCTTCAGGTGCGAAAAAGCTCTCTACCCAGTGCACCCACCATTCAGCCAGCAACATCTCAAAGCCAAGTGAGAACCAGGCCAGCTGCAGTAATGGGCCTGGCTCATTCATGCTAAACCAGAATCCGATGATTTTTCAAACCAACATATCCACAGTAATCAAACATGCACACAACTTGGATCCAGAGGTGGTACACAGTCTTCTGTTTGGTATGCCTTCAAATTACTCAGAAGCTTCCAGAGAGGCAAACAACAACATAGAGCAAAGACACACAGTTTTTTCAAGGAAAACCAAGAGACTATCAAAACACCACCTGCACCTTTACAGCCTCTCCTCTCCACAATATACCTGCTCCTCCCTTTGGGGGCACCTCCTCTGCCTCATCACTACTGTCTGAAGAGTCACTGCTTTCAGCTTTTTTTGAAGGAGCCTTTGCAAGGCCTTTCTTTATCTGTGTAGCTTGAGGAGGTGGTACAGCACTGTACTGACCTACAAAGAGAAAAACAGCATTCAAGTGCCTGCATGACAAAACAAAAACAATTACAAGATTTTTGTAGTAGTTTGAATAAAGTGCTTCTGCTACTCAGTTCCACTTACTCCTCTTCTGTAGCTACAGTCAAAGACATCAGTTTATAATTCGAAAGGTTACACCCACCCCACTGCTGCCTCCTGCTTCTACTCCTCTTGGGCTTCAGCTGACTCAAATTTTTTTTCAGAAGTCTCCTCCACACTTCAGAAAGGAGATTATGTCACCCAACTTCATCAGGGGAAAAAAAAAAGATATGCCAGTTGTTGATTGTTTTCATGCACTGCCTCCTCAAATCCTCTAGTTAGAGGATCAGATTGAGTTTCAGTGTTTGATCCTCCATTTGGATCAGCTCTCCACTGGAATCCTAAAAACACTATAATATATTAAAGCCCATTTAGCACATCAGCTGGACTACAACTGAACAACAGATATTTCACCAAAAAAAAAACCCCAATAAAAAAAACTAAAAACCCACCCTAAAAAGCTTCAATTGCTGCAGTTTACAGAACAACCAAATCACCAGCAAAATACTTCCCAATTCCTTGTAGACAGGAAACCTGCAAGAATGTCCTTAAAGGCTACTTGAACAGAAGACAATGCAGCAAGCTAACCAATGTCAGTCACAATCTCTCCTGCTCCCCATCCCTTCTGAGGGAGGAGCTGAATTGGAAGCTTAACCGCAACAGCACATATGAAAAAAGCCGCTGTATTTCTGGCCCACAATACCACTATCAACACCACCTAGAACATCATGTGCAACAATTCTTGCACTTGTGTCCTGCACATGCTTCTCCTGGGACATCAGTAATAGAAGAAAGCATCCTTCTGTACAGGAACAATGACATCTAGTACCTACCAGACTTTGGCTTTTGTTTTACAGGTGGCTTTTCATCATCTGAGCTGTCAGATGAGTCCTCGCTACTGGAACTTTCCTTGGCACGTTTGTTTTTGCCTGAAGATGCTTGAGCTGCTGCAGGTTTTGGTAGAGGTGACTTCTTTGGAACAGTCTTGCCACAAGAAGGAAAGAAATACATATTAAAACCAGAAGTTACAGAAATATTGTGGGAAGAGCTGGATGCGGGTCTTGTTTATGCTTCACTTGGAGCAAATTTTGAAGACAACAGAAGAAAGATTAATGAAGGTTCTCAAACGCAAATTTTAGGAAACACATAAGAACCATAAGCACTTTCTGGCCACTGTGTTGTTGTTTTCTGCTGTATGAATCTCTAATGAGGAGCCCCTCTGATTACGTGATATAGAACTGACTGAAATGATAACAACTGCTAATTTAATAAACATAACTATGGTTATTTTGTGTTACAGAAAACATTTTTAAATGTGTCCTAATGGAAAATTCAGTTACAGATAGCCAAGCACAAGAGTCATGCAAAAATGAACATATAATGGATTCCACAACATGGCTATAACACAATGCCATTGCCTTCCTGCAAATGGAAGGAACAGAAGAAATAGTAAGGAGGTATATTGGTGAAGAAAACAAGTCCATAGAGAGGTACTAGAAGGCATAATCCCTCTGTATAGAGGAGAATGCGGCATAAGAGCCACAAATGCTGTTTTCAGCATCTGCATGTCCTGTGCCTTCATCTACACATTTCAAAGTCCTTGCAAGACAGAGATAACTCAGTTTTACTAGAATTCTATACTGTTCATTAAGTCTTTTACAGTCTAATTTACCTTCTTCGGTGCAGCCTTCTCCTCATCAGAATCTTCACTACTACTGCTGCTACTGCTTGCAGCTTTTCCATTGACCGCCTTGGTGGCCACCTGGGTAGCTTTACTTCCTTTTGAGACAAGTAAAAAGGGACATTTCAAAATATGGTACAGGAGACGAGGAGTGCGCTGAACATGAAGTACCACAGTGAGTGAAGAACCGCAAGAAGCCAACAGGGCAGGTAAAGGCAGTATTACAAAATTGCATCCTACTGCAGGCTTAGAGGAAGTTTTCGGAACACTTTCTATTCTAGCTCATCAGAAGTTCCATGATTAAAGGCTAAGTAAAGATCTTCCTGCTCTTTAAGGGCAAGATGCTAGCAAAAGCAAAACTTAAGTAGCTAAGGTTACTGACTACAGTTACTTCTGCAAACAGCATAGCATTTTGGGCCAACTGATTTATTTGTAATCAGTTCTATACCTCTTCCATGTTAGAAAAGGACAGGAGTGTAAATGGCAGTGACAGATTTTCAGACTGCTATGTCAATACCTATGCCTTTGCATGTAGCGCAGCCCCTACCACTCCTCCCCCCAGCTTTTCTGATTTTGCTCTTTGACTCATGATACACATTAAGAGGTACCCAATTTAGGCGTTGCTGGTTTTGTTGGCGGTTTCTTTGGTGCTTCTTCATCTGAGCTGCTTGAACTGGAACTCTCTGCTTTCTTCTGAGGCTGGATTTTGGTTCCTGCTGGCTTCACCACAGGCTTTGCCCCTTTCTAAACAACAGGAGGGAAAACCAATTAGCCCCTGTAACCATGTAAAAGAGGCTAATAGGTCTGACACATGTACAGACTATAAATGGCTGTCTTTCACAGAGGTTACCATCTTGACCTGGAAACATCACTCTGCTTAATGGTTAGGGCCTGAAAACCCCCTAATAATTCTGCTCTGGGAAACCTCCTGGCAGCCCAGGACTCTTGCACCCCAGTCTCCAGTTCTGCCTTCTCTAAAGGGGGCAGCTCTGGAGCTGGTGCTGTTTTCTCCCTTCTCTGGATCCTACTAGTTTGAAGACTAAAAATACTGACTGGGAAAACTCTTGTTGCTCTTCTCTAGTGTACACTGACATCATTCTTCCGCTCCCACTTCTCAAGATCATGACTGCAGCAAGAAAGTGCAAAGAGAAGATTCTCTTTTTATATATACGCTTATATTTTGAAAAAGATGAAGTTTATTTTAGTGATTGTAAATAAGACTTCCTCTACAAAAAAAGTAAGCCTAGCAGTCTTAAGATAAAAGTAAGAATCAGATCAGGGTATGAAACAAAGCGCTGGACAGGAAATTAATTTTTCACAGGATCAGTCCAAACGGCACACCTTCCACTACAGAAATGTCTTCTTACATTTCATCTACAGCAGTGTAGGAAATTCACAGTTCAGGAAAAGTGAACTGAATTTCAAAGAATTCTGTTGGTCAAATTTGCTACTACCCATCACTGTCAAGCATGCATTAGAGAAGCTGGAAAGAAAAGCTGACCTTTGCTGGCTGCTTCTCCTCCGAGTCTGAATCATCACTAGAGTCCTCACTGCTGCTCTCTGCCTTCTTGGCTGGAGGAACAGCTTTTGCATTGGGCACAGCTGCTGTTTTAGCTGCAAATAAGGGACAGCACACATCAATGGTAAGTTAATTCATACTTACATGTACCCATATCCTGCACTAGAAGAGTAAAAGGATATACTATGGTCATTAAGCCACAACCGAAGTTCATGATGCTAACTTTGGGTTTTGAAGAGGGTGTGCCAAAGGACTCCAGAATGGGTAAGCAAGAGGATAAAACAAATTCTAGATTCTGTCTTTGTCACATACATATTGAAGCGCAGGCTTCTATCACCAAAAAGCATACACCCCTAAAGAAAAGCATTGCCACAAACTGAGATAACTTTGACTGGATCTGGACACCTTCCAACTTACAAAACTGAAAAAGCATAGACTTCCAAACCAATCCACTACAACACAAGGTGTAAGAACAAGTTCAGATAAAGAGGGAAAAATACAGCTCGCCCCATACCAATGCACAGTGGAGAGATGCATTTTTTGGTAGCAGTGGGGCACAGAATTGAAAGAAGAGTATTAACCTCACACAATCAGTAAGAATCCTTGACATTTCTCTGGAACTTGAGGATGCTGCCTACTACTGCCATGCATCAAACAGGTCACAGCGGCCTCCAGTACACAGAAGAGCTTGATCAATCCTGGCCATGCAAGAGTTCTGACAAGTTATGTGTATTTTAACAAGTGTGGAAGTAATTATAAAACCCGAATCAGTTTTCCTACAATAGCAGGATGAGAGATCATCCTTTAAAGCTCTCAGCAAAACCAAAAGTGCCCAGAAAACAGCACGGAAAAAAATCATAAAGTATCTACCTGCCATAAAGAGATTATAAGCCCAATCTACATGCACCTGAAGCCAAATTTCATTCAATGTTTAAATCAACACAGAGCCTGAGTGTACTGAAGAAGATATGAGTAACCCTGGCAAGATATTGTCTCAGCATTTGGAAAGCCGAATCTCACCACAGACACAATAATGAAGGTGGAACTTCAACAGCATCCACAAAACTCAATACAGCCCAAAACCCATAGCAGACTCAGTCAGAAGAGACAAATCAAATGGCTAAATGTACTAGTAGGTGCAAACCCTAAAATACTAAATTACTACCTGATAAAAAACCGGTCATTGGCTAGGGAGCACATACCCTACCCACCATCGGCCTTCCAGAACCCAGACCAATCATAGAATCATAGAAACACTAGGCTGGAAAGGACCTCAGTGATCACTGGATCACTGAGTCCAACCATTCCCATCAATCACTAAACCATGTCCCTCAGGACCACCCACCCCTTAAACACCTCCAGGGAAGGTGAATCAATCACCTCTCTGGGCAGCCTCTGCCAGTGCCCAATAACCCTTTCTGTATTTTTTTTTTTTCTAATGTCAAGCCTGAACCTCCCCTGGTAGAGCTTGAGGCCATTCCCTCTTATCCTGTCCCCTGTCACTTGGGAGAAGAGCCCACCTCCCTCCTCTCTACAACCTCCTTTCAGGTAGTTGTAGAGAGCAATGAGGTCTCCTCTCAGCCTCCTCTTCTCCAGGATAAACAACCCCAGCTCTCTCAGTTGTTCCTCATAGGGTCTGTTCTCCAGCCCCTTCACCAGCTTTGTTGTTCTTCTCTGGACTCGCTCCAGAGCCTCAACATCCTTCTTGTGCTGAGGGGCCCAGAACTGAACACAGGATTCAAGGAGCAGTCTCACCAGTGCCGAGTACAGGGATAACCTCCCTGGATCTGCTGGTCACACCGTTTCTGATACAAGCCAGGATGCCATTGTCCTTCTTGGCCACCTGGGCACACTTCTGGCTCATGTTCAGTCACTGTCTATCAACACCCCCAGGTCCCTCTCCTCCTGGAAGCTTTCTAGACAGACTTCTCCTAGTCTGTAGCTGCACAGAGTTGTTGTGCCCCAAGCGCAGGACCCAGCACGTGGCCTTGTTAAACCTCAGTCGAGCGGTCAAGCCCTCGCAAACCCTGCCCCGGTGCCCGCGGAAGACGCAAAGGAGCCGAGGTCAAACAGGCCCACACCTGGTTTCTTGGCCGGGGGCGCCTCCGCCTCCTCCTCGCTGGAGCTCTCCTCACTGCTGGAGGGCGGTTTCCCCGTCGCCCGCGGGCCGTTGGCAACCAGCTTTCTCTTCTTGGCCGCCGGGGACCTGCAAGGCAAAGGCTGAGCCGGGGCTGCGGGAGGCGCGGGCCCCGTTACCCCCCCCCGCCCCGGAGAACTTACTTGAGCCAGTAGCTGAAGATGTCCAGGAGCGAGGCAGCGTTCGGGTCCTGCTCCTTCTGCACGAGAGAGGCCCGGTCGGTCAGTCAGTGAGTCGGTCGGTCCCTCCCGCCCCTCCCAGCCCGTCCCCGCCCCGCTCACCGCCCCGCTCACCGCCGCCGCCTCCTTGGCGAAGGCGCGCGCGGCGCCCTCGAAGCGGTTCTCGCGCAGGAAGGCGAGCACGAAGGGGAACAGGTCACTGGGCACCGCGCGCCACTCCGCCATGCCGCTCGCCGCCACGTGCCGCCTGCGCGCGCGCGCCGACCCGCCCCCACCCGCGTCACGTGGCAGCCGCGCGACGTGGGGAGGAGCTCCGCGAGGAGGAGGAGTAGGAGGAGCCGCCGCTCGGGGCGGGCTGTGCTCTGGCCGGCAGGGAGCAGTGAGGAGGCGCCTGATGGGGAGAATGAGGCTGAGAGTTGGGGTTGGTCAGTCTGGGCAAGAGGCTCCGAGGAGATCTTATAATGACCTTCCAGTAGCTGAAGGGGCTGCAAGAAAACTGGGGAGGGACTGTTGACAAAGGCTTGACCCCCGGAACCCCTCTACGACCCCCCAGGACCCCTCTGGGGATCCACAGGGCATCTAGGACCCCCCACGTTCCCTTTAGACCCTCCAGGAACGCTTTGGAGACCCCCAGAGCCCTCTGGAGCCCCTCTGGGAACCCACAGAACTTCTCTAGGCACCCACAAACCCCCTATAGAGCCCCCAAAACCCCTCTAGGACTCCCTTGGACCCCTATAAGGTTCCACCCTGGGGCAATTGGGGTGGGAAATAGTGAGCAGGAGCTGCTTGTGGAAGAGACAGAGAAGAGCAACCAAGCTGGTGAAGGGGCTGGAGAACAGGCCCTATGAGGAGCGGCTGAGAGAGCTGGGGTTGTTTCTCCTGGAGATGAGGAGACCTCATTGCTCTCTATAACTACCTGAAAGAAGATTTTAGAGAGGAGGGAGTTGGGCTCTTCTCCCAAGTGACAGGGTACAGGGCAAGAGGGAATGGCCTCAAGCTCCACCAGGGGAGATTTAGGCTAGAGATTAGGAGGAAGTTTTTCACACAGAGGGTCATTGGGCATTGGAACAGGCTGCCCAGGGAGGTGGTTGATTCACCTTCCCTGGAGGTGTTTAAGGCTCAGGTGGATGAGGTGCTGAGGAGCATAGTTTAGTGTTTGATAGGAGTGGTTGGACTCGATGATTTGATGGGTCTCTTCCAACCTTGTTGTTCTGTGATTCTATGACTAGTGACAGTCGCTATAAACTGGTGAGAGGCAGATTTAGACTGGACTTAAGAAGGAATTTCTTCACAATGAAAGTGGTGAGGCACTGGCACAAGTTGCCCAGGGAAGCTGTGGCTGCCCCCTCCCTGGAGGTGTTCAAGGCCAGGCTGGATGGACGTTGGGTAACCTGATTTAGTGGCGTGTCCCTGCCCATGGCAGGGGCTTGGAACTAGGTCATCTTGGAGGTCCCTTCCAATCCAAACTATTCTATGATTCTATGGTGCCAGAGAAAGGGTTAGGGCCACAGTAACAGGGGGTTTAAAAGGACTGTCTATGTGATCAAGCCAGAGAGAGGACTGGGGAGAAGCTTATTTGCATCATAGGTTTGCAGGACAGCAAGGAGCTAAGGCTGAATATAGGAATTGAACAAACACACCTGCAA
The DNA here is from genome assembly GCA_033558105.1 of Coccyzus lansbergi. NCBI lineage: Eukaryota > Metazoa > Chordata > Aves > Cuculiformes > Coccyzidae > Coccyzus > Coccyzus lansbergi. Next base: position 3,240,008 of record JAUMJK010000178.1, on the reverse strand, counting down.
AGCAAAGACAAGCATTAAATACTTGGGTCTGAGGTTAAATGGAACTCCGGGGCTATGGGCAAAGGGTGAGTGTGGAAGCCCCGGGTGATGCTGATCAGGACAAGCATGGCCTGTAAGCATACTCAGGGCCCTGAGAAGGAGATTTCATTGAGCTGTTTCACAGAAACACTAGAGGAGGCTGATGGGAGACCTTATTGCTCTCTACAACTACCTGAAAGGAGGTTGTAGAGAGGAGAGTGCTGGCCTCTTCTTCGAAGTAACAGGGGACAGGACAAGAGGGAATGGCTTCAAGCTCCACCAGGGGAGGTTCAGGCTTGACATTAGGAAAAAATATTTCGCGAGAAGGGTCATTGGGCACTGGAACAGGCTGCCCAGGGAGGTGATTGAGTCACCTTCCCTGGAGGCGTTTAAGGATGAGGTGCTGAGGGACACCGTTTAGTGATTGATGGGAATGGTTGGACTTGATGATCCTGTGGGTCTTTTCCAAACTGGTGATTCTATGAAATGAAATCTAGTCCTACTCTGAACTCCAGCAGTCCTTCCACTGCTCCTTTTCTCTGTTAAAAGTGAGTATAGTCATAGGGAAATCTAAATTAAAAGACTACATCTTCTGGAGGAAAACACAGAATATGGAGTTGCTTCCCTTTTTATATGGAGCTACTTATTTTTTGCCCCAGGGGAAGACTAAGCGCCTCGCTCCTCGGGGGCCGAAGCCAACGTTTGGGTTACGGGTGCGCACAAAGCGGGTCGTGCCTGTTCTCCTCCTCAGCTGTTGCTCCGAGTTTCTCGGGCGAGGGAGCTGCAGGCGGGTTCCCCGGAGCTGCCCGTGGGACGAAGGTAGCCGGGGCCGCGCCTCCCGCCGGGGCGGGGCTGGGGAGCGGCCGGCGGAGCGGAGCGGCGGAGCGGCCCCGGACCATGGCGAGTCCCGGTAGGTGCGGCGGCCTCGGTAGGTGCGGCGGCCCCGGGACTGCTCGCCCTGCCCGGCGACAGGGGAGGAAGGTCCCGTCCTTCGGGGAGCCCTGGGGCAGCGACGGCTCCTTCGTTCGCTGGCGGTTGCTGCGCTTCCACCTTATCGCGCTTGGCTTGGCTTGGCTTGGCTTGGCTTGACTTGTGCTCGGGGCAGCTGCTGGCAGAGCTGTGTCTTTGGTGCAGCCCGGGTTGGCAGCGCAGCCGGCTCCGAGGAAGGGTATTCCGTGGGAGAATCTGCCCCTGCTCAGCTTTTGCCACCGGGATGATTTTTTGTGATGCTTTGTGGAGAAGTCGTTTCTGCCTAAATGCCAGTTTATCACTCTACCTTTGTTTAATTCCTTTCTGGGACGTGACTGGATAGCCCCTTGCCGCAGTGGCACAGGATCCCCAGCTGAGCTGGGCTGCCGTCGATGGAAATGTTTTAGCTAATGTATAGACGGGTAAAAATGGTTAGAATAAAGCTGGGAACTCCAGGGGTCAGGGGCTTAGTCTGTATTGTGTAAGTCTTGCTACTCCCCAGTTTGCAAGTTCCCCTGTCTGCAGGGAAGTGTACGTTTTTTACCTAAAAAAGGAAAAAAAAATGTGCCATTCTTGGAGTATGAAGTAACATTAGTGTTTCATTGACGCATATCTCCTTGTGATGTAAAAATAAATGAAACGGGGGCCTCAGGAGACTTGTGGGCAAAACCATGTTTCTCCTTACGAACAGAAGGTGGTTTCACAGAGACTCTTCAAAGTAAAACAACTTTAGGTTCGCAAATTGTAATACAAACCTTGTGTTCCCATCACTGAAGTTTGATTGGCAAAACTTTTATCTACTTTAATTCTGTTATTTCCTCTTGCTTGTTTGAAGCGCTTTATTTAAAGTGAAAGGTTTCGAAGTGAGAGGTGTCACTAGGATATTAATAATTATTGCATGTGGTGACTATTACTTTATTTATGTATTCCAGCTAGGCAAAGAAAGCATTCATTTCCTCACACATCACCTAAGTACACATGCTTCAGACACTAAAATATGAAAAGTACTGCAGGACTTCTGTTAATGGCCCACCAGCAGCTTCTAATACCTCTTGAAAGTACTCTCTCTTTTAAAAATATTATTATTAAAGACACCTTGGGTTTGGTTTCATTTATACCATAAACAATTGTTTTTCACAGTAAGTTGATCCTTCTCCGTAAATGAATGATATTTTGGGCTGCTATATTTGTGTGTCCTCCACACACATGAGCCCCAATGCAAACTCATAACAAGCTTTGTAGCACTTTTTCATTTTGTCAGATTTTGAGGTGGATTTGATATGGTAGATGAAAACAGATTTGCTTGCCACTGTGTATGGTCATGTGAGCTGCAGTAAAGATTTACTTGGATTTTTATCTGGTCTACGGACAACAAGAAGTCTACTTAGGAGAGGGATGTTAAAGGTGACACAGAAATGCTACATATATTTAGAGGCCATAAGTACAACAGAAAACTATTTGTGATCTGCAGATTGAAAAAACGTCAAACATTTTGGCTTGTAGAATGAAGTATTAAGTGATACTAGTTCATGACATCTGATTCAAATTTGGGTAGTGTTAAGTGGACAAGATGTGGTCTTACACCAGCTTTCTGCAGTGTTCTTCAGCTATTTCAGTGGTAATCAGAACCTTAAGTTACAGACATAAACTGCTATCCCGTTTGCTCTGTAATAAATATTGTCATCTTACTACTTCCAGACATGGTCTGAAGATGAACCTCAATTGTTTGCTTCTCAGAGAGGGACCATGAAGGCATGATATAGTCTGTCATTATCGAATTTTTGTTTTGCCATGGACCTTCTGTGATTTTGGCTGAATTGCTTTATCCTTTTCCATTCTGTGTACAATTTATATGCTACAGAAAGCTTTATGTCATGTACTGTCTTTTTACTGTTTAGCCTGTGGGCCCTCCACCACAATTAGAAGTTTTCTGCATTTCTATGGTAGTGGTTTGTAGTCTCATCAGTCTTTTAACGTTGCTGTATAACCGAGTGTGCAACTAAACACTGAAGAGGCAGTTACAGCTGGAAAGGAGTCCAAAGGTTTTGTTTTATCATTGAAAACTGGAGCAGAACTGCACCTGGATATTTTTTCAATGAAATGGTTAAACATACCCTGCAGTAGTATTAAAACTGCTGACATTTTGTCAACACAAGTGAAAATCACTTTTGTGCCCTAAGTTTAGGAATACAGAAGCAACATATTGTTTTCATTTTAACTGTATTGCACTTCAGAGCATGAGCATCTTTGAGTAACTGAGTGGCACAAATCTTTCTTCATCTTGCTATTGCGTATAGCATTTGTATCTTTCTTGAACTGAAGACTTCCTTGTGTTTTTTTCCAGCACCAGCCTGTTTAATGCATTGCCAAAGCATCCATCTAAGGTTAGCGCTTAAAGAAATGAAACGCTTGATGTTCACCTCAGGATTTCCTTATGTTGTACAACAGGCAGAATATGCTCTATGTTTTTCTGTAAATGATGTGTGAAAAGTTGTGGGAAACGTTCCCTGAAACATTCTGCATTCTCCATTTGTTGTGCTTTCCCTTGAGGACTGGACAGTGGTTGGTGCTGCAAAGGGAGTTATTTGGTTAGACAAATAATACCATGATCCAACAAGGCAAGTCCTGTGTCATCCTTCTTTAGAAAGGGGATGTTGCAATTGCAACCGTTTCTAGATTTTTGTTTTCTTTGAAACAATCCTGTTGCTGATTTAAGCTTATTTAGCACTTTGAGACCCACTTCCAGTTTTTTTGCTTATAAACACAGAGTGTTTCCTTGGCTCTAAAAGTGGAGTCAGTAATTTTCTTTCTCAGTTCTCCTTTTAAAAACCTTGTTCCTCAGTTTATCCTAGAAGTGTAAAAGGCTATAGGAGTTAAGGTGAGAGGGCCTAGGATACTGTAGCCTAGGCGCATTTCTTCCTTCTGGGGAAGGTGACAGAATGGAGTCTTTGGAGGCTGTTCAGTTTTGATTGAATTTTAATAAGGTGAATGCAAAACTGTCATCTCTAGTTCTGGTAAATTCACTCTCTGCAGGTGTTTCTCTTCGACATGCCAAATTTTAGGCATTGTCTTCTACTTTAATTAGAAAAATCTGTCTTTGCTTGCTTCTAGATGGAGATGGGTTGGAAATGTTGACACCTTCAGAGTCAAACTGGAATTAGAAGACAATTTCCTAATAAGATTTGAAATTTACCATGGGACCAGAGCCATAATGCTCAAATTTGTCTAAACTTCTTCACAGGGGGATAGGAAAATAAATTTAGGCTTAGAAGTTTTCTTGAGATTGATGGGAGAGTCCTGCATCCTGTCATCCTGATTCAATCTGCATATGATCTTCTCAGCAAGCGGTTTTAAAAGTACTTGCATTCCAGGGCACAGAAATGCAGGATGGTGTAGGTAGGAGCCATCTCTAGAGAATTATGGAATAAGTCAAATTCTTGGGCTGTCATGGCCACCACTATTGTAATAGTTCTTCCCCTCTGCAGAGAGGTTTTGTCATGTCAAAATGGTTGGGAAATCTTCGTATGACAGTTCTAGGGGGAGAACTAGGCCAACTCTCCATGGCCACATCTCTGTGGGGAGCCTCACACCGTAACCCTTGCTATGGAGAGTTTCTGCTGGGGGAAGGACTCTAATACAGGTTTGAAAAGTGTCTGCAGCCTGAATGATAGGATTGATGTACAGTGAGCACTGGGGCCAGAGTATCCTTCTGTTACATGCACACTCTGCAGGCAGTTTGCTTTCTGCTGCAGTGAGAACAAATGTTTGACACCATGGAAGCCTTGGTGACTTCCTGTAAGCATTGTGGGACCTCATTAAAATGAAAGCCTATCTTATTTTAGATGTTCTCTTTAGTCTATGCTCTGCTTGAGCAGATCAGCAGTTGTGTTGCAGAGACCCTGTAGTTGCTGAAAATTATTTCATTTCACACACAAAGGTGAACTCCCTTTTCCTGGCTAGTTTGTTTTGGAGGTCAGATTTATGTGTGGGTTTTTTTCCTATCAACGTGCTTTAAATCTGTAGATCTCCATATGTGGTTCGTTTCACTTGAAACACAGGAAATACCCTTCATCATAAGTAGGTTTTGGAGAATGAAAAAAACCTACTGAAATTTTAGTGGGGTGAACGCAATTAAGAGTTCAACTACTCTTAGAATCGCTCGGTGGCTGTGAACACCTCACTTTGGATTTATCTCCTGTTCTTTTAAAGTGCTTTGGAGCTTCTGACGTGAACTTATAGGGACAGCCCTGTAGGGTTTTTTTTGCAAAGCTGTGGGTCATTTCTTACTTTGAATGTTATTCTCCTCCCTGTGATCATCTTGCACCTTTACAGGAGCCCCTGGAGGATATGATGTGCTGATTGTGTATGCAAGTGACGCCACTGAATGGTGTGAGTACCTCCAGAATCTCTTCCTATTTACTCGGCATGTTCGAAAGCATCGGATTCTGAGCTACCAGCTGGAAGGCAAGTCTGCCATCTCTCACCAGGAGCTGGACCTTTTCAGCAAAAGTCGGAGCATCATCCTTTTGTTATCTGCTGAGCTGGTGCAGAGTTTTTATCTCCCTCCCGTCCTGCAGAGCCTCCAGGAAGCTTTATGGCCCCCGTACAAAGTAGTCAAGCTGTTCTGCGGTGTTACAGACTGTGATGACTATTTGACCTTTTTCAAAGACTGGTCTCAGTGGCAGGAACTCACAAATGATGATGAGCCTGATGCTTACCTTGCAGCTGTCAAGAAGGCTATTTCAGAAGGTAAGGTAGCATCCGTGGAGTTACGCTTCCTGGTGCACGTATCTCCTGGAGGGAGATATGTGATATTATTTATTCTTATTTTTACACTGGTAACATGTTTTACTGAGGTGAAGAAAACTAAAGCAAATTGCACAACACTTGTAAACTATGAGGTTTTGAAAGCAAATTTTCCTGTGCCTGGTCAATGGGTCTCTAATTCAGGAGAGAGAACCAGTAACTTGTAGACAATTTCTGAATTTGGAGGCTGTCTTAGATCTCGTTACCTATGATGGAATAGCAGAGATTAATTGGAGAGTTACACAGATGGCTTTAAAAATAACCCAACCAGTCTGAAGGCAATCGCCTCTTCATGCTGTCATACTTAGGGTTACAGTGTTCTTTGTCAACCTGAACAGGATTTGAGTCCTGTGGTTGCATCTTGGACTAAGATTTATCTATATTTAGTGGCATAAATGAGGCAGTACACAATGAAATCTTTTCCTGGAGCCATCTCTCACCAGTCTCTCCTGGCTTACTGCATTCTGTGTGCACAAAGCACAACACAGGGCAGGAGTAAGAATTCTGATTCCTGGGATGGAGGTGGAGTGGGGAAGCATGAGGATCTCTCTCCTTCTTTACATGGTCTGGCTGTAGTGGGAGGTTTCACATAGCCAAGTGCATCCCTACTAGTGAGAGGGTTTTACCCATCTTGCTTGGCTTGGGCATGTGCATAGTCAAAGAGTTTGAGGTGAAGGGAACAGGGGTGGAAATGGATCATCTAGAAACCACACTGTATCAAGTACTTCTGTCTACAGAGAGGAGCTATGTTTGATGCAGGTAAGTATCCAAAATATGATTTTTATGCTGGGAAAGCTAGCTGTTGGCAGTGATGTGCTGAATGCAGAGTCTTGTTTAGCTAAAGAGAAACCTCCACTCTCTTTCATGCTGGATGCAGTCAATTGTGTTAAGCTAATTGGGCTGTCCAACCTGGGACGGAGCATTGGTGAGTGTTGGTAGTAGCCCAGTGCTGTCTGTCTGAGCAGTTAGGGAAGTATATCTGTGTGTCTGACTTTTTAGTGGTCTGGCTGCTGTACATCTACAGCAAAACTTCTTTGCAGTAAGTTGGACATAGAGTCTTTCTCCAGAGGTCTTATCTCTGCTGAAAGTTAGCATATACTGCCCCCCCCCCCCCCGCCATGCTTTAGCTGTACGTAAATGGTGTTTTGAAAGGGAGATTGTGCTTTGGCTTTTTGTTGTTGTTTCTACATAACCATAACAAAAACAATCAACTTATTTTCTGTTTTCTAGTTTGAACAAGCATGCAATGATCTCAGACTATTGCTACATAAAAAAATGAAGTAAAACCAAATTAATTTGCTGTGGAGTCTGCTGTAGGATTTTCCAAATAGTTTGGTACACAAAAGTTTAGAATTTCTGGACTTACGTCACTGTTGTAGGAGCCCTACCTGATGTGAGCTGTTAGCTGCTTGCACATCAGAGAGATTTGTTGAGCCAAGCTGTCACTCTGACTCTTGTGAAGGAATGATAGCCTAGTTTAATGGCAGAAGTATTTGGATTAATATATTAGATCCTACTCCTGTGAGGGGAAAAAAATTGACTAGGCGACCTCTTCCATCATGAGTTTCTACAGATGGACTTCTGTGAATGGCCTCAAATGCAAATGTTCTGGTGCTTCTTCTAAAGAGAAGACAACCCCAGGTGTATGTAGTTCTCTGTTTGGGTGAAACTGTGAAAACTTTCTTCTTGGTTGGTAATAAAAAAAGAACTTCTGCTTTATAGTCGTGTTGCAGCCAACCTCAGCATAAGTGGCTTAAAGTAAGAGTGTTTGTGACAGCAGACCTCTCCCATAGAGAAACACAAACCATGCTCTGCTCCCAGGGCTTCATTGTTAAGATTTTAGATGAAGGCTTTGACGTCAAGTACTTCTAGAAGGTCTCGGTGAAGTCCATTCTCTACACCAGACTGAACTTTTCCTGACTAAGGCAGCCCTCAGTTCCTAGGGCACTTAGTAGAGAAATCTTTATGACTGCATTTGAAATGCTTTGTCTAGGTGTCTTCCTCTGGGAAGTGCTTCTCTTCACATATGTTCACCAGTATTATAATAGCAGTGTTGGTACACATTGGAAAACTAAGCCTGATGCAAAAATTACTGAGCTTCAACTTCCTAATAGCTGAATCCTGAGTTAGTGGAGTGTATGACATGGAATGTGGTGAGGACAAGTACCTCTACAGAGCCTGCACACTAGCCCTGCTCAGGCTGTACTGTTGCCTCTGGTGCAGGTGTTAGGCTGTGGTTTGTTTAGTGTATCATGGGAACACGACACCCCCATCTATCACATGCTGAAAGCTATTTTAATTTTTGTTAGCTTAGTATGAATTCAGAAATGAGGAAGCACTCATCTGGCCTTGTTGAAAACTGACTGTGTGCTGGCAGTGACTCTTGCTCTCTTGTAGAGCATTTTTACTTGTACAGTTTCTTAATTGTGGGAAGCTACAGAGGGCATGAAGATTTTGTTTTGCAGGCACTCCTGTTATCTGTGGGGAAGTTTTGCAGGCTATACCATAACAGTGTTAAGGACATGGAAATGCGTAGGGTGGCGCTGTACAAACTACCTTGGGTCTGGCAGAGTATCGTCATCAGCCAGTGTGCAGTGACCAGACTGCTACTTAAGCTGTTTTGGATATCGCACTATGGTGTGCTATGTGCACTGTGCAGCTGGATGTCTGTGCCGCACAGCCGGAGTCAGTGACCTTTGTCTTCCTCCTGTATTCTCAATGCTCAGTTGATATCTGTTTTATATTATGCACATTGCAACTTGTCTAGTTTATTTCAGCACCTGATAAATTGTCTTGAAAAATTTCAAATTTCCTGCTTTAAAAGCTGATGCTTCCAGAGCATATAATAATTATTTAGTGCCTTTGAACTTTCTATACTCAAGCAATCTCTTACAGGGAAAAACTCAGGAAAGCTGACATCTTCCAGAGATTGCTAAGGTGATAACTGCGTGTAACAGCTGTACAGTCTTGGCTGAGCAGAGCTTTCATGCAGTGAAATGGGCAAGAAAGGAAGATCAGTACCAGCAAAGTTTTTGCAAAACAGAAGGATCAGAAATGGGTGTAAGGAAGTGCTGAATATGAAGGACAGTCAGCAGTTAGAAGGAAGATGAGAATTTTGCTGGAGCCTGGTTGTTGAGGAAGTGCTGGAATGTTAATCTACTTACTTGGAGGCCCAGAGAGAGGTGCCAGAAACCAAGGCAGTGAGCTTTTGTTGAGAAGGGAAACGGCATAACAGAAATGGCATAAGCTGTTATCATTCTCCCTCCTGTACATGTCCAAGAATTGAATTAACTTCCTGACTTTCTTCTGTTCTACTTGTGAAACCATGAATGAAATTTAAAAGCATACCACAGAATTGTTCAGTTTGGAATGGTCCTTTTGAGATCATCTAGTCCAACCTCCCTGCTCAAGCATCTCTCTTAAAAACATGTTAACTCACATTGGATACTTTTAAAGGCAACTTTTCATTAGAAACTACAAAAGCCACAAAACAGTAAAAGAACTTCACCCTTTAGCATAGGACATTGGTGATCTTGGGTGCCTACTGCAACAATTTATTCAATTGCTAGTGCTCTGTATTGTACAGTGACATTGGCAATTATTCCTCTGACAGTAGCATCTGATATGTCTGTGTCACATCACACTTCAGTCAGGACTACTTGGTCAGCCTAACACTGAGACTTACAGGTGAGCCAGTAGTGAAGGGGATGCTATAAACTGAGGACTGCAACCTCTCTCCCCACAGAGCCATTCTGTCCTTTATGGGAAGATATTCCTACAAGGCATGCTGTAGTGTGGTTCCCAGTGCCTCTGGAGTTTGCTGTTGCATGTGGAGGTAGAACAAGACCCAAGTACTGTAGCAGATCTTTCCTGTGCTGCTTGTTTAATTCCATAAAGCTTAGCTATGGGGAACGCTGCAAGCAAAAAGTAGTACTGCTAGAAGAGGCATGACATTACCAAGTACTTTATGGAAAAGTTGTGTCACCCCCTTAAAGGATACATCCTGAAAATAAAGCAGCCAGAAAGAGTTCAGTGAATTAATTTGACATCTCGGGTCATCTTAGAAAAAGATCATCAGGTTATGTTAGAGCAATACTTCTGTGAAATGGTCTCCTTAATTTTTGGCCTTATAGAAGGCGGCAGTGCTTTGGCACCTAGTATATTACTAGAGAGCTAATGCTATATCTCTAAGGCTCCAGCCTGTAAACAGGCCCCAGCTGTAACTTACTGTGATGTTCTTCCAGCCCTGCTGGAATATCTTTAATTTTCTGTGTGACATTCTAGATGAGATCCTAGCATTGTATTACCCTTACCAGCTGATCTCTTCAAGCCCTCTTACTGTGGTCCCACATTCTCACTGTATTCCTGAAGAGTTTTCAGTCCAATGCCGTTCTCTGCGAGATCCATTTTGTCCCTTAGGAGATTCTAGAAGCTGCAGATTGGTTGTAGATGCCTGTGCCAAGTTTGTGATCTCTGCTTGGATCTTTAGTGTCTGTTTGGATATTGGGAGTACAGTGAAGGAAGCAAGCTGGAGGTAGAAAGGGACAGGAATCAATATACAGATCTAAAAGTACAGAGAAATGTGAAGCTGGGGACCATTCTATGTTTACTTCTGACTCTCAGTGTTTTCTGAAGTGCATATTCTGAGTGGTCACATTTTAAAAGAATTACATCCTACCTATGTTTCTGCTAGCTTATTGGAATAACCTTGAAGACTATAAGGTAACATGATTACCTGCTGTACTGCAATGCTCTCTCCTTCCCTTACTCCTTTTCTTTCTGTCTCTGAAGGGGCAAAATTAAATGAATTCTTAAAACTGTATTTTTCTATGTTATATAGTGCTGAAATATAAGATATGCTTTTCTGACCCTGCCCTTTGAAGAGGAATGGGTGAGGTATTAATCAGCCCTTTGGGTGCAATCAGAATCTGGTGCATTATCTGGGAGCTTTTCAGCATGGCTGGTTCTCACTGCCTGTGAAAGGGAGGAAAGTGTGACGCTCTTGCACAGGAGTTAAGGTTGGGTGAGCATACTGGTAGCATGCCTTTTGCAGATGCTGGTATGGTTGTAAATGGTGCTGGAAACACAGATTTCAGAGCTCTGGTTAAAGCAGTCAGAGAAACCTTAACTAAGTCTCCAAGTGATGCTGAGAGAATTGCATGAATGTCCTTATCAGTCTGTAGCAAATGGGATCAAGCAGTTGAAATAGTCTTCCAAGCTGTGGGATGGATCATTGTGTGTCATCAAAGTGCTTCATAGAGTCCCCAGTTTATGCACGTTAAAAGCAGTACTGCACGGCCTATCTTTCGTAACAGCTTGAGATTTGAGCAGTGCTAGCATAGGTGCATAATAGCTTTCTTGACAGAGACAATGAAATCGTAGTCCAGAACTCATAAAAGTATAGAAACTGGTGTGGTTAGGAAGTGTCAGGCTATAGCAGATTTCATGCACAACACGAATACTCATCGTATTTCTCTGTAGCTTGTAGATCTTCCCACAGGCTGTTTTAAGGTAGTGACTAAGCGTAATTCTAAGAATCTCCCAGTGTGAACTGCAAGGCTTTCAAACACTTGCTTAAAATAGGAGCCCAGTGACCATCGTTGATGGCTTTGTCCAAGTTTGGAACAACTGAAATAATTTCTACAAAAAATTTGTAGGAGTGTGTGATCAAGCCAAAGATGTTTTACAGAGGTGTGAAGAGATGTGTGGAGGAGACATTGGGTTGTTTGAGGGACCTTTGTGCCCTTGGACTGTTGTTTCACTTCCTGGGTTGCATTTTGTAGTATTTTCACAGCTGTTTGTTATTACCACAGAAAACTTCCAATGTGTTTCAAAGATGACTTTAGAATAATTGTGGACCTTGTGTTTCCCAGAGGAAAGTTTTATCAGTGGCATAGACTGACCTTAGCATGAACTGCTGCAAAATGGAATGGTCTGCCTCATTCTCCATCATTAATCTGGCTGGATGATCTGGTGTAGCATTGGACTGCAAGAGTGGTAGTCCACTTAATAGTGTGACCTTAGATTTACTGAAGCCACTTGTAGAACCACACCTTCAGTCAAACAGTTATCTCCTAGTGGAATGTTTCCAATGCAGCTACTCAGCTCATTTAGGTGGAATTCCAGCTTTGTGGGCTTTTATGTGGGCTTTTTCTGTCGTGCAAATGTTATGCATTTTGCTTAAACTGAAGCAAAGAGCTACTGCAAGAAGAGAGATTATTAATCATCAAGTTGAATGTTTGTTTCTTCATGTGCTTGCTCTGGAAGTCTTGAATCAGCAATGGATGTAACGTGGTTCTTGCCAGCTTCAAAAATCATCAGCCATGCGTACACCTTTTTCAGTATGTGTTGTCTCCTCATGGCACAGGTGGTTGAGGTGAACTATTCCAGTCCCTCTTTTTTGAGATTTTGGTCATGTACACAGTGTCTGTTGTCTGAGTGGCTGGAACCCTGTATCTTCCTCTGAATCCTTTTCGCCGTTTTTGTCCTGTTCCTATGCCCCCCAATTATTAATAGATTTTTAGGTTTATACGCATAATCCTGTCACAGATTGACCTCTAGGCCTCTGAGACCCTCAGACTAACTGCGAGTTTAAAGAATTTTAATGAGTTGACTTGCAGTTTCTGAACAGCCATGCTTTTGACTTGAGGCAGGCGTAGCATGGTATGTTTGCTTGAACTTTAGTGAAAGAACTACAAGCTGAATAAACTTTTTATTTTTAGTGTACTCTAAGCATGGTCAGATAAACTGTGTTATCTCTGTGTTTTAAGAGGGGCTCTCCATTTCACCACTAAGCTGGCAGCTACTGTCTTTGCAGTCTAAGTGAAATGTATAAGTGTTCCTCCTCACCCTGAAGTTTAGGGACTGACGGCTGAGCTTACAACCCTGTTGTGAGCTGCTGAAGCAGAAATCCTGGTCCTGCATCTTGCTGACGGAGCCAAACATGTACTCTTTTCCGCTGGTTCTGTTGTGTGGCCCATAACCCCTGGTGAAAGTAAAGACAAAAAGGGGAAACAGGAAGGGGAAGGAGGGCTGTGATGGGTGTAGTTATACTTTAAATTGTTATGGCTCTTTCTGGTGTAAAGTTCTGACCCCAGATAACTGCATGGATTGATTTATTTATGTACTCTATGCAGCTCAGGAGACTCACTAAACTAGAATAACTCTCTAGAGTCCAGTGTGCATTTGATTTGTAACCAAGTGTTTTCTGGACAAGTAACAAGGCTGTAGGGGCAGTGTTGGTACTCCTGCTTTATGCTATAACCAAAGAAGGCATATCTTTTCCATGGCTGTGCAAGATCATCTGGTGAGGTCTCCAAGAGCAGAATTTGGTGCAATCTCAGAACAGGAGTCTATATTTGGGGAGCACCTGTCTGTTACTGGGGTTGGAGGGAAACCTGTGCTGGATCCAGGCTGTATGCTTTTCCCAGCACATTGCAGCTGTGAGAGTCACAGTCTCAGGTGCATCCAGTTCTTTACATTGAATGTCCTGCTCTTGCCTCAGGGCTGCTAGTGAATGAACAAGACCTGTAAGCTTGAAAGAGTTTTGCAGGAGGTCACAAATTGCAAATTCCTCTTTAATCTGTGATAAGATTACTGAATGTTGTCTTGTCACCCTGGGGAGATTGTAGAGCTTCTGTGAAACTGCCCTATTCTTAGATCTTTGTGGATAGTGTCTTCATGCAATCTGCAGCATTACAGACCCAGAATGTACCTCCCTGAGCTACTGTTGAAGTGGGGACTGCAGACTGATGGTCCCAGATTGAACTATAAGAAACCATCCAGTAGTAATCTGCAGTGAAGGCAGAGGAGGCTGAGGGGTATTGCTACACAGGTGATGTGTGGTAGGCAGTTTCTCAGCTGTTACCTGTGTGGCACTGTATGACAAGAATTCCAGAGTTGTGTTAACTTCCGTCCATTGTGAATGCTGATCTGGTGTTCTTACCTGTATATCAGGAAATGTCATGTGAGATGCGATGGTTATATGCATCAGTCTGATCACAGTCATTTTGCAGCTCACTTTGCATCCTCAGTCTCGCTTTTCATCTGACATGAATAATGTTGTAACCCAGCCCAAGAAGTCAACTGCAAGTTACTGGTGACATTTGCCCCTAAAGTAGATTATTCCCACAGGAGGTACCTTTGATCCTGTGGTTTACCTTGCTGTTCTTTGCCAGTTCCCCAGCTGCTTGAGGCTTTTCTTTTACTTTCCTCTTCTAGTGTCTGGTATTTTAAATATATTTGCTTCATTCTTTCTTTTCTGTGACCTCTCTACACTTGTGGCGTTTTGGGCTTTCCTTTATTAACCTTACCGTTCACAGAACTACATGCTGAGTTTCCTGTTCCTGCAACCCAAGTACAGTATTAATTGGCCACTCTCTCATCCCTCTCCTACAGCACTTACAGGAGTGACATGGAGTTGCCTTTGGCATTGTAAACAACTTTTGATAACTTAACTTTCTACCAGAACTTCTTATTTCAAAGTTGAAATAAAAAAATAAGTTGGAAGCAGCATTTGAAATGCTGAACTAAGAAAAGTGAACAGATGAACTCACTTGGGTTAATTTTTTGTGTTGATCATGAAAGCCTCTTGTACTGTGCTGCAAAGGTATTTTTCTCATTCAGTTAGATGTCTGTAGTTCTGAAAAATAACAAAGGAAACCTGTTCCATGAAGTTTGGGTGAGATGTGCTTTATAGAGGAACTGTAGAGTTATATATGCTTTTTAGTATAAAGGATATAGATTGTTTTGTTGATTACAAAGGTAAACACAACTTACCCTCTGGTATCTCACAATTTACTGAAACACTGGTCCTGTAACAGGTCTCTTAATAACCCAGTTGTGTTCTTTGTAAGGATACAACTTCCTTAAGAGACGCACAAGGGAGCATGCATGCACTGGCACAAGTAAAACGTTGCGTAATAAAACCAGCTTGTTTCCTTAATGAAGGATGAGAACTAGTTTATTGCAACTTCCAACTTTACAGGACAAATAAAACATGACCACTGCCTTTACAGAACTGAAAATCTTTTTTTTTTAGGTGCTGTACTTGTAGACAACCTGCTTGGGGTGAGGGGGCTAGAGAGAAGGGGGAGATGAATATTTATTCTGCATGAACACATTTCCAAATCTTGCATTTTCCTATGTTGTTTCTTCTGACCTGCTACTTTTCTGCATGTTTCTCTCCACTCTATTGAAAGAGGAAATGCTACAGTATAGCCCAGTTTTGAGGGGTTATCACAAGATGTTTCACTGCTGAGTATCAACCTCCTTGGTAAAAGCAGGGGCTGTGAGGTTACCATAACGCAATGACTTTTCCTGTTTTCCTTGACTTTGTCAGTACTCTGCCTGTTTCTCACAAATGCAGCTGGAATTGCCCTTGGAGACTTATTGCCTTTGTTCATTCTTGGAAAAGGAAGCTGGCCAGCTGCAAGTTTCAGGTAGTAGCAGGAGCTCTCTTTGAGGGAATTCCCTCTTGCTCTGGCTTTATTAAGGTAAAAGACTGAGGCTGCATGAAAGCTAGTTTTCTAGGCTTCTGAGTTGGTCAATGGATAGTAGGAAGCATTCACAGATGGCTTTGAGGGGGTTAAATCTGCACATGCAGAGCCTGTAGAGACAAACTGTTGCCTGGTTGTGCCATTTGCATGAGTATCTGGATGACAGAATGATCTGGAGAGGCTGCTGACTCCTTCCGAGCATTCACGTGTCCTGTGGTGTAAGGGCTGACGTCTGAGAAACCACAGCTGTCAGCTCCATGCTGATAGCCCACCAGCTTAGCCAGTAGGAAATGGATGACAGAATGAGCTGCATGAGCTGTGCAGCAACAGGTCAAAATAACTGGCTGCTTCACATTAGTTTCTAATGCTGCTCAGTGGCACATGAATTGCATGGCCATGTCTGCATTTTCCCTGGGCTTTTCCCCAGGGTGAGTTTCTGCAGGGCAGCTGTGTGGGAAGCTGGGCAAGGCAGGCAAGAAAGAGCAGGCGTGGGGCTGCTCTCTGTAGCTTAGCTACTGATGCTTCCAGGAGAGGGGCGTGTTCTTCAAGGGGAAATGTGGTTGGGTTTCTTGGACCGCATCTCCTCTTGCTGCTGTTCTCACAAGTATTTCACAGACTGTCAAGCACGGCCTGAGGTAGCTTTTATTTAAAGGGGAACAGGAAGGCCCTCCAGTCAAGGCAGAGCCCTTTGTAACTATGAGCTGCTGACCTACAGTGGTTGCTCATGGAGAAGCTCTATTCAGGTATTAACTTTCTATTGAATCGGTTGATCTCAGAGAAGGCCTTGCTAGCCTGGGCATAATTACAATGATAAAATTGCTGAATCTGTATATTCAAATGGATTGCCATTATTCAAGTATATCAGTGAGTGGGGAGCCTGATCTAACAACTTAGCCCTTTAGAGCATGGATATTATAGAATGTAAAGGGATGATTTCCTCTTCAAGTGCTTATGTGTTCTCGGGTCAGTAGCATGTGACTGAAAATTGCAAGATGACCATAGCATTACTTCACTGCTTATGTGGGAATTTGGTCATTTGGAATCTCAGAATTTTCTGAATGAGAACACAGATGAGTTATTTACACCCAAAACTTGGTATGCTCATTTTGGCAGCTGCTAATCTAATTACTGATTAACAGTGCTCAGTTCTTCCCATATTACTTAACAGCTCTGTTCTTACATATGACCTCCGGGCAGTCAACTCTGTTACAAGAATGCGGAAGTACAAGACAGGATCAGGCCATGTGAGAACTTCTTAAAAGCTCAAGTTATTGTTTGTCTGCTAATTTGTTTATAGTAACAAATAATATCAGTTAAACAGAGAGACCAGGGGTCTTCTTGCTTGCCTCTTATTCTTGCTTACTGTAGATGCTGTATCGGGGATCCACAGCTTTAGGTTTCATTTTTCTCTGAAATGAACCTTATGTTGGGCAAGTAAGGTCCAAATTACCACACTAATGGTTCCATATTGGGATGAAGATGATGTCCTTAGTGTCAGGATGCTGGCAAGTGCCAGCTTGTGTGTATGTTGCAGGAACATTAATGCTTTGCTGTAATTTTGTCACCATTGACTCCCTGTTATCAGCAGTGAGCTTGCTCTTTCTGATTTAATTGTGCTGGAAATAAGTATTCTTTCCTCCTCCTCCTTAAAAGACATGATGTCTTACTCTGTGTATGCTTAGCTGCCTGATGTGATAGTCGTCATGTAAGGGCAGTATGTGGGACCTGTGCTTTATTTTCTTCTGTGTAGTTGGGCATCTCGGCACCTCCAGGTGAGAGTTCTCCTCCTTTCCCTTAGAGAAGGGTTTCCCAAAACTGGGACTGGCTCTTGCAGCTGATGACTCTGGACAATATCAATTAAAATATTGAGTTAAGGAATTAAAACCTCAGTTCATTTTCTGTAATACGTGGTACCACTGTCTGAAAATCCCACCGCTAGTACATAGCCTTGTGTCAAAGTAGTTTCTTGGTCAAATCTGTGGATTTGTGTTGGTGCAGTATTAAAATCTATTCGCTAAATTACATGTACTATTCTAGATTTGTTTAAGAAATGTCGATGTTGGTGGTGATACCTTACTTGAACTTTACAGAGCTGCAGATTTTTTGCTCTGCTCTTTCTACAGCAAACATTAAAGCAGCCATCTACTTGTACTCATGTGAGTAGGCTTTCTTGCCTTCACAAACTTAAAGCAAGCATATGTGCACCACTGTTTGTTACAAAAATTTCAGCTCAATGATTCACTACAATTTTGTGGCTTAAAATCTATCTCCTGAAAGAAAAGTTACATTCATGCAATTCATAAAATTCCATTTTTAAAAAGTGCATGAGAAAAGAATTTCAAACATCCAAAGTTTAAGCCCTTGGTAGCAGTAATAGTAATAATGCAGTCTAGATCAGGACATGAACTCCTGATAGAAGCTTGTTTTATGAACTTTAACTTGCTTGATTCGTGGAAACTTGATGTACCCAGAGTTTAGGGGATTCTGAGTGAAATCTAGGCTGTTGGCAGCTTTGCTGTGTGGATGCAATAGTTTAGACAGTGCAGTTGGTCGCTAAGGTCTTTCTCATCAGGACTGAGCATTTTAAATAGAACATTTCTTACTAATTTAAAAAAAAAAATGCCAGTCAAAATATGGGATTTTATCTAGTAAATAATTTGTACTGCTCTTCAAAGATGTGTTTTGCAGTAAGTAGTAAATAAAAAATAAATTCTTGACAATTCCTCATTTTGCCAAGATTTAGAAAATTTTGGCCATGAGAGAGATTTAAGAGTTCCTTTGGTATTCCGACCAGGGGAAGTCAGTGACTTTTATCCCATGTTTTGGGTGACAGGGGAAAAAGATGTGAATTGTGAATCAAGAGGCAGAGACTACAGAAGGAAGTGTTCGCTACACTGTTGCAAATTGTCTGTAGCTTCCTTTCTCTAGTTGGGAAAAGTATTTCTTGAAAAGTGTAGGAGACAATCTATTTTCACTCTTGCTAGGTTTTTTTGCACTTGGTGATATCAATTCAGTTTGTTTGCTCTTGCATTAGTATCCACGCTTTTTGTTTGCTCTTGCATCAGTATCCACGCTTTTTGTTTGCTCTTGCATCAGTATCCACGTTTCCACGCTGGGAAACAGGGATGAGAAATTTTTTTGTACATAAAAATTATAGGGTTAAATTTATTTATTACTACTCTTGGATTATTTTGGGTAGAGTGCTGTTATTCTTCAAGCCAAAGGCGCTGATATGTTTCAATTTCACTCTTGTATAGATAGTGGAGCTTACAGTTCTTGTTTGAGGAACAAGATCCCTTCAGACTACTGCCCTATATTCTATTTGTTGACACAACAATGAACTTGGGAGTTGGGATAAGCAACATAAGCAGGATCTAGAAAACTAAAGATGTTACTGAAAAAGAAAAATTTGGTTTCTTAATTTACTTTAAGAGACAAAGACTAAAGGCTGCTGCCCATCCTGCAATGTACCCAGTGCACAACTAGAGTTAGATGAGTCCAGTTCCTGGTCATTCTTATATTAGACAATGACATACTAATTTTCCTGTCTAACATGAGAAGGGTCTATCCATCTCTGCAAAGAATGGCATTGCTGTTAGTTCCATAGGTATGTTCAGTGCTACTCCAGCACTTCTGTGTCTTTGTGAATGTTCGCCACCAGTCCTTGTAAGGGGGGGAAAGAGGAAGCTCTGTAGTTTCCTTTCTTTAACTAGATCCCCTTTTCTGAGCATTACATTGAGAAGAATAGCAAGTTTCACCCCACCTCCTCCCTGGCTGTTTCTCAGGGCGGGTGTGTATAACATGCATTTTCAGCAAAGGAGAGTGATGTAATGGGACTCTCTATGCTTTATTTCAGACTCAGGCTGTGATTCTGTGACGGATACAGAAACAGAAGACGAAAAGAACCCAGTTTACTCCCGCACGCTTGCCATGAGTGAAGAACATGGATCATCCAAGAGCACTGGGTACCATCCTGTGGTGCAGCCTGACCGCATACGGTGTGGGGTACTGTATGTCTGCTCCTTGGGCTATGTTCTTACTGTGGGCTAGTGCAACAGCATTAAAGGCCTAGGAATTAGTCCCTACATCATTTTCTGTCACCTTCCCTCTCAGCCTCCTGTCCTCAGTGTCTCTGCTTCATGAGCTCTGTTCCCTAAGCCCAGAAATAACTTGGTAATATGCAATGCCTAGTGTTATCTAGGCTGCAATGTCACTTACTGACAGATAGTCTCTTTAATGTAGCTACTTATCCTGTGTGCCATGAGGCAGGTATGCACTCTTTCCTATCTTCCATTCTTGTGAGATTTAGGGGTGGCAAGTAGAAGTAAGGTGATTGTAATGAACCAATTAACTCTATAGGCTGGATGCAGTTTAATATGACAATTCTAGTACATGTCCTGCAAATGACTGTGAAGAGCTTGGATCATGGCTTCCTGTCTGTTCTTTGTATAGCATCCCATCCAAAGGAAAAAGATCTGAGTTTCTTTGTTTCTGTTTAGAAAGGGGCTGTGCTGCTTGAGGGAAGAGACTGATAGAGTTGAATAATTTTATCAATCTACCTTTAATCAATTTATAAAATCTAGCTTATAAGTTGATAAAACTCCAGAATTAATTTATGTATGTGTGCTGGTGCAAGCTACAACAGAAGACACAGTTACTCCATGACTGGAAGATGCTCCTGAAAACCATTCAAGACCATGAAAATGGCAGATCATAATTTATGTGTTAGTTGCAATGACATCAAAATCCCTAGAAAAAGGACTTAAAGTAAGTGGTTTTATGTTGTGAACCTGCATCTTATAATGCCTTTTCTCTTAGGTTCAGACAACGATTTATATTATTATGAAATGTAAACTAGATGGCGAAGTGAAAACTGAAGTTGAATTTTCTCCAGAGAATGCACCGTCTGTGCGTGTGCTGGCTGAGATGGAGAATGAGTATACAGTTGCTGTGGAGGCTCCAAGTAAGCCGAGATGAGATTCTGCTTCCTCTACCCCTACACTACTTCCTTTCTATCTCAACCTGCCTGTCCTGAAAAGTGCCAGAGGGATAAGGGTAAAGGTTGCAACACAGAAACACTCGAGGTCAGGATATCTTGAACTTGAGTTCTTGTCTGTGATGCTTTTCTGATGAGGAACTGAGATAGACTGCTGCTTGGGGCCTCTCTTTTCCCCTTAGCAGCATAAGGAAACACCTTACTGGGAGTTCTGAGAGCAGATTGCAACTTGTAAGCTTTGACATTAATTGCGTGTTATAACCACTGTCACGGTTTAGCTCTATTCCAGCAAATTTTCACAGCTAAAACCAAGCAGTTGGACTCCCAAATCCCTCCCTTACTCCCACAGCCAGGGAAAGGAAAATGAGAGGGGAAAAAGCTTGCAGGTTGGAAACAAACTATAGCTTTTTTTATAAAAAAGTTAAAAAAAGAAAGTAATAAAATATGTACAAAATACCTGAGATTGCATCCCCACCCTTTGATGATTATACATCACCACAAATACTGCAGAGCAGACATGAGGGAATGGGTCTGTGGCTAGGAGGGAGCTGGACTCAGGAACTGAATTCAGGAATGAATGGATCCGGGATTAAGGGCAAATAGACAGAAAGGGTCCTCACTAGATGTTGGCCATCACAGAAGGGAGCAAGACCCTCGTGATCTCTCAATTTATATTATGTATGACATATATGGGGTGGAATGCCTTGTGGGTCAGTTTGGAGTCACCTGTCCTGTCTGGCCCTCCCTGCAGGAAACTAACTTGCACTTTGAATTGTAAACACGACCTTCACATTGATGGAGTGTATGACTAAGCTCTGCAGTTTCTAACAGAAATATATTTTTCATTCCTTTTGCGCGTAACTGTAACTATTTCATAATTTCCTGAGTTGTTAACAGACAAGTGTAGATATTGGGGGAGATTAATTTCAGCAGGATTCAAAATATTGGTGTTTTAAAGAGGAAGTTCAGACCTATGAATGCACAGTGGACGAACCATCAAGAATGGTGTTGGTTGACAGCCGACTGAACGTGAGCCAACAGTGTGCCCAGGTAGCCAAGAAGGCCAATGGCATCCTGGCTTGTATCAGAAACAGTGTGACCAGCAGGTCCAGGGAGGTTTTTCTCCCTCTGTACTCGGCACTGGTGAGGTCACTCCTTGAATCCTGTGTTCAGTTCTGGGCCCCTCACCACAAGAAGGATGTTGAGGCTCTGGAGCGAGTCCAGAGAAGAGCAACGAGGCTGGTGAAGGGGTCTGGAGAACAGGCCTTATGAGGAACGGCTGAGAGAGCTAGGGTTGTTTATCCTGGAGAAGAGGAGGCTGAGAGGAGACCTCATTGCTCTCTACAACTACCTGAAAGGAGATTATAGAGAGGAGGGTGCTGGCCTCTGCTCTCATGTGACAGGGGACAGGACTAGAGGGAATGGCCTCAAGCTCCGCCAGGGGAGATTTAGGCTAGAGATTAGGAGGAAGTTTTTCACACGAAGGGTCATTGGGCATTGGAACAGGCTGCCCAGGGAGGTGGTTGATTCACCTTCCCTGGAGGTGTTTAAGACACGGGTGGACGAGGTCCTGAGGGACATGGTTTAGTGTTTGATAGGAGTGGTTGGACTCGATGATCCGATGGGTCTCTTCCAACCTGGTGGCGATTTTATGATTCTATGAATCTCCCAAGATGTAGGTGGGAGATAAATCCATTGCATGGATAAAGTTGCAAAGCTAGAGTTGTTTTAAGTTGATTTTGTTCAGAGATTAGTGAGGCTGACAGCGGTTCCAAAGTTCCTAGTTACTTTTCTGGTTTCTCTTCCCTTCTTCCCCAGCTGTCATGCTTTATGACATGGTTTAAAGAATACTCCAGAGAAAGACAGGAGTGGAAAATTGTGAGGCTTTCTAGTCTGAGATGATGTCCTGTTAACATCAGTGGTCCAGACTACTGTTAGCAAAGGACCTAGCAGGTCATGGGTGATAGGCATTGACATGACTATGAAGAAGGTACTTTCCTACCCAGTGTTCAGACCAATATAATTTTCTTTTTCATCATGAATTTAATACAACAGAAACTGTTTTGGTATCCAGCTGGTAGTATCTCCATACTCCTCCAACCCTCGGGGTATTTTATGTCTAGTCATTCCCACTGCTTGTTCTTAACAGTGATTTTTTTTTTTTTCTTTCAAAGATCTAACCTCTGGGACAGTGCTGCTGCAGATATATTCAGGGGACTTGATGGTGGGAGAAACGAGTGTCACATATCATACTGACATGGAGGAAATCAGCAGTCTGTTGGCTGATGCAGCCAACCCAGTACAGTTCATGTGCCAGGTAATGACTCTGCAAGCAGCTGCTTTGGAAATCAGCTCTGTAAATGGCTACACAAATGGATGCAGGCGAAAGTGCATGGCATGAGGTAGCTCTTCTGAAATGAAGAAATGGAAGGTTACTTAGGGATTTTCACGTAACTTTAACATCTTCTATAAATGAAAGCATGGGCACTTTTTCTGTCTCTGTAGCAAACAGCTGGCTAAGGTGACTTGGACCATTCAACTAAGAAAGAAAAATGCAATTAATAAACACTCGTATTCAGACCTTGATGACTTGAAAAGATTGATGTCACGAAACTCAATATAACAGAAAGTACCATAAATAATCAATTATTTGGAAACTTTTACCTAAGGGTACTTGGAAAAGATATGAAGAGGTAGCAAAGATTCATATTGGCTAAATGAAGTAGAGTGACATAGAATTATAGGTTTGTTCTTAGCCCTTATTTCTTTAAAGCCACTCCTTGGTTCTAATATTGTATTTTCCACCGTTGGAGTAGCTGAACCCTGTTAGAGGAGTAAAACTGGCACAAGCATGTTGTCCAGATATGTTGTCTTTGCTGATCAGTGGTGTAGTGGAAGCCTATAGAGTAGTAGTGTTAGTTATCAGTATATGTGGAGCAGGGCGAGGCTGCCTTTCCCTTTCTTTTTAATTCAAATTGTAGTACTGGGCTGTGCATCTGCTTGGACGGTAGTCATGTTTTACAGTCTTTGGCTAAGAACCAGTCCAAAAACCAGACCCAGAGTAAACAGCAGAGCAATTCAAAATGGACTAGTTCATACTTAGAGAAGAACTGACACTTTGCTAGAACAATTTCAGAAGTAAGATTATACCGGTCAACAAAGTAGGAAGCAATATTTTTCTGTGCTTCCATCTGCAAGAGTGACTTTCTCATTGTACTCTGTCTTGTTGCAGAGTGTATGGTTCTCAACTGCTCAGATTAACTATACCCTGTTTCTAGACCAGGAAGATATTCATATTCTTTGCTTGACCTGTACATTGCTACCTTCAGTGTTTATGCCTACTGTTTTCTTATATGTGCTAAAGAAAGCAACAACCTATAAATCCCATCTGAACCAATTCTTCAGACCCCCCCCAGACAAAATTACTTTCCATTTGTCTCTAGGCCTTTAAAATAGTACCGTACAGCATTGACGCACTGGACAAACTGTTGACTGATTCACTCAAGAAAAATATTCCTGCCAGTGGTTTACACCTGTTTGGAATCAACCAGCTGGAAGAAGAAGATATGACAACAAGTAAGTTGAAATATTTTTGATTTCTTTTAAAACTTTATCTGTATCAGTTGGTTCACCTTGGAGTGTCTTAACATTTGCAGTATGTGGTATCTGCACAGGCTGTCTCAAAAAACCTTGGATCTCAGCCAGGAAACTACATTTTTCATGATGCCAATAGAAGGGGGATTGCCATTTGGGCTTGGGTGATGCTTTTTTATTATACACATCAGTCTTGCTTCCTTGCACTGTGACAGAAGCAGCTACATAAACTGTGTTAAGCCAAAGCAAAAAGGTGATGCTCCCCAAAGCTGCTCTAATGTGCACAGTGAGCAGTCAGCAGTTGTTTTCGTGTGACACAATTACATGCTTGCCTTACAGCAGCTGGATTCTACTAGAATAAAGGTCTAAGAGGTGCTTGCAAACCTATGATCCTGCATACATCAAGCTATTAAAGCTCATAGGTCTCAAGCCTGTAGATGTACTAGATACCTCAGTTAATTTGTGCTGTTAGCTCCATTTTGAAACTGTGTATGTAGTTTTCAGGGCTTTCACACCTGATTTGGTCTGTATGTTTGCTAGGAATTCTTTTTCTCACCTACTGGCTCTGTTGTTGCTAGAGAGAAGCTTTGATTCTAACAGGCTGCTGTTCTTGCAGATCAGAGAGATGAGGAGTTGCCAACACTGCTTCACTTTTCTGCAAGATACGGGCTGAAGAACCTCACTGCCTTGCTGCTTACATGCCCTGGAGCACTGCAGGCCTATAGTGTAGCCAACAAATATGGCCACTATCCAAACACCATAGCAGAAAAGCATGGCTTTAAGGACCTCCGCCAATTCATTGATGAATATGTGGTAAGAGGGAGCAGCAGTCCTTCTACGTTGTCCCATGGCAGGTGTGGGCAGTGGCACCAAGCTTGGCACTTCGTGTTATGGGAGCAATAGAGTAATAAAGGGCACAGTGTGGTGTGATAGGATGTAGAAGATGGGCATCCAGCCACACTGAAATCTTCCAGGCTGGAGGGTTGATGCACCTCTGGAGCTGAACTGGTTCTTGGAGTTTTTGCACAGAACAGATAAGAAGGAAGCAGAGACTGTTAGGCTGGGTTTCCTTATCATCCCTTGATCTAATGAAGTTTCTGCAGGGGTGTGGTTGGTGCCTGATGTACTCTTCTAATCTCTGATCTTGGCAAAACTGCAGCCCTTGTATCCCTATTTTAGGTAATGATAAAGGAACAGCATATATGTTTGGGAAGGTACAGTCTGAGAGGCTCTGATTAGTTATGGTACAGTCTGGATTGCTTGTTAGCTCATTCATAGCTGATCTGCGTAGTCTGCCTACTCCGCTTGAAACCTGTTTCTTCCTGTGTTAGGATAGCTATCCATCTCCTACTTGTTCTTCATGGACCTCAATCTACAATTCAGTTCTCTTTGAGCTAACCACATCCCCAGAAAACAGTGTGCTGACTTTTCCAGATTATGGCATGGAACTGACCCCAGCTGCTGCAGGCAATTATTTCTGTGGGGTCCTTGGGTGTGCATAGGGTTTATATTTTTAATCCATTTGAGTTGTTTCCAGCCTGTATGCTTCAGAATAACAAGTGACTCCTTGACTCATCACATGAATTCTTGGGCAGATTTTATTTGCCTTTGCTTTCAGTTGAAAAATTGTGGGTGATTGTCCCTAACAGTTGTCTGAATGGTGGGTGATAGGTCTGCCAGCCTTAATGTGGTTTGGCCAGCCTGTTACAATAGATTTTAAGCCCTGTTTAGGAGTATGGGGCATCTGGGGCTTTCTTCTTGACATAAACATGAATTAGGGTTATGCTTTAGAGCTAAAGAAAGATCATCTACTGTTCTAAGATCAGGAGGGTTGCAGAACCTGTAAACTGTGTGATTAAAATATTTGCATTGCATTAAGTGGGAGATGCTTAGGAAGTTGATCCATCTCTTATTGCTGTGCTGTGCTTCTGCTATGTCCTCGTTTCTACCAGCGCAGTAACTAAACTGTGTTAGGAGTAGATTCTGCTTGCTGACCAAGTTATTTCTGCAGCTTAGGAGCAGAGTACATAAATGATCTGCACCAGCGTGTTCATTGCAAGGTAGTAGCTAGAAGCACTACTAGTATGGATATCTGAAAATCCCAATAAACCCCTTTATTCACCTTATTTTCTCTCTGGAAAAAATTCCTCTGCGCCTCCCTAAGGCACTGCATGACATGCCTGACACATACTGACTGTGGAGGGAAGCAGGTGTAGAGAGTTGGGGGCCTATGAGATTGTGGTGGTGTATTGAAGTAGTACTGCAACCGATTGAGATGGCTATGCTTGTGGCGAAGTTGGGACCTGGAGAGAAGGCTGGGATGAAGCTTTATGTTTTGCTTCCTTGCATGGTTTGGTGATGATCTGCAGTGCTTTCCCATCCCTTCTACCCCATGTTGCAAATATATGAGAAAGGGTTCTGCTGTCCTGTGATTTGAAAGTTGCCTGTGTTACGTGAGCAGCTGCATGTTGTGAGGTTTCCTGTTAGTCTCTTAGAAAAGGGTCTATGTACTCCCACTCGGAGTGTTATGTGCTGCTGCTAATGCCAAGAAACTGAAACTGAATCTACACCGTAGCTAAAACTTTGCTTTTTTTGTAAGTGCTATGTGTGTGGCAGACTCATCCCCTCATGGTCAGCTACACTTATCCCAAAATAGCCTTTGACAAGCATTTGTATTTTTAGAATGAGCTTTGCGTATGTTCTAGGAGTTTGCAGACATCAGGTAGAACATGAAACTAGGGGTGATGAGGAGCTGTAATGGCTATTCGGAATGTGTCAGCACCAACTTGTTTCACCTTGATTACAACATAGATCTTGAAGGCTGGGCCCAGATATCTGTAGTGGGGATTTAACTTCTTTGAGAAGCCTTATTGAGCTGCTTTTAGAAGTTTTTTTTTCCGTCAGTGATGGGAGAGCAAGATATCTTTTGCTTGCTTTGATTCTCTAGATTCTTCTTATTTCAATGAGACTTGAATATTTCTTTCCTTGCCTTCCTTACTTTCCAGGAAACTGCAGATATGCTGAAGAGTCACATTAAAGAAGAGCTGATGCAAGGCAAGGAGGATGAGTCTGTGTATGAGTCCATGGCTCATCTGTCCACTGATCTATTAATGAAATGCTCCTTGAATCCTGGCTCTGATGAAGAACTTTATGAATCCATGGCTGGATTTGTCCCTGGTGCCTCGGAAGACCTTTGTATGTATATTGATAGAATCATAGAATTGTAGGATGGTTTTAGTTGGAAGGGACCTCTAAAAGTCATCTGGTCCAATCCCCGTGCAATGAGCAGAGATACCTTCAGCTAAATTAGGGTGCTTGGAGTCCCTGTCCAAGGGGCCTAGACTTCTCTGTCTGTTATCCCTAGTAGGGCCTTCACTTGAGCTTCAGAGTAAGGGCTCATTATAGCTTTTCTGCTCTCACCACAAGGAAACTGTGCTCCAGTTCTGATGTTGTCTGACTGATAAAATTGTTCTAAACCTTTCTTTGATTGCCGTTATACAAGATCAAGAGCTCCTTCCTCAGTACTTTGAGAATTCCCTGAACCTTGAGCGAGTGAATTAGAGTAAATTTTGTACCATGTCTTACTTCTCCTTCTTGAGATCCAGGGACTCTGACTTATAGACACTGGTGAGAAAGGACACTATGTAAAGTGTGATTTTACCGACAACTGGAAAACTGACAAAAATGAGCTGAGCTTCTACCCCAGTTCTTGGTTTGTTGCTAAAAATATAGAGCTAATTCTGATAAATATGACAGTGTTTAACTTTTTTGCCATTCCATTAATATTCAGTGAGGTTGACTGCAAATATCAAGTCAAGTACTGATGTTAAGCAACTAACTTTGCTGTTCTTACCTATCAGCCTATTTGGTCTGACTTCATCCCACTGATGTATTTTATGACTCCCACAATGAGCACAGTATCTGCCTTATTATAGTTTAAGTATCTGCATAAGGGCTTCTGGTGTTTCTGCAGCTTTAAATGTACTGCCTCAGGGGAAAAACTTTCTCACCGAAACACTTTTTTATGCCCTGTATCTGTCCTGGATTGGTTTTCTGCTCTCTTAGATTAAACAATGTTATAAACCACTTTTTCACTGATTATAGAGTCCAGAGACTGTCAGTTCTCTGCCTGAAATCATAAACTCTTTGCAGTTTTGGTTGACTGCTGCAGGTATAGTATTTCTACAGAAATCAGGATTATTCTGCCTTCAGGCACAGATAAGCGGCAAGGCTGGCTGGACTCCTAAAGAACAAAGCTGCTTTTGTCTGCAATAACGGGGATGGGTGTTTCTAGATGTTTGGAAGCTCTGGCTGCCATCAAGTGTGCTTGTGAATGGGGTTGATTGACTAAGACTGTGGAGGGGGGAAAAAAAGTGTTTGAAACCACTGAGCCAAACTTGTCTTCTTTTCACCCCTGAAATGTCCAGATCTTCCAGTAACTGTGTGGGGTATATTCCTTTCTTTCATGGGTGCAAATCAAGTTCCCTGTATATAACAAATTTGAACTGTACTCTGAAAAGCCTATCTGAAAGTAATCTCATATTGGGTCAGATTTAGATCAGAATTGCTTCCTGTCAAAAAAAGCATTTGGTGGTCCTGCAGACTTTTAGTAGAGGAACTAATTGTTTCAAGGCACTTGTTTCTTCTTCCCTGCTGAAGATCACCACGTCAATCAGTCTGTTGCCTCAGTTGCTTATGTGCATGTCCCTTTACTTGTTTCTGTCAAACAATCCACATCAAGTTAAAAAGTTCAAGTACGGAGGTTTTCTGCACTCTGTTTGACAGATATCAGGAAGGAGTTTGGCTGGTGTTTTGGAGGAATATACAAAACAGAGTCTTCTTGGCTAGGAAGGGTTGTTATGGGATAGGAGAGGTTGTGAATTTGAAGACCAAGTCAGATTGTTTTCCTTAATCTTTCTCAGTAGCCAAAGCTCAGCAGTCATCTGTTTTTCAGGGGAAGCTTCTGTAGGCACAGCCACATCAGTAGGATGGCAGAGGTCTCTGGAATCAGCACCAGAAAGTTCTTCTGGTGTGCAAATGTGTTGCAGGCTCTGCAGGCCAGGCTGTTGATACTTATGATTGCTTTACTGGAAAAGAGAGCTGAATGATTCTGCTTTAAAATATTTTCCTTATCGATGTGATGCTGTATATGGCTTATCTGTAATACCTCAGCAAGGCATGTATTTCCTGCTGCTTCTGGAATTCTCTGAGTGTATTGCTCCTGCACAGGCTTCTCTGTTACCTTCTACTCTGGAGCCTTTGTACTAAAAATCTGTTTTTCTTATGCAGTCTGTTAGCCTGAAGGATATTTACAGGCTTGTCTGTAACAGTGCTTAAAATCTACCTGTGTTGTAACAGGTAAGGTTAAATTGACACAACACTCCAAGCTTAATATTTGTTCTCTCAAAGAGAAAATGTTTCAACATTATTTAGAATACCAGCACTTGGGCAAACCCTCACTGAAATTAATGGGAGTACTGGCTGGTTTAGCACTGACACTCCAGGGAATTGTAAACAACTCCTGCTGAGGTACTTTCTCCAGGTCAGAGTAGCCTTTATGTGAGTAGTTATGGCTGTGGAATAGAGGACAATACTTGGACAGTTTCATGTGTAGCCATACTGTGGCAGCATGCCCATTTATTGTGATCAAAATGTGCTTCCCCCACAGTTTTTCAGAGATAAACGGAAGGTAACATTCCGCAGTGTCAATTTGTCTGGCAGGAACTGGTTTAAGATCAAGGTAACACAGGACCAGAGTAGCCATTGTAATAACTTAAAAGTAATAGTGAATACTCGAGTACCAGAGTATTCTGTTCTTCATCTCACTTCTGATTTTTGAATGCATTTTTATGTATTGTTGTTTTTACTCTCTGCATTTGATCCTGGGGAAGAACTTAGAAAGTGCAGAAACTGTGCAAAGGCCAGTTTTGCTTAAACTGATGCTGCATGAGAGCTGCATACACCTATCTAGAGCTGGTGATTGTCCCTTTAAGTTTTGAGATAAATGATGGAATTAAAAAAATGGAGAAGATTTTACTCATCTACAGAACACTGCCTCCCCTTCTGCTGGAGCAGGGAGTGTTCTTTCCCAGGCAAGTCTTAATGCCCTCAGCAGAATGGATCATAAAGTACTCCTAACAAAATCAGTTTGAATTTACTAGCTCCTGCTGTTACTTTATTTGCTGTTCTTTAATACTGAGACTGAATTGCTTTCTTTAGTTTCTTATCCTTAATCTAATTGTTCCCACTTCAGAAGAACGTTTCCCTCTTATTACGCTTTTCAAATACCTGTGAAGTCAAATGAAATTTTGCAGAGCCTGTTCCAGATTGGTGCAGGTTGCAGGTAGATACAATTTATCCTAGTTGCTCACACACGGTAACAAACAGCAGCAGAATAGCAAAAAGGGAGAGTTATCTCCATCATATCAGTCTGGTGATATGAACTAAAGCATCAGATGAAATGCTTTGCCTTTTCTGCTTTCTTTTCGCCAGCACCTTCTGCACACTTTTGCAAAGCAGATTATTTTGAGTAGTCTGGAGTTGTGTGCAGGAGCAAGGACTCTTGAAAATGCTGAAAACTTGCTTGATTTGTGTGAAGGTTAAGCTGCCTGGTTTGTGTGTGTGTTATTAAGCTGTTTCACTTGCGGCATGACTAAGGCTGTAGTTTGTCTGTCCAAGCTCAGACAGTGGCACTGGCCAAAGGCTCGGGGAAACAAGCCTCTTAGCACTGTTTCCATATCCATGCGCTGTGTGGACACTCAAACCCTCGATAATGTAAGTTTCGTGCAGAGATGTAACACTCTGATAGAGAGTTTCAGCTGACTCAGACGTGTTGTCCTGTAATATGCAGACCTCTAACACCTGAAGTGTGTTGACTTTATACATGACTCTAGCTCACATATAAATACATTGTGCTGCCCTTATTCTACTCTCTTAGATACCCTCTCACTCCTCCACCATTTTTACTCTCTTGAGACCAAGTTTTCAACACTGTCCACTTTGGTTTTCATTTTTTCCTTAGTTATTGTGAGAATAATAGCCTCCCTGTCATCCTTGAGCAAACTGAAAGGATTGTGCACAAAAATATAGCTGCTTATACAGTTCTGAGTTGCAATTTATGCCAAACATTGAAACCTTTGCAGCTTAAGAGCCTTTTTTGAGGCAAGTGTCTGTTTCTTGGGTTCCTCTTCGATCTTCTCCATAAACCAAAGTTCCAGTCAGAAATATATTGTGTAATACACCAAACTTAGCAAGTTTGCAGATGACACTAAGCTGAGTGGAAGTGTGGATCTGCTGGAGGGTAGGGAGGCTCTGCGAAGGGATCTGAACAGGCTGGATTACTGGGCTGAGACCAATGGCATGAGGTATAACAAGGCCAAATGCTGGGTCCTGCACTTGGGGCACAACAACCCTATGCAGAGCTACAGACTAGGAGAAGTCTGTCTAGAAAGCTGCCTGGAGGAGAAGGACCTGGGGGTGTTGGTTGACAGCCAACTGAACATGAGCGAGCAGTGTGCCCAAGTGGCCAAGAAGGCCACTGACATCTTGGCTTGTATCAGAAACAGTGTGACCAGCAGGTCCAGGGAGGTTATTCTCCCTCTGTACTCGGCACTGGTGAGACTGCTCCTTGAATCCTGTGTTCAGTTCTGGGCCCCTCAGCACAAGAAGGATGTTGAGGCTCTGGAGCGAGTCCAGAGAAGAGCAATAAAGCTGGTAAAGGGTCTGGAGAACAGGCCCTATGAGGAATGGCTGAGAGAGCTGGGGTTGTTTATCCTGGAGAAGAGGAGGCTGAGAGGAGACCTCATTGCTCTCTGCAACTACCTGAAAGGAGGTTGTCACTTCTCCCAAGTGACAGGGGACAGGACAAGAGGGAATGACCTCAAGCTCCACCAGGGGAGATTTAGGCTGGACATTAGGAAAAAAAATTTCACAGAAAGGGTCATTGGGCATTGGAACAGGCTGCCCAGAGAGGTGGTTGATTCACCTTCCCTGGAGGTGTTTAAGGCATGGGTGGACGAGGTCCTGAGGGGCATGGTTTAGTGTTTGATAGGAATGGTTGGACTTGATGATCTGGTGGGTCTCTTCCAACCTGGTTATTCTGTGATTCTATGATCTTTACTTTATATTCATATTATATTATTCCATGTGGTAATGGCACAATCACCAGAGTCATCTTCCTGATTTTTTTCAGATGTAGAGATGCTTCAGTCCAAACCAGACACTCTAATTGCCGGAGATGAAGTTTCTCTCACTACAAAAGACTCAATGCTCCGCAAGTTTTTAGAAGGTGAGACATATTTGGAGAGGCAGATGACTGCAGCACAGTTAAAACAATTAAATAGAATTTGAGATTTCTCCTTAATCTGTTAAGTAGAGGAGCTGGTCCACACTGCTTGACATTGACATCTTTGCATTAGTGGGTACAAATGAGGCCTGACAGAAAAAATGCTTGTGAGGTGATTTCACAAATGTGGGGTTTTTCTTTTACCAAAGGAAAGAAGTGATTTCTAGTTCCAGTCTCTGCCTTCTAGTGAGTAGGAATAGCCGTCTATTCAGGAATGGCTGCCTTTTGTCTTTGTTTTAGTGACGGGAATTAATTCTGGTGTCCTGGTGTGAGTGCAGGCTCTGACCAAAGCGAGACCATAGCTCGATGCTGTCCCCACTGGGCATGATCAGGTTGTCCAAAACTTTTGCTGACTCACCATGTTCCATGGGAAACAAACTCACTTTTTTGGGGTTACCCAGCTGGACTCAGAGCAAGATGAACTCCGGAGCTCTTAACATCTTGTTCTGTGTTCCCCACCAAAACCGATGTTCTGATAGTCCCATTGCGTTAACTCAACTGTATGTTACAGGATCATTAAAGGAATGTCAGCTCAGTGGTTAGAGTATACACTTGTGACTTGGTAACAGAGTAGGTAGTAAGTATAGTGACTTAATTCTTTTTACCAGCATGCCGGCAGGGGAAGGTAACTTTTAAATAAGGTACAGCATTTGATGATATTGCAGTCATGTTGGGGTAGAGTAGAATGGAAATGATGAGGTCGTGTAATGGTAGCAGGGCCTTGTTAGGTACAGATGTGTGTACCCAGTTCCCTCTGAGACCCATTGTTCTGAGATAAAATATATTGTCAACTGATGGCGACTGCTGATCTTGGACAGAGGAATAATTCTCTCTAGTGCTTTGTAGACCACCACAGATTTGACTAAAATTAATTGAACTAATTATTCTTTGACTTCTTAAAAACAGTTATGAGTGGATGGTTTGCCTGTGGAATGGCCAGCTTGGCAAGAATGTGGTACGTAGTGCATCTGGAGAGATTCAGTGAACTGGACAGATTGTTTTTCTTACGAACTCTGTTCTGTTGTAGGCAATAATATGGATGTGCCAGATTCGGGGGAAGAAGTTTACCAGCAGTACGGTGAAGATGTGTATTACTCAGTAGAACAAGATACTTTTCCACAGGAAATGGCTAGCAGACCTCCAGTTCCTGTTCCAAGACCAGAATCCAGCTCTCCACAGCCAGACAATGAGCTGTACATATCCAAAAGTGAGTTGGGTACCAAGACCTAAACTAGACTAGTCAACTGTAGAATGGCCTTAACATGGACTCTAGTTGCCAAATAAATGCCAAGAAAATCTACGCATTTAAGACCTGTGGTTTGTTTGGCTCTGAAGTCTTACACTATAAGAGCTTCATTACCTTTGGGATCCAATTTCAGGTCTGTTTTTCATCTTCTACTTACTTTGAAAATATAGAGGTGGTGTATCCTGAGGTCTTGATATGAGCTTGCTCATAATGAAAGCAGTAGGACAACAGATTACCCCAAAATGGTATAAACAAGCCAAACTGAATAGGAAGGATCCTGATATTATAAGGACACAGTAAAGCTAATAAATTCAGATATTGCTGCTCTCTAATGGTATCATTGATTCAATAGCATTTGTATAGGACATAATTCTATACCTCAATACCTCCCTCCGAGGTGTGGTTTAATTGAAATCCAAGAATACTGTGCATCTTGTTTTGCTAGGCAATTTTGGAAATCTTGGATGGATTTCACAAACATTTTAACAAGAACTACAGTAACGTGGGAGAGTAGTTTGTGACCTCTGTGCGGAAAGCATTTCCAAATTTCTCTTAGGGGTGGCTGAGCTAAATTCATTGAGGTCAATGGAAGGGGAGTTCTACTGTACAACTCTCTATCTGGTTTTCATCAGTAGTCTTAGTAGGGTAATAGAAGCTGTAATACAGTCCAGAATTGTGTATGCTTCCCATATTCATCCTTGCTATTTCTGTCTTCATAAGATGCATTTCAGTATCTAAAAAGTGTTTGTTTTATAGTTTTTGCACAGAAAGCTCAAAGACCTGAGAATCTCTATGTCCCTAGAGGAAAGGTTAAAAAAGGTAAGTCAGAAGTTCACCCTGAGAGTCTTTTCTGTAATCCAAAAAGCAAATCTGCTAGGTAGCTTCATTTCTGTGAAATGTGACATAATACACAAAGTAAAAATACCTGTTTTACATTGTGCAGGAAATAAGTCCTGTATGAATGACCCAACCTTTCTGATATTGACCCAACCTTTGTATGATATTGGAAAGCTTTTATCATTGCAGAGTGTGAGAGGGGTACCCTTTCTGTCACTTACTGAATTTATCCTGTCTTGTAGTTTATCCTCAGTCAGGATCATAGTGGTCATTGAAATCCTTTTTTATGTTGCAACCTCCATTACTTCATGGAGTTGATATCCCACTTTTGATCCTCTGGATATAGCCATGGCCACTTAATTATCACCTGGGATTTAACCTTTAGTGTACGGCTTGCTATTGATCTCTTCACTTCCAAAACTGTGCCCTTATTCTTTCATCTCTTATCCTGTGTGCTACCACATC
This sequence comes from Coccyzus lansbergi, assembly GCA_033558105.1. Classification (NCBI taxonomy): domain Eukaryota; kingdom Metazoa; phylum Chordata; class Aves; order Cuculiformes; family Coccyzidae; genus Coccyzus; species Coccyzus lansbergi. The sequence goes on along the minus strand of JAUMJK010000178.1, from coordinate 3,205,236 downwards.
TGAGCTTTTATCTCATGTGTTGGGAGCTCCTCTTTATGTTGAAAATGAGTTACATAGAGCCATCATCAGTAGGATGAGTTTTCACCTTTCTGTTTCTGGAGTTACACTGCAGAGATTGCCTAGAAAGAGTGTAGCTTTCTAACTGCCAAGGTGAAAGATCTGTTTTGTGGATTGCTGAGGAGAAAGACATTTTTGCAGTGATAAAGCAGAGTACTTTGAGGAGTATGTTTTCTTCTGTTCACTTAAACTCTGTTTTTAATAACAGAGATTATTCCTGGGACATATTTGCGTATAAGGCTACCTCTCATCTGGGCGTTTAGCCCTGACAAATAGCAGGATTGCATAATGACAAAACATTCTTCTGCTTAGGGAAATATTCAGCCTGTAATACTATTTTTTTTTTAATTTGCATTTCTGCTATATCAAATGTGCTTGAGTTTCTTTGTTTTCAGTGAGGAAGGCAGATGCCACAAGTTCAGTAATATTTTTGGTGTTCTTTTATCTTCAGAGACAATAGTCAGGCCTGTAAGAGACCAGTCTCAATCAAGCATATATGATCCATTTGCTGGAATGAAAACCCCAGGTCAACGGCAACTCATTACCTTGCAAGAGCAAGTGAAAATGGGAATACTCACCGTTGATGAAGCAGTACTTCATTTTAAGGAGTGGCAACTGAACCAGAAAAAGAGATCAGAATCATTCCGGTTCCAGCAGGTACAGGCATATTCCACTGTTTTAAGTAATACAGCTGTCTCTCTAGGTATATATCATAAACTGTTCAGTGTGACACATTTCTTTCCTGGTTGGAGCAGGAAGACTGTAAACACAATCCCTCAGCTAGCAGAGTTCTCTCCTGACACTGACGGACTGTTCACACACAGCTTCAAGCAAGTAGCTGGTTTTACAGATCTTTTTGTTTTCTGGTAGTATTGCTAGATTTTGGAGATCTGTGCACTAACAACTGGGCTGCACGCAGTTGGCTAAGTTATCTTTTTAGAGGTTACCTAGCACCTACCTGCTGGCAGGAACTTCTGTGATGAGCATTTAGCTTGTCAGTTCTTATCCATTTCAGATCTCTGAAGACTCAGAGTCTCAGATGGTGCATTGGCTTTGAAGTCTATCTTATAGATGGTCTGATTCCTCCCTGGATGTTTGATGGCTTCAAGACTATCTGTTCCCTGCAGCTTGGTGGTGTCTAGTAATAGCTATGAGTGAAAGAATGCTGTTTGGGTGGTTTAGCTGAATGAGGGAGTCTTCATGTCAGCAGCAGCAACATAATAACTGGTGGAGCTAGCAGTCACAGTTTAAAATTCTCAAATTAGTGTGGGATTTCCTCTTTAAAACCACTGCCTGATTGTTTTAGAGCATTGCATTCATGGGAAAATGATGGAGGGCTCTGGGGCACAAATAGTATTCTGCTCCATCCCAAGGCTAAATAGAGAGGAGCTGGAAGTCAGGAAGAACAACTTGATTAATGCCTGGCTCTGAGCCTGGTGTGAGGAAAGGGGCTTCAGCTTCTTTGATCACGGGGTGACTCACACACCCGCAGAAGTTGTTCCTAAGGATGGGACACGTGGGTCTCCTCGGGGGGGCTAAAGCCCTTGCTAAAAACCTAGCTAAGCTCATAAATCAAGCTTTAAACTAGATGTGAAGGGGGAGGGGATTGAGACTAGGCTAAACACGAGTGAGCCTGGACGTGGGGCACTAGTGATTTGGAGAGGGTGTGAGCTGAGCACCACCAGTACATCACCACACAGAAAGTGGGGGAGAACACACCTGCGGGTGGTAAGGTAGATACAGACACTCTGGTACAAGCTGCTCCAGTTACCAGGCAATTGGGAATGAACTCTGCTCACTCTAGGAGGGCTGAAGGCTCGGCAGCTCAGCTGAAGTGCATTTACACCAATGCATGCAGCATGGGGAATAAGAAGGAAGAGCTGGAACCTGTCATAGGGCAAGGAGCCTATGATGTTTTTGCCATCATGGAAATGTGGTGGGATGACTCATATAACTGGAGTAGAGATATGGAGGGGTACAAACTCTTCAGGTGGGATAGGAAGAGTAGGAGAGCAGGCAGGGTAGCCCTCTTTGTAAGGGAGGACTTGGACACTGTTGAAATGGATTGTGGTGATGAGGAGATTGAGTGCCTGAGGGTTAAAATCAGAGGAGCCCATAAGAAGGTAGATTTTGTGATGGGAGTCTGTTACAGGCCACCCAGCCCAGGAGAAGCAGCTGATGAGCTCTTCTATAAACAGCTGGGGTTAATCTCTAGATTGATGCCTCTCGTTCTTGTGGGAGGCTTCAGTCTTCTTGATATCTGCTGGAAGTACAATAGAGCAGAAAGGAAGCAGTCCAGGAGGTTCCTGGAGTGTGTGGAAGACAACTTCCTTGCACAGCTGGTGAATGAACCAACAAGGGAAGGTGCCCTCCTGGACTTGCTATTTGTGAACAGAGAAGGCCTGGTGGGGGATGTGGCAGTAGGAGGACACCTAGGACTAAGCAATCACGAGATGATAGGTTTTTCTGTGCTAGGTGAAGTGAAGAGGGTGGTTAGCAAGACAGTAGCATTAAATTTCCAGAGGGCAGACTTCAAACTCTTCAGAGGGCTGGTTGGCAAGTCTAATGGGAGGCAGTCCTTACGGGCAAGGGAGCCCATGAGGGCTGGGAGCTCTTCAAAAAGGAGATCCTAGCAGCTCAGGAGAAAGCCATCCCTGTGTTCTGGAAAAAAAGCCAGCAGGGATAAAAATCAGCTTGGTTGAACAGAGAGATCTTGAGTGATATCAAGAAGATGACAAACTCTGGAAGAGGGGACAGGCCTCTTGGGTGGACTACAGGAGGGAAGTGAGATTGTGTAGAGAAACATTCAGAAGGGCTAAGTCTCAACTAGAAATCAGATTGGCAAAGTCTGTGAAAGATAACAAAAAATCTTTGTATAAATATATAACTAATAAAAGGAGGACTAGGGAGACCATACAGTCCCTTTTGGACGCAGAAGGAACAACAGTGACAGGGGATGAGGAAAAGGCTGAGGTACTTAATGCCTTCTTTGCAGGATTCACCCAAGGGTATTGAGGGAGCTGGCGGATGTGCTGGCCAAACCCCTTTCCATCATCTTCCAACAGTCCTGGAAGACTGGGGAGGTGCCACTGGACTGTAGGCTGGCTGATGTGCCCATCTACAAGAAGGGTCACAGGGAGTATCCAGGGAACTCCAGGCCTGTCAGTCTGACCTCAGTGCCAGGGAAAGTCATGGAACAGGTGATCTCGAGTGCTACCATGAAGCACATGCAAGAGAACTGGGTGATCAGGCCCAGTCAACATGGGTTCACGAAAGGCAGGTCTTGGCAAACTAACCTTATCGCCTTCTATGACAAAGTGACTCATCTGCTGAACGAGGGAAAGGTTGTAGATGTGGTTTCTCACAGCATTCTGCTATGGAAACTGTCAGCCTCTGGCCTGGACAGGCGCACACTCTCCTGGGTGGAAAACTGGCTGGATGGCCAGGCCCAGAGAGTGGTGGTAAATGGTGGTAAATCCAGCTGGAGGCCAGTGATAATTGGGGTTCCCTAGGGCTCAGTGCTGGGTCCAACCCTGTTCAGTGTCTTCATCAATGACCTGGATGAAGGCATCGAGTGCACCCTTAGTAAATTTGCAGATGACACTAAGCTGGGTGGAAGTGTGGATCTGCTGGAGGGTAGGGAGGCTCTACAAAGGGATCTGAACAGGCTGGACCTCTGGGCAGAGTCCAGTGGGATGAGGTATAACAAGGTCCTGCACTTGGGGCACAACAACCCTATGCAGAGCTACAGACTAGGAGAAGTCTGTCTAGAAAGCTGCCTGGAGGAGAAGGACCTGGGGGTGTTGGTTGACAGCCAACTGAACATGAGCTAGCAGTGTGCCCAGGTGGCCAGGAAGGCCACTGGAATCTTGGCTTGTATCAGAAACAGTGTGACCAGCAGGTGCAGGGAGGTTATTCCCCCTCTGTACTCGGCACTGGTGAGACTGCTCCTTGAATCCTGTGTTCAGTTCTGGGCCCCTCAGCACAAGAAGGATGTTGAGGCTCTGGAGCGAGTCCAGAGAAGAGCAATAAAGCTGGTGAAGGGTCTGGAGAACAGGCCCTGTGAGGAATGGCTGAGAGAGCTGGGGTTGTTTATCCTGGAGAAGAGGAGGCTGAGAGGAGACCTCATTGCTCTCGGGAGCTGGCCTCTTCTCCCAAGTGACAGGGGACAGGATAAGAGGGAATGGCCTCAAGCTCCACCAGGGGAGATTTAGGCTGGACATTAGGAAAAAAATTTTCACAGAAAGGGTCATTGGGCATTGGAACAGGCTGCCCAGAGAGGTGGTTGATTCACCTTCCCTGGAGGTGTTTAAGGCATGGGTGGACGAGGTCCTGAGGGGCATGGTTTAGTGTTTGATAGGAATGGTTGGACTTGATGATCCGGTGGGTCTCTCCCAACCTGGTTATTCTATGATTCTATGCTGCGGCAGTCTGCTCTCTCACTTCATGTGCTGGTCTCTGGTATGTGACGTTGTTCTGGAAGCTGTCAGAACAAAGCCAGGACTTTTCTTGTGCTAATTCTCACTTGCAAGGGTCCTTTCTATCCAGGACTAGTCAGAGGACTCCCTTCTTATGTCTACAAAGAACACAGTGCTACTTTAGTACATATCTGTAGCAAAGATGAAGTGACTTGCTCTATGCCCCATCCCATGAGCAGCTTCCCAAGTCTGTGCTCCCTATCTTGTGTCATGATATAGCAAGCGCTCCATCTCCTCTTCCTCCTATTCAGAGGTTTCCTCCACTTGTGTATATGTACATATTTCCCTACTGGAAAAGTGTGTGTTTGGGTTTTTTTAAATCTCTCTCATTTTTCCTTGCTGTAAGGTGTGCTATGCTGCCACACATTGGTGAAGAGACCTTGCTCCCAGTTACATTTTGAGGTGTTGCCTCTTGCTCCAGTGTGGACATCCTGAATTCTTTCTGAATTGTCCCTCACATTCCAAGATGCATGGCAGCCTCCTCTGTCCCTGTAGTCAGAATTATCAGTTTGTTAGTACAGAAGGGACTTAAATGTGGGTCTTGTTGCTGTGCCAATGTCACAATGGAAGCAGAAAATAGAGGGAGTTCTACACCAAATATGCTACTTGTTCGCAACTGCCTGTGAGTCTGTGAACTTGACCTTAACATACGCTGTAAACATCTGAAAAAAAACTTCGCTTTTGAAAAGCACGCCTGGATTTCTTAAGAGATTAAAATCTGTTGACATGGTTTGGACTTCAGCCATGTCTTGCAGACTTTGTTACAACTTAGTTGCAAAGTTAGCTGAAGTATAATATTTGTATTGTCAGAAAACTGCTCATCCTCCTTTATCCAAAGTACTGAAAATAATATCTTTTGATGTTTTTAGGAAAATTTGAAACGGTTACGAGACAGCATAACCAGGAGGCAAATGGAGAAACAAAAAAAAGACGGAAGTGCAGGTAAGTCTCTGATTCTGCATTGGCTGGTAATCAAGCAGCTAACAATATTAGCAGGCTTTTCAGGCAGAAATATATCCATGTGTATTGTAGTCAAGTGATATTTTAATATTCACATCCACGTGCCTTTCGGCTAACATGTAGGGAAGTTGCTTAACTCTTCAGTTTCCCAGACTAAAGGAAAGGATGTCCATGTCTGTTGAGTGAATCTTGATTCATTCATGTGCTGTTATGATCGCCCTTAAGTGACTCTGTTCAGCTTCGATTTTAGGTGCAAAGCTGTCTTGCAGGGGCTCTACCTGCATAGACTCTCCTGAGCTGTTCTTTATCTCTTCCAGATTTGGAAATTACAGTACCCATTCGTCATTCTCATAATACTTTGGGGAAACCAGAATGTGGAATATATGAATACACCCCCAGGAAAAATGTTTTCCCACCAAAGAAGGAGTTAAAGAGAGGAGACTGGAAAACAGAAAGCACATCCAGCACAACAAGTAAGCAAACCCTGGGGGTCACCCTCTTTACAGAAAAGCTGGATGGAAAACACCTCACCAGCCTGACTCTGGAGTCAGCTTGGAGGACAGGACTTATGTTCCTGAATCCCAGTAGTGATGCTGCCACCCCAACCCTACGTGCCTCAGGCTGGTTATTCTGAAAAATTGTAAGAGCAACTTCAGGTACATCAAGTGGTTTGGGTATCTTGTGTTTGTGTCTCTGCAGGAGGAGAACTCGAAAGCTGAGTGAAAAAAATCCCTTGAGCCTTCTCAGGGAAGGCATATCGCCTGTCTTTAGTTCTTGGAAGTAGATGGCAGCTGCTGTTGTATTAAAAAAGGAGGCTCTCTTGCAGTGACTCCCAGCAGGCAGTTTGCTCTTCTCATCTGAGGTGTATAGTTACATTGCAGGCTGAGAGCCAGTCTCTATGTATCATTTCCTCAGTTCTTGTAGATAAAGGATAGCATTTTTCACTGGTAACTTTTTCACCTTTTGTGTGACTTGAACAGTCTGCACATCTTTAGTTATTTTGGTTTTTATTAGGTTTAATTTGTGCAAATTAAATCCCTGCAGTCTTGCTACTACTGCAGACTGAGCAAATCTTGCAGAAATTACTAAGATCATTTTGGTCCTCTGGAAGGAAAACAGAGTCCCTGTGAGGTTACTACCTTTGTGGTTCTTGGCAAGATATGGCTGGCACATATCCAGAATAGATGCCAGAGGTAGCTGACTAAGCCAGTAACTTGCATGTAAGCAGTTGTGAGAGAAATGCAAATGAGCCCGCACAGTCTTCTGTGTACAGCTTGGCTCTCTTTCCCATGACATGATTGTGAGAATGGACACACATGCAATGATTTGCACTCTTATGTGCTGCTGTTTGTACCAGCTGATAATGACAGCTGCCTCACCAAGATTTAGGGAGGGACTGCATCTTGTGAGAAAACCTCTCTAGTCTTCCTTTAAATATGTAGGTTTCTGAATATTAGAGTCTCAGTATTGCACAGCCACATGGAACATTATGTATTTGTGACTGAAACCAGACATAGCAGTGTAAGATGTGTTTGTGAGTTGCTGTCGCCTTCAGAGAGAGCATGACTAGTTCCAAAAACGTTCCCTGTTCTGAGCCCATACAAGTTAAATGGGTTTGCAGAAATGGCTGCTGAACATTGTTTGAACAAACCTGTGATTTTTAGCTCTGAAATAGACAGAAGCATTCTTGTGATGAGTGAGGATCCTTGTGAAAGGAGACGGTGAACATCTACTGGAAACAGTAACCTCTCAAGCGGTCACTTATTCCAGGAATGTGTATGTGACAGTGCTCAGAGCCATCTACCTCTGCACAGTTGTTAAGGACTTGGGGACTGATAATTTCAATATACAGAAATGTTGGGTGTGTAACACTTGTGAAGATATTTGCCCAACTTGCCAGCTGATACTGGCACTGGATCCTTTTAGTTAGATTATAGTTGTGAATATTTAACCAGAAGGTTACAGCAGGAATCTAGAAAGAAAGCGAAACTGAGCATTTTGTCCCTGTGTTCTGTGTTTTATGAAATGCTGTTGTTAAGATCAATGCATGAAAAATAGCAGTGGAAATAAATTAATCTCAATGAGCATTAAATGATGTGTGCAGGAGGTGAGCATGAGGCTAGGAGGAGTTCTGAGTTAGCAATTTGTAGTTAAATCGCCAGGATTTAATAAGGGGTTTGTTTTCTCTTGCTTACTCTCTTCAGGTAGTGCAAGTAACCGTTCAAGCACTCGGAGCATATTGAGTGTCAGCAGTGGGATGGAAGGGGACAGTGAGGTAAGCTGTCACCTCTGCTATATATTGGTCCACTGTTCTTAAGCACATGGCTTTGTTATCGTGCAGAAGAAAAGGAGTTCAGGGCTGGCATTGATTTTGCAGAAGTAGTAAAATGGCGCTTCTGTAATGACTCTAACAAGAAGGAAATTCTGCTGGTTTGTAACCTCTTTTGTTCATTTTGTAGGACAATGAAGTCCTAGACACAGCTAGGAGCCGCAGCCCAGTTGCCCACCAAGCAGAGAGGCTGCCTTTCCCAGAAAGACCTCCCAGAGTACCTCCTCGGGGTGCAAGCAGGTAAAGCTAAAATGCAGCTCAGACATGGGCTTTCAGTGAATTAGTATGGAAACGCTGGCCAGAAAGCAGAGTAGGCAGAAAGTGTCTTTCAACAATATCTTACAGACTATAAACACACACTGTTAGGGATTGTAAAATTCTTTTTTATTATTTGTAATAATTAGTGGAATTGGTTTCCAAGTTGGTAAGATGTCTATCGCAATGCTGTTACTGTGATCCCCACACTGCAAGGGACAGCACTACCAAAGCGCACAGCATTTGCCATAGTGAGACTGACACAGCTGGAGTAGCATCCTGCCCCGGTAGAGCCTTAGTACCTGATCCTGGTGAGAAGATCCTCTCAGAACATGCAAAGCATAGTGCAGAGGGAATTCCCTTTTGGCATTCCCTTAGACTTTGTTTCTTTTTACAAATTTCAGATCCCTTCAGAGCACGTTTGTTTACATGTACAATTGGCCTCAAAATACGAACTGCACTGGGTTTATGAAAGGTGTTGAAGGGTCTTGCCTTGATTTGGTCAGATCACCACAAACTTCAGTAACTTGTAAACTTTCCTTTGATCCAACCAGTGTGAGTCTATGAAGTCCAGGCTCCAGAGGCTTATCTCAGTACAAATGCTAGTAATATTCCCCATCTGTTAAAACAGTAACTACTAATGTGTGGGTGCAGTAAGTTCTGTATATTGGCTTGGCTCTTGCAAGAATATAGCTGGAATTTATCTGTAGTTAGTTTGAAAAAAAAGTTTTTTGAGTCATAGAATCATAGAATAACTAGGTTGGAAGAGACCCACTGGATCAAGTCCAACCATTCCTATCAAACAGTAAACCATGTCCCTCAGGACCTCGTCCACCCATGCCTTAAACACCTCCAGGGAAGGTGAATCAACCACCTCCCTGGGCAGCCTGTTCCAGTGCCCAATGACCCTTTCTGTGAAATTTTTTTTCCTAATGTCTAGCCTAAATCTCCCCTGGTGGAGCTTGAGGCCATTTCCTCTCGTCCTGTCCCCTATCACTTGGGAGAAGAGGCCAGCTCCCTCCTCTCTACAACCTCCTTTCAGGTAGCTGTAGAGAGCAATGAGTCTTTTGATCTCTTCCTATTGCTCTTCACCTAATTTTCAGGAGAAAGCTATTATACAATCAAAGTGAAGCATTCCAATAAAGTATTATGGCATCTCTTTCAGTAATAGTAGTATTACTGCAGCCGCAAAGCAAAACGAACTTGGATAGGAATGGGACTCTGGCACCTTGGCATCTGCTCTGTTGCTGAATCACTGATATCATCTTTTTCTTGTATGACTATTGCTTGAACAGCATTCTTAGCTATGATGTTACTGTATGCAATATGTTGTTCCAGAACCTTATTCTCTATTTTTTAATGCATTTGAATTCTGTTTTTATAGGCCTGTAAGCTGTGAAGGCTTTTATCCTCCACCTGTGCCTCCAAGAGGTCGCTGAATTTCTCAACATCTGTGGAATATGAGATCTTTCTGTTTGCACGTGTGTTTGTACATATATTTTTGGATTGTCTTAAATTATTTTTAAGTGGGAGCCAAATGTTTTATTCCCTATCATCCTCCCTAAAGCTCCTGTGACTTTTCCCATGTTTTCCACTGAGATTTCTTGGCCGTCTCAAACTTCTTTTCTTGGAAGAATATTGGTGCTTTGGGACTTCAAGAAACAGTTCCATAGTTGGGAAGGAGAATGCTGATGTGTGTGCCTTGGCAGCCCTGCACCAACATGAAGTTTCCCTTTGACCAAGAAAGAACGTGTCCTTTTAGAAACTAAATCCTGATAGGCATTGTTACCAAAACCCTTGGTACAACCTACAAGGGCTAGCCTGGAAAACATGCTTGAAAAAGTAAAGAAAATAATTTGTTTGAAGACTTTGTTGGAAGAACACTTATATTACAGCTGGAGCAGGCAAATGTACTGCTGTTCAGTGGAACATTTTGAGTACAGGCATGCTGACCTTTCAGAAAGTGTGGACTCTCCCTCCAGCAATCATTAAGCCATGGGAGGATGGGGAGTTTTCTTTATTCAAGAATGTGTTTTGCATACAGCCTTAGAAATGCATTTCCCTTTCCCCTTCCCTCCCTGAAGAGGACAGACATTAACAAGCTGTTGTGTGTCCTGCATTTATCATGAAAATTCCCAAGGCAGCTGGTAAGGGACCTGCTATATCACAAAACAACTGTACTTAAACCTTTTTTTGTGGAGGGGGGGTATTTTGTTACTTGAAATCACATGACTGACTTGTCAAATTAGAGAAAGAAATTCACAGCAGTGCTATATTCTGTATCTCTTACGTGTGCTCATTGTAGAAGCAATATGAAGGCATTTCACTTCATAACCAGTCTCCAATAATAAATGCAGACACCTCACAAATACCAGCTGTGTGGCTAGCCTGCTGCAGTGGGAACAGGCAGCCTACGGGGCTGGAGTCAGCTTGCTTTACTCTTCCTTTCTAGTGATGTGAATCTGCAACAGCTGTGTCCAGCCTTTTTTCTGCCTGAGAGCTCACAAATTTAGGGAGAGCTTCCTGGTTTGGCTCTGTGTTCCAAATGTAGAAATAATGTAAAGCAGAAATCAATTTTGATTCCTCATCTTAAGGGACTTTAATGATTCAAGTATGGTGGTTTGGGGTTTGTGGGGTTTTTTTTTGTTTGGTTGGGGTTTTTTGGGGGGTGGGAGGGTGGCAACAATGTTTGGTTTTTTGGGTTTTGGTTTTTTTTTTTCCTTCCAAGCCTTGCAATCCTCTGTACATATCTTGGTCCCTGGGCAACAAGTATAGGCCTCAGTTTGTCCATGAGTGATGCAGTTAGGAATTCTGCAAGATAACATTAACAGTAGAGAATTAAGCATCATTACCTACTTGGTTTTGAAGCCATTCCCTTTCCTCCAGCCCTGAGAGAGATGTAGATACATCTGTATTAGGTGATCTCTCAGGTACGGGTGGAACACATAAAGCTTCTGTCCACTCATGGAAGCTCCCCTTAATTTGTAAGAGAACAAGTGATAGAGTTATAGGTCCTTTCTCTTGCAGGGTGGAAAACGCCAATGTGCAGAGCTGGAGGAGTGACAAACAGCAACTGTGACTCAGCCAGCACTGAATGAAGGTGGAGAAACCTCTGTTGCTTTCAAGGGTATAGGCATAAGCTAAATATCATCTACACATAAAACTCTTAGGGCATGAATCCAAGAACAGTTCATAGGGCCTCTTTTTTTGCTCTTAGAGGGATATAGGCCATATGCTGCAGGCATATACTAAAGAGGTCACCTTTTCTTTCTTCTCTTTTTTTGTTTTCTTTTTCTTTTTCAAAAGACCCCAGTGCCTTCTCAATGCCTTCTCCAGTAACTGACACTACTGGCTTTCACTGACAGAATAAGGTAATGGTGAGGTGGAAGCTACTTTTCTGGTGCCCCTCTTGGAACAGAACAAAGTGTCAAATTGGAAGCAGGGAAGGAGGTTTTGGTGCTTGAATGAGGAAAATGGTAGTATGGATAAGTGTAGGAAACAGGGATAAGAGCAATAAACTAAAACAGGAAATTCAACAGCTTAATAGTCTACACCTGTCATGCATGCTTTTGTTTGCATACAGCTTGGGTTTTGCTCCAAAGTTCCCAGCTTCCTTAGTACTGGCTGCAGCTATGCTCCAGAACTTGGAACTACAATGTAATAATTTTCTGCTTCTGTATCTGCCAGGCACAACATAATGTAGAAATATAGGATATTGGGAAAAACTGTAACAAGGTAGGAAGGAAAGAGCAAAATATGAAAGTGTATCATGCAGAAGATTTCTTTGCAAATCTATTGTACTGAAGCAGCCCAGTGATCGGTCTCACCCAGCTAATTTTTAATTCTGAACCCTCTGCGTGCAACAGCCCATATGCCTTCTATCAGAGGGGGATATTTGAACAGTATCTGAATATTTGTGCAATCTTAATAACATGGCTGCAAACTGAATTTTTATGCTAGTACTGCAGCAAAGTGTTTTATAACTGAATTGCTGAAAAGCAGTTCCTAAGTAGCCTTTCAGCTACTCTTGTGTAGGTAGCTTAGACCCTTCCTTAGTCTGACCTGACCTATCATATGAAACCAAGTACTAGTGGGGCTCTAGTTTGAGGAGAGGAGGAGATGAACTAGGACAGGTGGGTCTGAGAAGTATTGTAAAGGCAGCTTGTTCAGGCCCCTTCTGCACTGTATGGAGGTGGGGAAATGGAAGATCGAGCTCTAGTCTCAGGCATTCCCTCCTCATTTTCTCTTCATAATCTCCTGGATTAGTTAGGGAATCTCACCTATCAGCAAGGAGAAAAGAAACAGCACTGTTAAACGCAGGTAAACAAGTGTGACGCTTGCATGACTTTCATCACTCTTGCAGGTCAGCAGAGATACACCTTCAGAGCCACCAAAAAGTGTGTTCCACATTAGTTTTGTTTTATTTAGTTGCTAATGACTTTTATAGCTTTATATGGAGTCCTTGTGTGTGTGGACTCCAGTTGTGCTGTTGAGCAGGCAGTGTGTATTGCTTCCACTCAAGATAAGAAGCGTACTAAAACTGTAGCTCACAAGACTGCATGCAACCATATTGTTGGTTCCTCAAAAATACGCAGGGGCGGAAGCTGTTTCTGTCAAACAGCTCAAGGGCTGAACAGATGATAAAATTGCTGGTAAAAAGCTAATGGCCTTGCCACACATAGGGGCATCAACCCATCCAATAAAGACGGGGTGACAGCTGTGTGATCTGGGGACAGTATTTGCTCTTCGTGCAGTGCACCTCCCAGCCCCCTGCAGATGGCTCCAGCTGGCCCTGTTGTTGACTGAGAGGTTGAAGTGCTGAATAAACTGAAGATGCTGAAGTTTCCTCTCTTGTCCCAAGGGAAAGCAATGCTATTTTGAACTGAGATGTAACAACTAGGAAGAAACATACAGTATTATCAAAGCTGTATAGTTAGTTCTTTCTTTAAAGAATATAAATGGGTTATGAATGTGTTCTGATAAGCATGTCTCTCTACAGTGACCTTGCTTCAGCTGTGAATGTGCTACATGGAAAAGGGTTTGTCTAAGTGGAGTTTCCTAAAAAATGTCCAAGGAAGGTGGGCTGAGTGCATAAGACCATAGGGGAAAAGCTTTTATTATGGGTAGGGTGGTCAGTGGTAAACAAGGAAATTGGGTTTGCGTCATTTTTATGGAGCAAGTAACAGCACAGAGAAGCTCCTACATTCTGTTTATCTGTCTCCTCGTTGGCTTGTGCGTTAAGAAGATCATGTAACCCCTATTTTTATTCTGTTATGCTTGGTGCTCTCTATATTTTTTCTGTATTTCTTCAATTTAAAAAATGCCTGATCAGTGAAACCTTCATACCGTGAGCTTTTTAATTCAGGGGTGGGTTTGTCTGGTTAGGGCTTTTCTGATTTTGAACTTGGAGCTTGAAGGTAGTTCAAAGCTTACACACAGGTTTATTTTAGCTGGTGCCAACAGCAACCTTCCCCCTGGTTACGCCTGGCAGCTGTGCCTTCGGCCAGGGCTGCCTTTCTGCACTGCAGTGAGCTTCTTCCCTGGGTACAAGTGTCATGGAAAGAGGAGCCACGGACTCCGAGTGTCCTTGCCCCCAGCTCTGGGGCATGCTTGTCCCAGGTGAGGAGGGACTGTCTCATTGATCATTGTCAGATGACTTTATCAATGTAATTACAGGCATCATGGAATGGTTTGGGCTGGAAGGGACCGCAAAGCCCATCCAGTTCCATCTCCTGCCGTGGGTAGGGACACCTCCCACCGGCTCAGGGTGCTCAGGACCCCATCCAGCCTGGTCTTGGAACACCTTCAGGGATGGGGTAGCCACGGCTTCCCTAGGCCAAGGCCTCAGCATCCTCACCGTGAAGAATTTCTTCCTAACGTCTAACTGGCACTTTAAACCGGCTCCGCCCCTCCCGGCTTGGCTCCCGCCAGCCGCCGTAGTGGCGGCGCTTCCGGCGTGCGGCCGGATGACGTGGCCGGGCGGGGCGGAAGTGGCGTCGTGGGTCGGAGTTGGCGGCGCGGGGCCGGCTCCGCGGCGGGGCCTCTGCGAGCGCGGGGACGCCGAGGCCCGAGATGGCGGCGCCCGGGCTGCAGCTCCGCGCGGCCGCCGCGCTGCTCCTCCTGCTCTGGCTGCCGCTGCGCGCTCGCGCCGACGAGCACGACCACATGGTGAGGCGGGGCCCGGGCCCGCGGAGCGCGGCGGGGAGGCTGCCGGCTCCCGGGGCTTCCTCCTCGTCTGCACTCTCAACCCCCGCTCTCTCCGCCCGGGGTGTCCGGGGCCGGGCTGGATCGGGCCGGGCGCTCTCTGAGTCGGGGCGGGGCTGCCGGAGCGCCCTGATCCGGTTCGCACATCCTTGTGGCGGCCGCTCGCACCGTTTCCTGGAGCGGGTGTAAACCCGGGCAGGGCCGGAGGCCCGGGGGTAGCGCTCGGCACCAGCTGCGCTTTTCTGAAGCGCCTGCAGCGTCACCCAAGAATAATCTCTAGGAGGTTAAGTGCCCACGCCTCATCCCTCTCCGGTTTTACACGAGTGTTGTTGCCCCTGGCTTTTCACTGTGGGGTTGTGGGAGTCCGTGCCGTGTCCTGAGGTGTGATTTTGGAACGAGACTGCTGAAAACAAATCTGTTTTTTGTTTGTTTTCTTTTGTTTCCCTGTTGTGCTCCCGAGCGTTAGGAAATGTCGATTTCTTAAAGTAGCTTTCTCTGGGTGTGGTGTGGTAGACTTACTAACTGTTTCTAGTAAAACAGATGGTTAGCATAGATGGGTTTACTGTAATTATTAGTTAATTAGTTGCCATATTCTCTGTATTTATAAGACTTGGGAATCGTTTGGGGTTGTCTTTGTGTTTTTTTAAACCTAATGGGATTTATCAGTGCTGCAAATAACGTTAAGCTAGTGTTAAATGCTTTCGAGGTAGCCTAGGCTTTGTTGCCAAGTATGTGTTTTAGGGTTGGGCTTCTGCTGAAGTGACATGGTTTTCAGTGTAGCCTTATTTCTTTCAAAGGCCATTTGAATTAAGGGGTTCCTGAAAAACAGGACAAGAGGGAACGACCTCAGACTCCGCTAGGGGAGTTTCAGGCTGAACACTGGAAAAAATTATCATGGAAAGGGTCATTGGGCGCTGGCACAAGCTGCCTAGGGAGGTGGTTGAGCCATCTTCCCTGGAGGTGTTTAAGGGACATGTGGACAAGGTGCTGGGAAACGTGGTTTAGTATGGTTGGACTCAATGATCCAATAGGTCTTTTCCAACCTGGTGATTCTATGATTCTATGATAATTATTATTTAATATTAATAGTCTTCTGGGGAAAATAAGATTTCATAAATGTGTTGTTAAATTGTTTGTGAGATCTCCTTTTAAAAGTGAGTTCTGAAAGTTTTTCTGTCATCTAAACAATTGCCAACGGAGGTCACAAATTCCTTTTGATGGCTTTCATTTTTTTATTTTAATTATTCTGCTCCTCAGGCCTATAACTCTCTCTTTGGTTTAGCGTTCACATTTTTGTAGTGTCTGGTTTAGTAGCATCATGTCGTAGGTTAGGAATAGTTGATGGAGGAAGACAGTTACCTTTTTTAGGAAGGCTATCTCCTTGCTTAGATATTCTGTACTTTAATATTGTGCAGGAGATTGGAGTGGAAGTGTTAATAGTGTGAATGAGGCATGAACAGGATTTTGTAGTAGCCAACTGATTTTGAGATTAAGAATTGGAAAGAAGTGTTCCTTAAATACTGCAGTTTAATGCATTTCAGTTTTGAGTATGATTGTATTTGGAAGATAAAGGCTCTGCTCATTTTTAGGGAAATGGAGGGGAAATAGCAGTGTACGGATGCAGGGCTCGGTAACTTCAAAATGTAGATTTTCACTGACTTTTAAGACTTGAGTCCTCTTAGTAGGAGCACACACCACTATGGGTTGCCATTGCCTTATTAATGCTTTGGAGTACAACTTTTTGTGCCCAGTTACTTGGCTGTAGCTGGATAAAAGGTGTATTGGCATGACTTGCGACAGTTCGCTTTTAACTGTGGACGTGCAAGAACTTATCTGCGTCAAGCAAGCTGAACATTTAAAAATACTGGTTTAACTGTTCAATGCTGTGTTTTAGCAGGTTAAGTTTTTAATTCCTTTACTGCTGCTATAATGCATAATAACATTACAGTATTTATAAAATAATACACACATGTAATAATATGCAGTTTTGTATTAATATAAATTATCTGTTAATGTTTTATATATGTTCTTTATTTTGTAACAGTAGGACTCCATAAGCAAATATTATAGCAGGTAATTACAAGAGGACTCCACTTGAATCTCTAGGACTATAAGTACTAGTGTTTCTCTAGTTCCCTGTCCTGTTTCTGCAGCTTTGCTTTACCAGTAAGAGATTATTAAAATTGATCTTTTTCCCACTGAAAGATATGCTGGTGTTCAAGGAACTGCATTGTGGGAAGCTGCATTCCAAACTTCAGCTTGAGAAAAGGAATAAAATTGTGTTCTTTCTGAGCGAAGCTATCTTGATTTTAATTTATTTTGCTGAATCATCACCTAAGATTTGGTAGTTGTAATTTTCTCTATGCCTCCATTATTTTTTGTTTTCATGGCTTAGAAAAGAATATCAGCAACCTGCCAGTCTCATATCCTTTTCTGAGGTCTGTCATATTCTAGCTTAATCTAGCCTTAATTGGTTTTTAGGATAGTTTAAGAGCTACCACAATAATTTCTGCAGTTGTTCAAAGAGAATATTAAGTTGCTTTCCACATCACCACTGCCCTAGTAGGTAACAGGAAAGGAAGATGTATGTACTGTGCTGAGGAATACTGTCTTGGTATTGCTATGTTTTAGTAGTTTTTAAACCACACAGATGTATGGAAGTTGCCTTTATATTAAGACTCAAAGTGGTGCACACACTTGTGTTTTCAGTAGTTTTATTGTCATGGAAGACGTCCGTGCTTGGCCAGGTCAGACTATGAAGCTTCATACCAGGTTAGTGTTCTGCAGGAGACTAGAATGGTGGCGTTGCCTTGTTGCCAGTATTGATGGATTTTAGCTTGCGTACACATATCTCCAGTGCTTTGAACAGGCAGTGTGACCGTATTGTGTTGCTGTGGAACAGCTGTCTTCAGCTGTGGTGCAGGCTGTAGCTGACACCTGGTTGCACTTCAGGTGCAGATTGGTTCTCTACTGCCTGGGTGGCAGTTGCAGGGGAAAAAGTTTCTGAAGGTGTCCCTCCCATTAATCACATTGTACCTGTGAATGGCAAGTGAGTTGTGTTGATGTTGAGACTTTTTAAGGCTGCCTCTGTGGTTTTGCACAGTTGAAATAGATCTGTATGGTTACTAAAATACTGAGCTTATATTAAGCTTATTATTATATATTAAGCTCAGTGAAAAAAAAGATGCAAACCTGAACTTTATGTGCTTACAGAATGAATAGTACATTTTTCATAAATTACAGTAAGTAAAAGGTATTTGAAATGGTGTTTTGTTGTCTTCTCACATTCGGCAGTTGTGAACTCTGTGAATTCTCACAACCATTACCAAGTCGTTAAATGCTTGTGTCTGTGAGCTTAATTGGGATCTCTGAGCTATATTCAGTATATTGTCTGTACATGTGAACCAAAACCAGGAGAACCTGCAGAGGTACACCAGGGTAGAGATTGCAGTATCTTATTTGACTTTTATTTGGTTTGTCAGTTACTATGTTCTCAACAGGACACTGGTGTCCATCTTCTAGCATTTGAAAAAGCTGCCTTTCCACAGTCAGATTCTGTGTAACCAAGTCGGGAAAGGGAATGAAGAGCAGAAAAATACTGAAATACTGCCAAGTCCTTCCTGTCAGGAAGGCACTTGTTTTCATAAGGGATGAAGATAAAATTGCATTGAGGCATAGGTAAAACTCTAGGTATTAGATTCATGTCACTGAAATAATCTGGATTCTACTCTGCAAATCATTAATTTTACTTCAAATTATTTTACCATTTGACATGTTATTTCATTACTACTTTCCCCTGATGCAAGGCTCAGGCATTTAGATGCATCTGTGGGAGGAATATTAGTTTCTTTTCTAGAAGTCTTGTAGCAGTGATAGGTCAAACAGTGACTCAGGACCCTTATCATATGTGGAACAAGAGAAAGAAAATGTTATTTACTTATGTTATGACGACAGCTATGCATGGTGAATTTAACTGATTGGAACAGTGAGGTGAATATTCTTGCACACTGCAGCTGACTTCCGCTTTTCTTTGTTTTGTACCTGTATTGATAGGGAGTTCTTGATGCCTTTTTCATGTTGTCTGGAATCTGGCAGAATTTCAGTGAGAATTTCAAAGTATTTTGCATGCTGATTATACTATTACATGCCAAATAAAACTTGCATAACCAACTGTATAACAGGTTTTGGAAGAGTTCATTGGACTCTTCACATCATCTGTGTTGGTTTTGACTATGAGTTGTTGCTTACTTGCCTATTATGGTTAACAGAAGGCAGTAGGATTTTGATTTGCTCTGTTGTAACCAGATCACAGAGGGTACTGCTCATCAGCAAATATTAGAGCAATAAAAACTAAGGGTTCTTCTGGTTTGTCAATTTTTCCTGTGTGTCTAAGGCTGATCAGTTCCTGACCATGATAAGAATAAGTTCTTCGATGTTCTTTCTACCAAGAATGTAAGGTAGTGCTATGGAGTTGAAATTTTCTTCCTGTTTTCTGTGGCTCCGAGTTCACCAGAGTTTGGAGGAGACTCCACATATGCTGAAAAAAGATAAAAAAGTGCATGACAGAAGTTGAAACTGCTGTAAGACTTGACAAGGGATATGCTGACCAAAATCTAACTGGTATTGATACAGCATAGCCAAGTGTTGTGGCTCCACTGGAGTCGGGACTTTCTTTAGCAACTTGCTTTATCTCTCTCGTAGTGTGACATTTTTGCTGGAAGATATGTTGTATGTTAGCTTTCTCCACACCCAGAAGTCCTCATATAGAGGAAACAGAATAGTCCTGCAAGATACTCCAGTTCTTTGTCATGCCTAAATAGGAATTGGTTTTCTGTGAGTGTATTGACACCATTATTTGTTGTAGATGATTTGATATTTTTGGATTATTTTTGGACTCGATCTTAGAGGTCTTTTCCAACCTAGTGATTCTGAGATATTGTCAAGGTAGTAAGGAAAAAGGAAAAAAAAACCAACCCAGACCCTAAAAATGCAACCCATCACAGACTTGGGCTCTTTGATAGAACTGAGTTCTTGCCACCAAATTACCCTACCACTAGGGTAGGATTAGAAGGATGAGATATGTCATGACAGGGAAATGTATTTAAATATGAAAGCTCATCTTCATAATTAAGAATGAGCAAACGCCTGCAGATATAGGGTGAAGAAAATCTGTTTGAGTTTTTATGAGGCACCACCACCCTCAAATTCAGGCTGAAGTTGCTTAACCTGGGTTTCTTCATAGAATCATAGAACAACCAGGTTGGAAGGGACCCATCAGGTCATCTAGTCCAACCATTCCTATCAAACACTAAACCAAGTCCCTCAAGACCTCATCAACCCCCCGTGCCTTAAACACCTCCAGGGAAGGTGAATCAGCCACCTTCCTGGGAAGCTTATTCCAATGCCCAGTGACCCTCTGTGTGAAAAACTTCCTCCTAATCTCCAGCCTAAATCTCCCCTGGCGGAGCTTGAGGCCATTCCCTCTTGTCCTGTCCCCTGTCACTTGGGAGAAGAGGCCAGCACCCTCCTCTCTACACCCTCCTTTCAGGTACTTGTAGAGAGTAATGAGGTCTCCTCTCAACCTCCTCTTCTCCAGGCTAAACAACCCCAGCTCTCTCAGTCACTCCTCATAGGGCTATAGCCCTCTTAATTTTCCTGCTACAACCCTCTTAATTTTCAGGGGTCACTGCAAGCACATGATGGACTGCAAGTTTCTGTGGCTTGGGGACTTGCTGATTATGAATGAGATTTAGCCTGAGATGACTGAGGTGCTGTGTTCATTTATGTAGTAGTCCTGAACGAATTTCTGTTGTGCTGTTCTGTGATGGTTGTCAGAAAAGAGGAAGTAATAAATCTAGACTGAATTCTTTGCTTGTGTTTGGTTTGGTCCCTCTTCTGTCCAGGGCAGACTGATGCCATCTTGGAGACGCTGGGGGGGAAAACTTGTAGACCCTGGAGGAGGGCTCAGCATTTATGCAGATAAGAGACAAGCGAAGACCAAATTTGTTATTGCAGATGTTGTACTTACAACATAGTTACATTATTGGATCAGAACAGGTGATGAGATTTTGAATTATTTGCTCCTAAGAAGTTGGTTTCTATCGCTTGAAGGTGATCTGGTATCATTGCAAAAAATGCAGAGGTTTCAGCCTCATTATGAAGCAGGTCAGAAACAAGAAGCTAAGTAAAGTAGTGTGAATGCTTGCTTTATTCACGCAGCGTCAAAGATGAACTCAGACTTAAGGATGTTGTCATATTCTATTAATGAAGGTTGAACAGATACAGCTCAGTTCACATGTGTGAGCTTCTGCACTTTAAGGAGTAATGCTGAAGTGGGCCCTTGGCAAGTTAAGACCATTTTGAGAAATGACTGAAAATATGTTCTGCAGCTGTTAACAAGTGAAACAGAAGATGTGCTAGGCATAACAGACTGGGAAGGAATAAAGACAAACTTGTCCCTTGCAACGCTGACAGGCGCTAGAGATGGTATCATACTGCAGGTTCCACTCTGCTGAGGGGGCTGGAACTGTGATTTTTCTTTCCTTCTTTCCCAGTTGTCTTTGAAGTTGGACAGCTGTGCTGCACTGGTATAACCTTTCTGTTTGGTGGCAGAGAGGAGGAACATCTGCTTTCTCTTGCTGTGTTGTTTACTCTTTCTTTGTTCTTTCATTGACATTCTTTACCTGTCAGAAATATTCCAAAGTGTGTGCTCTGCAAATGGGCAGGTTTGTGAAACTGATAAGTGTTTGGTCTCTACTGCAGCTCAGAATGGAATTAGTAAGAAATTTCAAGTTTCTTGTTGGAGCTCACTTGCCTAAGAGACTGGAATGACCCTTGTGCATCTTTGTAAATAAAGATGATGAGGTTTGTAATTGAAGTGATGTGTGTGATAAAGGGGTAAAATGATTTTTTCAAAGCATGATTGTTTAAATCCTTGAGTTTAAAAGTTAAACACTTCATCTGAAGATTTTATTGCATTCCATGTGTAGCTAATTATTTCTGAGTTATCCTGTTGTCTGTGGTTATTCAGAATAAATGGAGTCTAAGACCATTTGCTCATTTATTAAAAAGGGAGATGCAGAAGTATATTAGGTATTTCAACTATGCACTGTAAAATAGTTAAAGCTAATTAACGTTTTACTTTCTTTTCCTCTCTGATGTGTTCTGTGTTTATGTATTGGTCTTAAAATAATGCTTTATTATTCTTTACTTTAAAAAGTCAACATCTGTGGTGATTGTGATTGCAGGTGTGTACAGTGATAAGTAGATTTTTTTCCTCTGCCTTAAAAGTTAGATCACTGTCCCTCCTAATTGGTTGAAGTTATAGTAGATGAAGAAGTTGTATTGGGTGGGAGAATTTGTGGTAACCAACAAACCTGATAGCTCATACAGATAGATTTGGATGTAGTGCAAGTAATGAATTCAGAAGAGTTAAGTGATTTGAAATCTTGTAGCATTTGAATTCTGCTATGGAATGACTTCAAGGGCTGTTTTGTTGTTGAAAAATTGTGAGGGTTTGAAAATTATTACTGCTCTTCTAGCCAAGGAATAAACTTTCCTGGCTAACAGTAGTAGTGGAAAGTGAAGGGTGAGTGTTCCTGGAAAGAATTTTGTGGCAGCCACCAGACTCCTTGCTGTTCTGGTTTTTTGGTTTTGGGTTTTTTTTCTTCACTGAGAGAATGTTGGATATACATCAAAACACAGGCCTTCTGTCTGACTTATTTTTGTCTCTTGGTTATTGAAGTATGCCACAGATTAATTTTAGTGCTTCCTCTGAGGTGTTGCGCTCTACTGGGAATTTTGAATGTGATTTATACCGTTACAAAAATGGAAAGGAGTTGCATTTTAGGAAAGTATGCTACACCTGTCACCATCGGTAGATCGCCTGATTTATTTGCTAAGATCTTGTGTAACAAAACATTAATCTGATATTTCCTTTCTCTCAGTGGAGATAAGTAGTAGAGTTTTGTTTTCAACTGACGCTTGTTTCCACAAAATTTCTAAAAGTTTATTTTTGAGACTTCTGTTTTTCTCTGCTTCTGCTCTATGCATCTTCTGTTTCTCTGTTAAATTTGTATGAAACCCTCTCTTCTGATACTTCAGAGAGAGGCGCTAGGGAACTATGATCAATGGAGCTTTTTTCTGTAGGAAAGCAGGCTTAAAATCTTGTCCTAGCAACCCTGCCACCCAAAAGACAAAAATACTTAACTATCTTTTAATGTAACTGTTACCTGTGATTGAACAATCCTGCCTTGCTACTTAATGTGAATGAAGGGCTTCTTGAATATTTTTGTTCTTCTGGGCTTCATGTCTAACTCAATAACTTTTATCTTTCAGTACAATGATAAAGACGAAGTTGTTCTATGGATGAATACAGTAGGACCCTATCATAATCGCCAAGAAACGTACAAATACTTCTCTCTCCCTTTCTGTGTGGGATCAAAAAAAAGCATCGACCATTACCATGAAACCCTGGGAGAAGCACTTCAAGGAGTTGAATTGGAATTTAGTGGTCTAGAAATCAAATTTAAAGGTAAGCAATTGGGAGTGTATTTAGTCACTTCAAGAACAACCAACCTTTAAAACTTGATTTTTGAACTAGCAAGTTTGCTGCTGCTAGCAACTGAGTGCATTTTATACTGTTGCCTGAAGTGCCTTCCAGGTTATTTTTCAGTTTACAGTTACCTTTTCATCTTTGTGCCCTGTAGGGAAGATGCTTACAGTAGGTACATGCTTCTGAAATAACGTCTTACATTCTGTGAAGTAAAATTAAGCTTCCTGTGAATGAATGAATGATTAGAAGCGTATTTACTAGAATTAATATCCTGGAATTATCCATTCTGAAGATGTGGGATTTTTTCCTATGTTGTTGAATACTTGCATACTCTGCAATTTGAAAGGAGTTGAAAAGGCTCAATATCTCAAAGTTCTACCTTAATACAAAGTTAATTGTTGTATTCTTCTGGATTACTGTCTAGTTTGAAATACCTTTGACAAATGCCTTTATATTATTTGCTCTTACTCATCATGTGCCAGTCAAGATTGAACTGGCCTGTTTTTTCTTTCCTTTTGTTTCCTGCCCTATCCAACTTTTAATACTGATCCGGAGATGACATTTAACTTATTTTGCAAGCACATTTCTTGATGTTAAGGGCTGAATGTTCTATTGCTTAATTTCTCTATGTGTGTTCTTTGGTACCCAGACTCTTTTCAGATACCTGTAACTGGTAGTTGCAGATTCTTTTTGTCTGTATTGAATTCTAACATTTATATATTTAATCCAGCTTGGGTTTCTGTGTATATGTAATTTTTTTCCCTAGAGGATTACACTTCATTGCATCACCAGTACTTAACTGGATGGGGAATGTAAGCATAGTATCTCATCTGAGCATTTGCAGTTGGATGGGACTTAGTTTATAAGTTACAAAAGTTTTATCCAAAACTGGACATCTACAGTGTAAGAAACTTGCTGGTTTTGTTATTATTAGGATAAGTGGAATAAAAGATTAAAAATTTTGTCAAAACCATAAATTCTTCATAATTTTTTTAAGTTGCATAGGGGATCACATCTCTGCATTAAAGGAATTTGGAGTTGAACTTTTCTTGTTAAGAAGAGAAATTGTACCCTAACAAACACTGGAAAACCGTCCCATTACTGGTTTGCAGGGCTTGTAGCCTGCTGAAAATTTTATTCAATATGGGAGAATAGTTTTTCTGTCAAACCTCATAGAATATGCTCAGAAATGCAAATGAAAGGAGCAGCAAAGGCAGCTGGCAGCAATTCAGTATGGCTGTGAAGTTTAAATAAAACTTACGTTGTCAGATATTACTTCTTTTTACAGCCAACTATATGTGCAATTATTACTTGTTTAATTACCCCATCTTTATAAAGACATTGTGTTGTTCTGATGACAAGTGTACTCCCTATATACAGCACCAAATTGAAAAGATGGAAAGGTTTTTGAGTTAACATTTACTGTTGTGAGATGTCCTATTCCTAGATTTATTTTCTGAACATTATCTGTGGTTAATTTGTTTCCCTATGATATAAAATTCTTGCAATATTAAGTCTTTAATTTTGTGACTGGGAGTACTAATCAGATTGTGGTGCTCTGCTTCTTGCTTTTCCGTACTTCATCCTGGATCTGCCCTTTTCCTTACTGACCTAGAGGTAGTAATTGAGTAATCTGTTTTTATAGTGAAAGTGTTGAGATTATATTGAGGGAGAGAAATAGACTGGCTCAACATCAGGAACTGACTGAAATGTTTGAAAAGTTTCCTCCTTTAGAGGTCCAAAAGAGCTACAGCCTCTGTTGTACATGCAGCAGGCCGGCTTGTTTAGGTTTGTAAATTGTGTTCATCTTTATTGCTAAATCCCAGAATGACCTGAGTTGGAAGGGACCCACAAGGATCATTGAATCCAACTCTTACCACTGCACAGGACATGACCAAATTTACACCATGTGTCTAAGTGAGTCGTCCAATGCTTTCTGAATATTGATAGGCTTGGTGCCATGACAGCTTCTCTGGGGACCCTGTTGCAGTGCTCCACCACCCTCTCAGCGAAGAACCTTTTCCTGATGTCCAGCCTAAGCCTCCCCTGGCACATCTACCTGCTTTTCCCTTTGGTCCTACCATTGGTCACCAGAGAGGAGAGATCAGCACCTGCTCCTCCTCCTTCCCTTGTGAGGAAGCAGCGAACCACTATGAGGTTCACCACTCAGTCTCCTCTTCTCCAGGCTGAATAGACGTGGAGTGACTTCAGTCACTTCTCATCTAACTTCCCCTCTAGACCTTTCACCAACTTTGTGGCCCTCCACTGGACACTCTCCAGTATCTTGATTTCCTTTCTATACTGCGGCACCCAAATCTACACACAATACTTGAGGTGGGGGCACACCAGCGCGGAGCAGAGCAGGACAATCACCTTCACTGGCTAGCAATGCTGTGCTTGATACACCCCAAGACACAGTTGGTTCTTTTGGCTGCCAGGGCACACTGTTGGCTCAAATTCAGCTTGCTGTCAACCAGGACCCCCAGATCCCTTTCCATGGGGCTGCTCTTCAACCTGTCACTCCTCAGTCTCAATGTTTGCAAAACCTTGCACACTGAGATAACAGATAAAATAGACGGAACTTTCAGTTTATTTTTTGTTTTCCTTTTGTGACCACTGGGTAGTCTGTAGTCAAATGTAGTTTAGCTCTGCAGAGTATTTTCTGCCATTTCACAGAATCACTGGGTTGGATAAGATCTCCAGGATCATCAAGTCCAACGATTCCTATCAACCACTAAACTATATCCCTGGGCAACTGAGGGAAATAAGCAGAAGCAGTGCATGGACAAATACATTCTTCTGTGAACAGACTCTCAGATGCTTCTGTAAAAGATTCTAGTAATGGAGAATTAATGAGGTTCTGGTCCAGTAATTCTTTAATCTTATAGTTAGGAAAAAAGATATTAACATCTCTTTTCTTGTACAAAAATAAGTATGCCTTGGGTAATACTGAACTTCTGTCTCCTCAGTACAAAGAAACAGATACTATTCCGATTTGATTAAGAGAAGTCTTTTGGAAGTCACAGCTACAGGGAGCCAAAGTCACCTTGGGCTAATGTGAATTCAGAATAGTGGAAATGTTCTGTAGGCTTTGTACGTTGTGATTGTTTTGGTTTTGATTACATCCCTGTCATATTAGTTTATCTGCTGTCTTCCATAGTTCTTAGTAACAGGTAAACCTGTTTTCCCTAAGTCTTGTTATGCTTTTAGGTTAGGAGATTCAGATTCACAGCAGCTTTTGCTGGTGTTTTGATGCAGAAAGGTTTATATTTTCGGTTATAAGTATTATGTATTGTGAAAAATAGAGTGTTGTTTCTTCAGGGTTTCCACTCATCCTGTTTTTCGTAGGTGTCTTTTTGCTGTGTTTGGGTATATTCTTTCAGGCGGCCTGGACATGTTCAGAACAGGCTTTGGGTGGGTATGGAAGTGATTGGGTGTTTATAGCCTATAAGTATGAGTGATTTATGTGCTTCTACATTTCCCAGCAGCTAGAGAACTGCTCTTTATCCCTGTCCTTTGTTGCTTTTAAAACTTTTGTTTATTTTTATGAACATATTAGTGCTTTGTGTAGATTGCTAATATGTATTGGAACTGCAGTGAATTTAACTCCCGACCAAAGTGTCTGCAGGTAAGATGTTTTCTGTAGAGCAGGTGATAAGTGGTAGCTAGTTGATGACTGAGTATGTGCACATGATCCTGTCCATGTGCACTTCTAGTTTTTTCTTTCAGTCAGTGTCCTCTGGGTAAAAGATGAAGATAATAATCACTTTGCTGTTAGCTGGCATCCAGCAGCTTCTATATCTGGAATGAGTAAAGGGAAGTTAGAATTGCTCTAATAAATTACCTTTTGCAATAAAAAACAGGTCCCACCTTCTCTACATAGTTTGACAGGTCAGCAGTAGCAGGTGTCTGTGAAACTGTATTATTTTTCACCATGCTTGAAGAATTATTTTGCCTATGGCTGTCAATAACTAGAGTACCATAGACTGTGTTAGTAAAACAGTCCATATTTTTTGCATTAGAAGTAGGAAATCATAGCTCTGAGAAATGTGTTCTGCTGAGAATGGAGGTTTGCACTTGAGTATCATTTATGGTGGTGCTTGGTGGGGCAAATCCATAGAGTATTCAAGAGTCCATGATGTAGTGTTTCATTTTGTATTTAAAAATGTCGTATGCAAGGATACCTGCAACCATACAGGATGGCTGGATTTCCCTTCTGTTACAAACGTGAACAATGCTGTTCTTGTATCGTGGATCTCAAATCTGTATAAATATCTTCATGAAGAAAGTAGTGGATTATTAACATATATTGTAATACAACTTTAAGTTTTCAGTTAGATTAATTCTCTTGTCAAACTAAATGTAGAGTAATAAGGCTCTTTTTGTAATATGTCAAATACTTTCTTCAAGTATATGAGTTGACATCCTCTACGTTACACCTGAGACCTAGTGAATTATGTGTTGAACATTGGGATCGCAGTGACTTCAATTAGAAAATTAATTTTTGACATTGCCATAAAATACCAATAAGAGAAGGTTAATTTACAGGGGAAAATTATTTTTTTTAGCATACTTGAATTTTGCACTTGTTTGGAAATGTTATGAAATGACCGTACTTCTAAGTGACAATTTCTTGCCCAAGACTTCCTTCTGCAACCCCTCTAGAAAATATGAACAGGATGCTGTTCAGTAAAGTCGAGTTGATCTGACTGTTTATAGGAAATTTGAAATGTGGTATAAGTGCACCTGCTTTTGTGATGAGTCTTGCTTCCAGGCTTAATGTGGTACTGATGCTAATGGACCTGTACTATCATAGAATATTATGTAGCAGATGTTACCTCTTTGAAACGTACCTCTAATGTAACAGTCCTCTTGGACACCCGTGCAACCCTAACTTAGACAGGAACTGTGCAAGGTATGAAAAACTTTGGATCTGCTAATGATCTTCAGCTTCCGCAGCCACTGAACGCTGTTCAAAGCTACTTGCATTTAACCATTTAACACCGTGAATTTAAGCTCCAGCGATGACAAAAAGAGGAGAGTGGGAGTCATAATTCTTTATGTTCACTTTGTTCTACTGTTTGCAGAGTGAAAACATTTACTGACAGCTGGGGGGATGCCTAAATTTGTTGCTGCCTGAATTCTTGTAAATATGAGGCCTTTTTGTCTTTTTGTAGTTGAAGAGGAAACATTATGGAAGGAAATAGGGATGTGAAAGAATGACTGCTAACTGCATTACTTATGAAGTGTCAGTGGGGAAAAATAGCTTTCTGGCTCAAAGATGATGTATTTTATTACCAAATGCAACCACTTGTGCTTTCTTTGTGTTATTGCTATTTTCATGTTCTGTCTTTTTTTCCTCCCCTACCTTTACCCTCATTGCTTTGTTTCTTCCTTTATGCTAATTTCTTGAAAATTGAGAGCTTTAGAAAGCTTTAGTTTTTACAAACAGTATTACTCATCAGTTTCTGTGAGCCTGATTATACTAAAATGCAGATATATTATCATACACAGATTCAGGTATTTGTCAATTATTTCTGACCTCTTGTTAAAGTAAAAAAGGTCTCAGTCTGTCCAGGTAAGTCTGCCATCAGCTAATGGAACTTAATTAAATGCAGGTGAAGGAGCACAAGGTACTTTGAAGCCTACTTTGAAGGTACAGGGAGCTTCTGTATGTGGAAAGGTAGAATACAAACCGTCATGTAATTGCTTTATGATTCTTTTTTAAATATCCTTTTTGTTACCAACTGAGGATAGCCAAGAGGGATTAAAGTCTCCAGCAATGTCCATTTACTTTTACTGTGCAGCGCCTCATTCATAAAATGTTAACTGTTCTTTATTTTTTTTGCAGATGATCTGATGCAGACTGGTTACTGTGAAATCGACTTGGACAAAGGAAGAAGAGATGCATTTGTATATGCTATAAAAAATCACTATTGGTACCAGATGTACATTGATGACTTGCCAATATGGGGTGAGTGATATCATGCATAAACAGCTTGATTACTACTATAGGAGTCCTGTGCTGGTGGGTTTCATGGAGTCATGTAACGACTAAGCTTCATTACAAGAATCTCACAAGTATGTAAAACTTACCTAACCAAATAATACAAGTGTGTGGAAAAATGCTACCCATCATTCATTTCTGCATTCTGACAGAGGGTGCATTTTTTTCTCTCTCATAATTCTAATTGGTTTTGGAAAGTAGCTGTCTGGTGAACGTGAGCCCCAGCCAGAAATGCTCATGCTTTATTTATTATTTGTCTGTTAGTCAGGAAGATTCTTGCTTTTTGTTTTGAAATGGATCTGGGTTTAAAAGATAACATTATAATGCCTGACAGGAAAAGAACTTCTATATTGTGCTTGTTCTTTTCACCTGATTTGCTTAGTGTGTTTAGCAGGTCATACATCTTAGTGTGTGGCAGGGCTTTGAGTAAACCCTAATTAATCTGTGTGGCTGTTAGTATACTACTTGTGCAATTGTTGGTAGGCTTTTAAAAGGTTGCATGAGTGACAGTAGTTGTTGCTACAGTGTATTTTATGCTTTTGACCTTCCAGCAAAAGGTGAATGAATGATTTTTCTAGCATAGTGGATGGTGGATGCTAAGCAGACTTCTTTGGTATCCTATGTACGTAGTGAATCTTGGAGGCTTTATTTTTTAGGACTGATTTTTGAGATCTTATTTGGGAACATTGTTTCTCCTCTCAAATACCGAAGAACAAATATGCTTACTAAATCTTCTACACACTGACTTAATTTTATGCTCTCAGCTGAAAAATATGTTTTACTGTGATTCCAGCATTCTTAATTTTCTTTATAAGTGTGCTTTGTATACATGAGAAGTCATCCCTAATGCTACAGCTAAGAAGCATATAAATCCTAGATATCATTTTCATATGATATTAAGAAGCCAGTTTTGATAGTTGTTTGGAACCAGGACCTCAAGTGGCTGTACATATGATGCTGTGGTCATCTATTACTGGCAGTGTTATGCAGTGGCATAATCCGACAGGTGTGAAAGCAGGCGGAGCTGAAGATTTTTGTCTTTTTTCTGGGGGCTAGGGAAAACTAGCAGGGCTGCAGATTGGTCAGTCAATATTAGCCTGGTTTTTATTCCAAAAACTTTATTAATTCTTGATGAGAAAGGAGTGGATGCACCTGAACTGATCACAAGAGTTTATCTGCAAGCCTGAACAAATCTTTCTGACTTGCGTGTTTAAACTTCAGTTTAGAAAACTGTGAATATCTGCATTATCTGTTATCTGCATTAATTCTGATTTTGTTGGGTTCCTGTTCAACAACAGGAGCATAGTGCTACCTAAAACTTAAACCTCTAAGACTTGCTGCTTAGTGAGCAGTGTGCATTAAAAATATTTCTGTTATGAAGATAGCTTGAGTGATAAGGGTGGATTCTCCAGCTTGATGGGGTCTTTAACAGTGTTGTATAGACTTGCCTAGTACCATGGAATGTGGTGCTAGAGGTACTGTGGAAAACTGATATCTGTTGGTTGGTTGGTTGTCATCACATAGTTGTTAATTTCAGTAATTTAAGTAAGAACACTAGGATTGCTTTAAATACATGGAAGCAAGAACTTCAGAACTCTATTAATAATGATGGCATCCCTGAAATAGTCTGAGTACTGAGGACTTTCTTCTGTTTTGTTAAGGTAGTGTCCAGAACATGTTTGCTCTAAACTTGCATTAAAAATATCTTGTGCTGAAATGGATGTATTGTTTTTAATTATATAAAGGCTATCATATTGATAGCCTTTATATAATTATAGCCATTTAATTTGATTACCTACTTGAGAACCCTACTAGCCAGCATGTATTACATGTACTGTATCACCTAATCTACTATTTTTTTAAGTTGATCTATCTTGTAGCCACATTAAACCAAAATTTTGTTCCCCAAGTGTAAACAGGTGAGTTCTTTTTTAGTGCTGTGAAAAGAGTCAGTATTCTCTGAGTAGTAAGAGAAGAGGATTCAGATGGTGTTAATGTTTGCTGAGGATTCTAGGCAACTTCTGTTTAATTTTGTTGATAAAGCAGACTGCTCACTTATTCGGGCTCATGCATGTGGATTTGTAACTTTCCTCCTGTCTCCTGGCAAAATTTATTGAAGTTCATGTTTTATATTCTTTGTAGTTTTCCACCTTGGTAAGGCCTGCTGATGTCAGTCATACATACAACCATTAATATCTGAAATTCTCCTTAGAAAGTCCTGAAAATATCCAGTAAGGAGTAATCTTGTTTTCAGTAAAGCCCAGGCATAAAATAGCTTCTCTTAGCTGCTGGTAACTAACAGAAATAACTTCGAACTGCTATTTGAGGTCTTTATAAGGTTTGCACTTTTATTTTCTGACCTGAAAAAGGCAACCATTTTTTTTTTTTAAGTACATTCTGATAACATTATTCCTTTTTCTATTTTTTCTGGAATTGCTGTTCCACAGTGGTGTGGTTAGGCTTGTCTTTGTTTCAGGACATCTCCCTAAGTATATGGCGCACTGGGTTAGTTCACTCCTTCAGGCAGTGATTGATCGGAGTGTCCTTTAAGTAGCTTAGATGTCTGTATTGTTGTGGGTTTTGATACTAATAAGGGAACAGGCAGTCTGCCAGGTACTACATGGCATAGGCACAAACCAGTTAGTGTTTTGTGTTCATGGCATATACATCAACATCTGAGCAGCTTTCCATGTTGGAGGTGATAAAGGTCTTCAAGTAAGTGGCAACTTCTGAATTTTTCAGTGAAAGTGAGAGTAGTCAAAAACTATCATTCTTGGCAAGCATTGGAAGTTTGTATGCAGATGGGAGCAAAAATTATGTGTCAAGGTTTACTAATGAGGTATAGAGAAGAAGTAAAATCTTTGATAGGAAGGAAAATAAATGAAGGAATAAATGGGAAAATACAGAGGCTTTGGCTAAGTGCTGTGCTTGGGTGTTAAATCCATATTTAGCTAGTTGTTTCTTTGGTAAGGATTCTAAATAAAACTAGAGGAACTTTTGTTATGTATTCTGTTTCTTCTGCATTGTTTGTAGCTGCATCATTTTTACTTCTAATGCCATTACAAAATGCTTCTTGCAGATACCTGTGGATTGAAGGTTGTGATCCAGCTATTAGAGTTGAAAAGAAGAGAGTAAGGTCTGATGTGTTCTCTTTGTTGTAGTTAGGTTGCTCTTTTAGCTGGCAAACTTTCTTAATGCATATATTTAAAAAATAATTACAGAATATTTGGAAAGCATACCAGTAATCAATGCTTACCTTTGTTTTCTGTACAGGTATTGTTGGAGAAGCAGATGAAAATGGAGAAGATTATTATCTGTGGACTTATAAAAAGCTCGAAATCGGTTATAATGGAAATAGAATTGTAGATGTCAATCTGACCAGTGAAGGAAAGGTGAAATTGGTACCAAACACAAAAGTCCAGATGTCATATTCAGTAAGTAATTTGATGATACATCTGTAATTAGAAATTTTACATGGTGGAATAGCTCAGAAATAGATACTTGTATACCTACAGCTATGTAATGATACATTAGGCTATGTTGGAGAAGGATGCATCTTCATTCCTTCAAATTCTTTATTTTCATTACTGAAAAACTTTGATAAGTTTATTAAGACTAAAGTAAAATGGTGAACTTTTTAAGCACTTCAAACATACTGAAGCTTCTGTAATTTCCAGAAGAGTGTTATTGTGGGGAAAGGAAGATGTCCCAAAAGATATGGAGACTAGAAGTGTAGAGGACCTCTAGTAGGTGGTATGCAATTTTTTCTTGTTTGAAGCTGTGACATTTACATTGTAGCTTTGAAATGGATTCTGAGCTAGGACCAGACCTGCTGTAAGCTTTTACAAGCAGTTACTCTCAGAGCTTGTTCTGGTTTTGAATTTCCAGTAGAAATTGTGCTTATTTATATCACCTTATTAGTAAGAGGTTTTGCTGAATCCCTCTGCTACGATACTGAATTGCTATTATAGAAGGTAATGAATAAACAATGTTTGCTAATCTGAGATAAGAGATTAAATTTTTCAGTTTTCCTCCTGTTTTACCACAAGGCTTTTAGCACAAATCATGACCAACATAAAAGCCTAAATTCTGAAATACTCTATGAAATCCAGTTTTACTTAAGTTATTACAGCAAGAAAGGTAACAAATTATTAGTAGTGATCAACAAAAATTTCACAGTAACGTCTTTTAAAGACAACGTGTCTAATCATTACTACAAGGGAATAAGTATAGTGATTAAGATTCATCACTAATTGCTTCATCATCGTCACCCAGATCCACTTTTTTTCCTGCAGTGAGGATTTGAGAGGCTGTCCCAGCAGTTGGGGTCCCCACGCAGTGCATACACTTGTGGATGAAGTCTCCAGCCGTTACTGCAAGGGTCTTAGCTTTTATACCATTGAACAAACAACGTAAATCACCCTAAAAAGCAGAACATGGCTCCATGCCCTTACTGCCCCCACCTCCTCCTCGAACATGGTCAGGGTCTGAGGAGAGGAAGAAGCAGCTGGATATCTCTTATCTTTAAGTTAAAGGGGCTGTAGAAACACAACATTCCTGCACAGCTCCTTCCTTTTTTAACACAGCATCCGTGGTCATGCTGAGTGGTCAGCTGGGGTGTTGATAATTTTCTTTCCCTCAGCTTGTATACTAGAGAAGCTACAATGAGGGTGACGCAGGCCAATTCTGCTGCTAATGCCAGCCGTGAGACACTTCCTAACACTGATGTATTCAGAATAGCACAGCAGAGTTCTACTGATAATAGCATTGTGAAAAGTTTCAGGTTGAACAGTATACATAGCAATGTAATACAAACATCTGTGTATTACCAGTGTTGCTCTAGGCCTGTTGATCATGCACTGTCACTTCACCTCTTTATTTATTTGATGTTAATTAGATTTCTAATGGTTAATTTCTGGTGTTCACCATGTGTGTATACTGAAACTAGTTCTTAATGTATTGCTTTTACACAGTGTATTAGTAGTCGGTGTCAGCATAAGGTTTTATTTCAGAGGATTGTGGTTGCCTCTGTCACATTTGTCTTGTGCTTTATAAGTCGTATATTTTGAAGTGTAGGTACTTGTGGTTTTTATATGTGCTTTCTAGAATTACATTTACATTTCAGCAGCAAAATTGGTAGTAGAAGTTTTGAAATATTCAATTTTGAATTCCACCAGCACTGTGAAGTTATTTGCTCTGTGAATTTTGAGGTGGACAGCACCGAGTAGCTGCCAGTAAAGAAAATTATGTTATATGTTCCCTTAAACTACTTAGAGCTCAAGACTAACCTATCCAGTTCTCTTGGCACCACTGGGCAATTGCTGGGCTGGCACTCATGTGATATTTAATTCAGAGATGTTTTAAGCAGGTGCATCTGCCACTAAGAAGCACTGCTAAGAATAAATCCACCAGAGACAATGTTGAAAGCTATTTGTGTTCTGAACTATTAATCTTGAAAAAGATTGTAATTTGAACTGAAGAACATTAATATCATACCTCAATGTGAGTAATACCTGAGTCTTGGGGGTTTTAATCTCAGGACTGTGGGGAGTAATAGGGGTATTCAATCTACATTTATGTGCTTTTTTCTATACTGAATAAGAGAATATCTGTTGGGAAGGATTTTAAAGAGAGATGTACAAAGAGGATCCTTTTTTTTCAAGATCACTAAAAATCCTGATATTTCCTAATCTTGGCATGCTTTTGAAAAAAATTACTTCAAATTTGTTCTTAATTTCTGAAATTACATTTAAAAATTAAAACGAAAACAATCTTGCAAAAATGCTTTAAAATATTTTTTGCTACTAGCACCTTCTAGTTCATTAATACAATTAAATCTTCCATAGGCAAAGCAGACCTGTGCAGTAGAGTAACTGACAAAGTGACAGCGTATTTCTGCTGATAGTATGGCCATAAATGCATGTTCTTCCAGATAGTTTCAGAGTTAATTATTAGCAGTTGAAGTGTCTAGATTGCAGAATGCTGAGGTCTTACAGATTTTAGTGTGGAGCTTTTAGCTTATATCTTTTAAAATTTTAACTGTCTTATAGGGTTCAGCTTCATCCTTCTCATCCAATTCCTTTCCAGACAGCTCGTATGTCAGTTTATGCCCTTTTCTTTCCTGTTGGCATCTGTTTTAAATCTGTTTTTCTATCATCTCATTGCCCTCATTTCTGTTAGACTGCATCTTTTTTTCTTGGGCACTGTTCTCAAGAGAATTTAGGTACAGATGATTTCATAGTGCGCGGCAGCAAAATGGATCTTGGTTGCCAGTGGGGGAGCAGAAGTGGAGGGTGTTGTCATTGCTTAATGAACACTTGTAGTGTTCTCCACAAGCCTGTCTTCATACAACGCGGCATGTGGAAATGTTGAGAAAGGACTGTGTACTGTCAACAAAAAATTCCACTGCTTTTTAGCACGCCATTCTTGAACACATTTAAACGTACTTGCTTTTTTTAACGTTTGTTTTGAAACGTTGAGCAAATTTGAAATGATTTTTCAAAAGTATTGCCCAAAAGTGACTTGAGAAAATTTATTGTTTTACAATTGCCTATTGTGGGAAGAAACATCTGTGAAGTACTCAAGTACTCATTTGATGAAACTGAAAGATAGGGTCATTTGATGGATTTTTGTTTTGGCACCTTCAGTGTGATTATCTTTTATGACTTTCTTCTATAATTGTGAAACAGGTTTATTGTATTTGAAAACTAGAATTTTACATTTACTCTCAAAGAGACAGCAAGAGCAGAGCAGTGCAAGACTGGTTCTTCCTTTTTCATAAACATGAGCATAGGCAAGATTAGCTCCATAAAGTAAGACAGCTCATGTTCGTTCTGTGTCTGACGTGTAGATAGCGGTCTTTAAGGACACTAGTCCGTTCTAGGTCTTGGCAAAACCAATCTTGTTGAAGAAATGGATGAAATGGATTTGAAATGGATGATTTTTTTAAATGTTTTGGGTTTCTGCATGTGAGTATAACTAAATATATAAAAATGGGCTTTTCAAGTGTAAATTTTTCTCTGTTTAGGTAAAGTGGAAGAAATCAGATGTGAAGTTTGAAGACCGATTCGACAAGTATCTCGACCCATCCTTCTTTCAGCACAGAGTACGTATTATTCTGAGACAGCCTTACAAAATATCTCTTCAGAATGGTTGTTTTACTTCAGAAGATGTCATGGACTTTTTGGATGATATCTTTGATTTTTTTTTTTTCCAAATGTCCCAGATGTAACAGGCAAGTCTAGGACTGTAAGGTTTAAGTGATAGTTTTGTTGCTCAAATAGGATGTCTCCTGTTTCTTGGAGTGCTTCAGTAAGAGTGCAGGCAAGCCTCAGGCCTCCAGCAAATAAAAAGCAGCTCGAGAAAATATATTCACATGATGATTTGAGACAGTGAAGTTTCTGGAACCGCAGCTGTATGACTCCTAAGCTGAATAACTGTAATTGGTTGTACTTATTTACTGAAGTAAATGCAAAGCAAAAAGCATTAGCCCAAAGCAGTTAGCAGTATCAGTCGTGATGATTTTAAACCTGTGGTTGTAATCTCGTTAAGGATAGAATACCGAGCTATCTGACTTTCTGATATTGGAGGGTTTGTATTCTGTTTGAGGCTTGGTCAAAGCCAGAAGATGAACTTGTTAGAGGCAAAATTATGCTGCTGCATGTTTTGGTCCTGTGAAAAGCAACTAAACTTCCTTTGTTTTTTCGCCTGTGAGCCTCTCTCTTATTACTTATACCTCTTCTCCAGGAAGGTAGCAGTACATCATGTTGCCTTTCCCTTACCAAGGGAGCATGTGCAGCCAGTTGTTCACACTTCGCTGGTGTTTACATAAGCTCTGCCTTTGTCATGAGCAAGCTTAGCTGTTGGAAAGCTTTGGTATTTCACAGGCCGGTTTTAGCGGGACTTTCTACAAATTTAGTGTTAACTTACAATATGTTACTTAGGTAGTGCTGACAAACTGACCTGCCTGGAACTCATTTGAAACACATTTATGGTTCTAAACCTTAGGGATGTGTTTTCTTTTTGTAGATTCACTGGTTTTCAATTTTCAATTCTTTTATGATGGTGATCTTTCTGGTTGGCCTAGTGTCTATGATATTAATGAGAACTTTGCGAAAAGATTATGCAAGATATAGCAAGGAGGAAGAAATGGATGATATGGTAAGATCTGCATTCACATTTCTTTAAAATCTCTTTTTACGGCTTATTGTTTTTTCTTTGTACATTCATTGCATTAGCTGCTCTTAATGGCTTTCTTCAGTTGGAAAGAAAACTTTTATGTGTCTCCAAAGTGTTACCGGTTTTCTATATAATGCATTCCTAGGTGGCAACCCAGAATTCTGTCTGTTGTCACTGTGTTAATGTTCGTATCCATGCTTAGGTTAAACAAGGTCTATTCTGAGTGTGTAATAGAAGCCTGTGTCTGATCCTAAGCATTTCACAGGATTTTAGGGCTAGGGAGCGAATCTGGTAGGTTTGACTGCATCATATGTTCAGGTAGTATTTTTTTGTCTTCTTTACAAGCAACTGAAAAATAAACTTCTTCTACATTTGATGCATTCAGGAGACAAGCCATGCTTGCACTATAAGTTGCTTTAATAAATCAAACCTTGAATTAATGCATACCTTGCGTGTTTGCCATTAATTGTCACGACTAGACTTAAAATGGTTTTATTGCCATTCTAGGACAGAGATCTGGGTGATGAGTATGGGTGGAAGCAGGTCCATGGAGATGTTTTCAGACCATCCAGTCATCCTCTAATATTTTCGTCGCTTATTGGTTCTGGTTGTCAAATTTTTGCTGTGTCTCTTATAGTCATTGTTGTTGCAATGATAGAAGATTTATACACAGAGTAAGTATAATTATGCCATCTCTTAGCATAAAAATGCTTAAATCAATAAAATAATTACCAAAAATGTTTTAACTGACGTGGAAAAATTGTTCAAGACTTTAGTCTGTGTCTTTAGATCAGATATAGTATTCCGAAGGACTCTTAAGTTGCAGTGAAACTTTGTCATACTCTTGTCTTGTGAGTTGGTCTCCTTTAATTTTACTCTCAATACTTGTTTTTATGTGATTTATCATGAAACTAGTTTGTTATCCTACAGCATCATGATAAATGATATGGGAAATAAATGTTATAAGGGTACATATTTCGCTCCTGGTTTCATCTGGAGTGAGATGGTATTGCTATATTTCTTCCTAATTTTCTGAGTAAATTTCAAACATATTCTGTTTTCTCTTGAATATCGCCTGTAGGTATTGATTTTAACAAGTTGTAATACTTCTGATGTGCCACTAGAGAGAACTCTTGGGTTTGAATTTAGCTGCCTTTTAATGGTGCATTTAAAATACCGCTTTGTACTACCAGTATATTGGCATATTTTCATTTTTCATATGAT
Source organism: Coccyzus lansbergi (assembly GCA_033558105.1). Lineage (NCBI taxonomy): Eukaryota > Metazoa > Chordata > Aves > Cuculiformes > Coccyzidae > Coccyzus > Coccyzus lansbergi. The sequence goes on along the minus strand of JAUMJK010000178.1, from coordinate 3,166,990 downwards.
GTTATTTCCCCCTTGTGCCCCATGATTACATTTCTGGGTAGAATTACAGACACATTTTTAATTGTATGTCAGTCCTTGGAAGGACGGAACAAAACCATTTCAGAATGTTTGTGTGCCGTAGGGCAAATGGAAGTTAGTATTGGCAATTGTAAAATGCGTCAGAACAGTAATTTTAAAAATTGTGTGCATTTAGTCTTCTAGTGCAACAGGCCATTATGTCACTTTCACAGTGCATAACAAAAAAATAGCATGAATCTGGTGCAGACAATTCTTATGTTTAGGAAAATAGTGATGTGAGTAAAAAAGGCTGTAAACTACAATTACAAGAATGATTGCCTGTCAGTGTTCTTCAGGGGGCTTTGCATATGCTTCTAAATTGTCTTAAGTTAGGAGAATTGTTAAAATTGGTTTCTGTCTAACCAATAGTTTCTAGATTTGGAAGTACTACTTAGTTTTTAAGAAGCAAATGTTAGCGTAACACTCCTTTAGTGTGTGTGACCAGCAGATATACTTGCTTAGTCCAATCCATGCAGTCATGGCAGCTGGCTGCACTAGAAATTACTTCTTTGAGTAGGACAGGCATCCAGTAATGGTTCATCAAAAGCCGAAGTGCCAGTAAAATGGGATCCCTCAGAACAGTTAATTTGAAGACAGTGCATTACAGCAAAGTGGCTGAAATCCTTCTGCTTTTTGCTATCAAAGAGTAGCAGAGGCACATGGAGAAACAACTCTGTTCATGAGTAATATTTCTATCTTGCTGTTCTTAAATGTGATTTAAAAAAAATGTATTTGGAGATGGCTTTTGTCATAAAGAAGCTATGCCTGTAAAATTTCAGAGAAATTATGTGAAAATGAGTACTCCAAGTTTTAATGAGGTGATAATTTAAAAATTACTAAGCTCCTGTGATTGGGCTACTCCATGCCCATTTGTGGCTTTTCGTAGTTTCTAAATCACATTTTCTAATTTTCTGTAAGGTGAACACTTTCAGTCTTAAAAGTTCATATTTGAAAGATGGCAGGAACATCATTCACAATCTTGGTACATTTTTGTAAATACTGGGCTTCATATTAAGTAAAGAGAGGACCTTTTACCTGCAACACTTAAAAATTAACTTAATGTATATCGTGTAAGTAGTTCAGTTCTTTATACCCAAGGTACACACATCCAAATATCAATATTTTGATCACAGGTGAGATTTTGTACTCCAGAGAAAATTAATGCATATTAAAAAAAGAATGTAGAATGTTTGAAGTCTTTCCCCAATGGAATTAAACTTCACCAGAAGATTAGGATACAAACAATTCTCATTCTTATGCAGATTTTACAGTCTAGACACTTTAATATTTTTTAGGTAATGTAAAAATTTTAAGTAGCTACTTCTGCTTAAAGTATGTATTTTACTGTAATCTTTGTTCTAATACTGTTTGGTTTTCTATTTTGTTTTCCAAAATATCACTTCTTGTAGGAGAGGATCAATGCTTAGTACAGCCATATTTGTTTATGCTGCAACATCACCAGTGAATGGATACTTTGGAGGAAGCCTTTATGCCAGACAAGGAGGTAAATTGTTTTTGTGATTCGACATTTCCATTAGATTGTTAAGTGGAGAAGTTGTTATTTTCTGATTTGAACCAATATAAAGAGTCCTCATGGAGTTAGGTCATTTAGATGAAAACCGTTAAATTCTTAATAAATAGAAAATATTTTGAGTGCATTTAACTTTCATATTATTTCCTATTCAGTATTGGCTGCATTTTCTGCCAGAAGATAGCTGAAGTCTTTGGTTAAAGAGGACCAACTGTGTCCTAGGGTGTATCAAGCACAGCACTGCTAGCCAGTGGAGATGATTGTCCTGCTCTGCTCCGCACCGATGTGGCTGCACTTCGAGTATTGTGTGCAGATTTGGGTGCCACAGTATAGAAAGGAAATCAAGATACTGGAGAGTGTCCAGTGGAAGGTCTCAAAGTTGGTGAAGGGTCTGGAAGGGGAGTTGGATGAGAAGCGACTGAAGTCACTCCACGTCTATTCAGCCTGGAGAAGAGGAGACTGAGTGGTGAACCTCATAATGGTTTACTGCTTCCTCACAAGGGAAGGAGGAGGAGCAGGTGCTGATCTCTCCTCTCTGGTGACCAATGGTAGGACCAAAGGGAAGAGCAGGTAGATGTGCCAGGGGAGGCTTAGGTTGGACATCAGGAAAAGGTTCTTCGCTGAGAGGGTGATGGATCACTGCAACAGGGTAGTAGTCATGGCACCAAGCCTAACAACATTCAGGAAGTATTTGGATAACACACTCGGACACATGGTGTAAATTTATGGTTGGAATCAATCTTTGTGTGTCCCTTCCAACTCGGGTCATTCTGTGATTCTGTAATTTGAAAGTACTAAGAGCTAAAGAACTGTTGATGGTAGTATTTATTTAATTGCTAGTAGTAGTCTTGTATGTAATTGTTCGGCTCATGACATCCAGAGAGTATAACAATCTCTCCCTTTTCTGCAACATGCTGTTAAATAGCTTGTGATATCTTCTCCAGGTGGCTCCTACAGAGCCACCCTTTATAGGTACCAGGGAGAGGTGTTGATGAGGTTGATGTTTACTGACACGGGAAGGATGATTATACAATTATACAATCATCCTTTAATTGTGGATGGGGAAAACCGTTCATAGCATCTTTTAAAGAAGGCTGTTCTGCTTTCCAGTAAGTGCTATGCTTTATGCTCAGCAAGTTCAACATGAGTATCAGTAGAGAGCTGAGGTCCAATAAAATTGATATAATGGATTTAGATGGGCTGTCTTTGAGTGCTCCCCACTCTGCCTCTGAGTTATGACCAATTATGTCCTTGCAATCCACTAGCATCATCCATTCCCTGTGCTGCAGTAAAAGAGTAATCAATATCTATTATCTTGGCAGTGCTTTAGCAAAAATAATTCTGGTAAGTTCATAAAAGAGAACTTGTATCTTTTTAGCGTGACATACTTGTTAGTATTCAGTCTCAGCGGCGCTCTTATTCTGAGTTTGAAGATTAGATGTTACTTTTCATGTGGTTTGTGTATAAACGAAGTGATTTGTAGAAAAACACATTTAGGTAAACAAGTGTTATTTTTCTAAAATGTACCGTGCTGTGTAGTTGAGTGAGATTTGCTTTGGTTTTTCTTCAGATCAAACATTCTATCAAACTCTGAAATGCTGATTTTGTTGACTCATGGTGAAAATACTTAGGATGGTCTTGAAAAGCATATGCTTGTTTTCTAATTATTTTTTTTAGTGCATGTTACAGTTGCATCTGTAGTCTATTGAGTTTAAATCTAGGCAGTGTTTGAAAGCATTGAAAGTAAAGGGAATGCAGATAGTAAATATTTTTAAGATATTGCCCAGGAGGGTGGTTTTGAGCTGCTCAGGGAGCTCTTAAATTTGGTAAGAATTGCAAACAAGCATTGTTATTCCTTTTATGCCTAGGGTTTAGAAATGGCTTTCCTTTTACCTTTTCTGGTGTTGAAGATTGGAGTTCAATTTTGTTGTATATTAAATATTGTAGTGTTTTGCTTTATATCTGGAACAGCCAGATCCTTAATGGATCCTGAACGTATGGAGTCAGCTCAGTTGGGTTAAGACTATTTGGAGCAGGTGCTGCCTGAAAGCAGCTGTAGTGCTCTGAGTTACCCTGGGAGCAGGAGCTCTTATGTCCTCTCAGGGTGTAAGCAGGCTCTGCCAGGGTCAGCCCTACTGTCTCTCTCTCTACTAATCTGCAGCTTAATGTATGTGCTCACACTTCACACTCCAGTTTCTCTGGCCAGTTTAGTCAGCATAATGCTGTTCTTCCCCTGGAGTGTTCTGACACTCTATCTCTTTTCCTGTCTTTTCTCCTGGCCTAATGAATTGATCAGTGTACTACATCTTGTGAGTTACCAAGAGTCTAATGAAACTGTTAGTTTACTCTTGGCTCTTGTGTCAATGCAGGTATGATTTTACTTATTTTTTTCACCTTGTTGGGAGAGAAGTCATTAAACGCCTAAATTCTCCAGAGCTTGCTGATACACTGTATTTTGTTTAAAAAATTCTCATCAGTCCCAATGAAATATTCCTTATTACAGGTAGGCGATGGATAAAGCAAATGTTCATTGGAGCCTTCCTTATTCCAGCAATGGTGTGTGGAACTGCTTTCTTCATTAACTTCATTGCCATCTATTATCATGCTTCGAGAGCTATACCCTTTGGAACCATGGTAAGTCATTCTACTGGAGAATTTAACCATGACTGTAGACATGAGAAAACTAACTTTTAGTCTAAATACAATAGTGAGTCATAGTTTCAGCTTCCTAGAAATTTATTCTGGGAGAGTTTTAAGATCCTTTCAGGTATGACTCATTTTAATCACAATAACAACAGCTGCTGGATGCCAACAAGTATTCTCTGCTTAAAACGACACCTCTGCTTTGTATTCACACTTAGTATTACAACAACATGGGAAATTAGCAACTTGAATTTTCTTCTGGATGACCAGTGCAAACTGGTTATAAGCTGAAATTCAATACAAAAGGATTCTAAGTGTAAACTACTTCCAAAATAATGCAGTCAAGCAGAAAAAAAAAAAAAAAAAGATCGTACAACAATATAAGATGGGAAGTCCTGAGGAGATCTGGCTTTACAAAAATGAATCACTGTTTTTACTTTGTGGAATGGTATTTAGTATGCAGTTGTAATATTATGTCTGTGTTTTAACCATGTTGCTTGAAAAACAATACTGGTTGTATTACTTTCTCATTTAATCACGATGACTTGTCATTTCTTGTGACTTTTGTTAGGATTTTGTTTGTTGTCAGGGTACTTTCAGGTAACCTCGAATAACCTTGTGAATGCAACGTAGGAAACAATCACTTGGTACGTCGGCAAGTAATTTGGCATTTCTGTTTGAGCTTGCAAGGGGTATTATTTGAGAGCAAGAGTTTTTGAAATATTCACCATAAGGTTTTTTCTAATTTTATGCAGTAGCATGTTAACTTAAAATGTCTTAATACAAGAAAGTTTGGGGTTTTTTCTTTTTCATTTTTTTTGATTAAACATTTTTTATAGCTCCATTCTTTACATATTGGTTTTTGTGGTATGTTAAATTGTTTAGTGTATTCAGAGACGTTTGAGTAAACTTGAATTTCTTCTAAGTTTAAATCTAACAAAATTAAGCTTAGTAACACCAGTTCTGTCTTATAAGTTGTATTATTTGGAATATAATCAAATTCAATACGTGACTGAAAATTCAGTTCAAGAAAATTCAACTAAAATCCTATCTTTGAATATGTTTATATTAGTTGGTCAGCACCCCAAAGGAATATTGCATTGGTTTTCCTTCCCTAAGCTAGTAGTCATATATAATACTGTCAGAAAAGTTTACAATATTGATCTTTGATATGTGCAAAAAGTTTTTTTTTACTGCTGAACAAGTGTTTACGATACCACATTTCTCACAGAAATGTTGAGGGAGGGGAAGTCTACCTGTTTGGAGTTTGTCTTGTAAATCTGTTCAACTAATTTGTATTTTAAGATCATGTAAACAGGTACATGCAAAACCAAATGGGAATATAAATCCTCAGAGGTCACTTAATCAGAATGTTAGGACTCCTTGTCCACAGTGATTTTAATGATCTCAAGGTTTTATGAATGTGTTTGAATTGTTAGGACTATCACAGAATCACAGAACAACCAGGTTGGAAGGGACCCATCGGATCTTCTAGTCCAACCATTCCTATCTAACGCTAAACCAAGTCCCTCAATACTTCATCCACCCGTGCCTTAAACACCTCCAGGGAAGGTGAATCAACCACCTCCCTGGGCAGCCTATTCCAATGCCCAATGACCCTTTCTGTGAAAAACCTCCTCCTAATCTCCAGCCTAAATCTCCCCTGGCGGAGTTCGAGGCCATTCCCTCTTGTCCTGTCCCCTGTCACTTGGGAGAAGAGGCCAGCTCCCTCCTCTCTACAACCTCCTTTCAGGTAGTTGTAGAGAGCAATGAGGTCTCCTCTCAGCCTCCTCTTCTCCAGGCTAAACAACCCCAGCTCTCTCAGCCGCTCCTCATAGGTTCTGTTCTCCAGCCCCTTCACCAGCCTCGTCGCTCTTCTCTGGCGTTGCTCCAGAGCCTCAACATCCTTCTTGTGGTGAGGGGCCCAGAACTGGACACAGTATTCAAGGAGCGGCCTCACCAGCAGACTTTCAGTAGGAGCAGGTTGTGAGTTGGGAACTTCTCAGAGTAACCAGCATTCTAGTGAATTAAATTCAACTAATGAAACTAGTTTGTAGAAAAAAATTAGAATTGTTTGAAATTACTATTTTACGCTTCAGGTTAAAGTCTGCAGGAAGCCCTCTGGCTTTATTGATAAGATATCTTTGTGTTACACCTTTGCTTTCAATGTAGAGAAGCTTAGAGAATTCTCTAGTGCAAACATGCTGCTTCTGCTTTTTTGGGGAAATAAAATATCTGCCATGTAAATGTGCTAGAACACAGAAATTGCTTCCTTTACTCTGGCATGTCTTGAAATTACCCTGTTTGATTTAAATTGCTGGCAAGAGTTGCTACCTCTTCTTGACTACTATAAATCTGTAAAAAAAGTGGAAACAGAGTTGCCAAAAAAGTCTCTGAGCTTTAAAGTTTGCTGAGAGTCTGTGCTTAAATATGACATCCCGTACTTTGCCCGTTTTGTATTGCTGTTTTCCAGTGAACTGCTACGTAGTCACCTCATTGTGATTTAATTCCTCCCTCCAGACAGATTTTTTATGGAATGTAGGCAGGTGTGAGAATGCAGGCAAGATAGCGTCAAAGCCAAGGCATCCAGCCTAATGCACAGTTGCTGCACCTTTGATCTACCTGGTACCTGCTCTTCCACACTTTATCTTGAAATGCTCAAACCGATGGGGCTGTTCATACATCTCACTGTCACTGCAGTCTGCTTAGAACTTCAAAGCTCTGTGCACCTTGTCTATCTCATTCTCAGTGTCTAGGATCTCCTTGAAGATGTGACAGGGACAGGGAAAGTACAAAGCTTTTTTCTGAAATCACTGTTAGTACTTTGCCTTTTAGCCCTTTTGCATGTGAATGCAAGCTGTCTACCTATACTGTGACAAACCTTCTGTGGTGAAATATACCATGCCATGAGCTTGAACAAAGGTTTAATCTTTTCCCTGGGATTTTAAAAAATGGCAAGTAAAGTGAATTCTGCATGTGCCTTTAACAAGGAGTGTGGTAGAAATATTTTGGTATAGAACTACCAAGTAGTGCAGAATTTCTCCAGAGTACAGCATGATTTAATCTGAAGGGACAATCTTAATTCTGATGTTGCATAAGTTGTGACTGCTTACGTTGTTCTCTGTGATACATGATTTAAAGATTTCCATTAAGGCAACTATGACTAATGTAATGTTCTGACTGCAGAATCTGTGCAGGTCCTGCTGAACTGTTTAAGATGTACCCTTTTTATTTTGTTTGAGCAGTAGATTCCTGCGTGGCTAATGTTTCCAGTATGCATATTTAATGACTTAAATAAATAAGGTTACACACACTGACTATCTCTTGGGATTGATATCCTAGTTTTTGTATCTTTTATACTTTGTTTAAACTAGAAAAAAAGTGTTTCTTCCAACAAACAGCTTAATCCATGCTGCAGCCATCCCCGACTGCTTTAAGTTGATAGGAATATCGACTGCTACTGAAAAAGGACGACCTGGTAGCTCCAACTGTTTTCATACCTTGAACAAGATAAGGAAAAAGATCTAGTTATATACATTCAACGGAGGACTTCTTCAGATTTTTTTCAAAGTAACTGTGGAACCTGTGGTTAAAAAACTAAATTTTGCTGAAAAGAGACACATATTAATGCTTCTGTCTAGATTTTCAATTTGTTACACAAAGGAACACCCTAGATTAACAATTTAGTTGTAGTAAAATTAATAACACTTGATTTAGAAGCTTTATGTTCTTCTCTTGTTCTGTGTAATGTTTGGGCAAATTATGTGCAGAAAATGCTTCACTGTATTGATTTGTTAGCCTCTGCATGGGGCGAGAGTCTCCTGACTAAGAGTGCAGTTTTGGTAGCTGACAAGAAAGGTCAAGCTGCTGCTTTGACAGTTAATTTTTATTGCCTTTTTCCCTTGTGCATTAAGCAGTCAAGGCACCATAGCCTGCCAGTAGCTGTTTAATATCAGATGTGCTCATAAAAATTTTAATTATCAACTTTGAATGAAGTTTAATTTGCAGTTGTCAGAAAACTTGAAGCACACAGATATTTTGTGTAACAAAAATGCAACAGTCAAAATGAGATAGGTACCTTTTAATGTACTGGCTTGGTAGAAAGACTCGTGAATTTATCTTCAGTAATATGGATAATGGAGAGCTTGTTTGCTTGATGGAAAAATAGGTTTGTAGCTGTTTTAGATCTGCCTGTTTGCGTAATCTCTGTTTTCTGAAGTAGTGGTTAAATCTGTTCTCTGAATTTCTCTGGGTCCTTGTTACAGTAATACTTCTCTTAAAAGGCTCACAAAGACTTAACTTTCTTATCTCTGTCATGCAACATCTATTACTGGGGGTCTGGGTTTTCTTTAGTATGTTACCAGTGACCTCTGTAGGGAGGTGCTTCTGTGGGAGGGCAGCACATATGTGTGTTGATCCTGCCTTTGTTTCCTTTACTGTGATGGTGAAATGGAGACCAGTAAGAAAGCCTGAGCTGTGTTCACTGTTGTAATCTCATTCTGTGAGATCTTTAAGGCACAAATCACATAAATTCATCTGTTTTTTCAGTTAAGACACTTGTGTACCCTAGGGCTCTGTGTTTGCTTTAGTTTGGATTTAAACTCACTGGGTTTAGGCTTTGCTCAGCCTACATCCTTGCTGCCCTTGCGTTCTGTGGCAACAGGCAATACCTGTTCAGTTTGGGGAAGGAGCAGTGTCTTCACCTCAGATCTGAAATTAAGAGGAGCATGCCTGAAATGCAGAAGCTATAAAAGCCAATTGTCTAGTCATCTCTTTCATCTGGGTAAGACTATTACTGCCAAGAATGAAGAAAGTAAATTTCAGCAAGCATCAGTCTAAGCAGGTAGACTACCCTGGAGTCAGTGAGTTGAAAGCAAGAAAGAAGATTCTACTGAGGTCAGCATGGGTTGTGTTGATGGTAAGCAGCAGCAGCTGTTAGGTTTATCAACCTGTTAAGACCCAGCAGGTGGCTGACACCAGGATGGGGTTATCTCATAAGACAGAACATTCATGTTTTTATCAGCTTGGACAGCTTATCAGAGGCAGGCAGGAGTAGGAGGCATTCCTGAGCCTGCACTGTGATTTCTCCTTGCTTGATTAGTTGGGCCTTCTTTGCACTGCAAAATCGTCTCAGATAATTTTCAGACTCCTGAATAGCTCCAGGAAACAAATACATTTCACTTCCAGCTGTGCTCAGAACATAGCATGGCATTAAGATAGGTAGTTCATTGTTAAGCAAAATGTGGACTATACCTGATGTGGCTTAAAACATTTCACTGGAGAGGCTAGCTGTTCTGTCTGAAATCAGTTTGGTTTTCAGCAAAATGGTTAAAAGAATAGAAGATGTTGGACCGTTATCAGTCATGCTTTGACTGATATGGTAGTGAAACCACAAACATTCAGGTTTTCAGGCAGTTGCCTGTTATAAGCGTACTGGGGACAGTTTGACAGTACTTCCTGAAGTACTTCAAGAAACCTTGGTCTGTCTCTGCTTGTTTTATGCAGATAAACATTTTAAATTTCAAAGCTGCTACCGAGTCAGTCTTCTGGACAACAGAAGAGCCGTGTGCTGTGGAAGCAAGTAGGTCCTGCTCTTTGACCACTTGCTTTGAAGGCATTTATCTGTGCAGTTGTTGTCACTAAAATGAGGTGCTATTGACTACTTTCTTTATCTAGGAGTCTGTGCCAGCTTATCAGTAATTAGGCCTGGATGGTCCTTGCTTGGTTCCTACTCTGAGGTTATATTTCCCTGTGGTAGATAAGTTTTGCAAGGTGGACAGTTACAAGCTAATGAAGTTTTGTCCCAGGTGAACTTGGAACCCCAAGCTATTCCTGAACAGTTTCTTTCTGCTGTAAAGCAGTGGGTTCACTTTCTACTGCCATCCCCAGTCAGGGGTAATTTCTGAGATCAGGAAACGAAGCTACAGGCACCTTGATAACAACACTGTAAAAAACAGTTGTGGCTGGGTGTGAGCACTAAGATGCACTTTCACACCGTGCTAGTGTGAAACCTGCCTCAGCTAGGTTTGAGTCGTACTGCCAGGGTGCTGTGGAGCACCATAGATGGGGGCCGTCCCCCACACCTGGGAGCTCTTCTTTAAATGGAAGTGCTTTTGACGTGGTCAGCTCAGAAGATTTTTGGAACATGTCCAGGCCTCAATTCTTGAGTGTTCCTTTTGCCCACTGTACTTTAATCAAACTGGAAGGATTTGGTCACAATTTTAGTAAATGTAGGACTTGTGATTTTCTTCTTTGATACTTTTGATGCTTTTGTTGACATTTTTCTCTGAAAATTCTCACCTCATTCTTTTAGACTGAATAATTTTCAAGTGCAGAACCTGTTAATTGTATACTTCTGTGATTTATTCTTAGGCAAACTTAGTTTCTTATCTAAGACGCTATGCTTGATTACTCATATTTTTTTGAGTAATGGAAGATGCTAAATGGGATATACTAAATATGAATTGTGTAAAATCTACTTTATTATTGGCAAGTATAAATACAATGTATCTTTTTCTTGTTTATCATTGAAGCTTCATATTCTGCTGGCTCATAATGTAATTCTTTAATAACCTCTCCTGAAATATGTACAGAGCAGTCTGGACAGTGTTGCTGCTTGTTGACCACATGTTTGGTGTCCTCCTTCTGTGAAGCTTGCCCCATTCAGCCCCAAGCAATGTTTTCCATTCACATCTGGCCTGGACTGGTAATGATGTGCAAGTCAGTATTAGAGGGACAACTCACTGACTTCTGACAGGTGTTGCCTAAAAGTGATGTGATTGACTTAATGCTAAGATTCTATTGAAATAATGTAGTACAACTCCCCATCTCTTAAAGCCCAGAAGTTCTTCCTTTTCAGTTGCTTGCAGTTGATTTCTGCAGATGTCATGTTAATAGCCTTTATTTATCCTGAAGCAACTGCTTCTTAAACAGGTCAGTGTGTGGATCTTTGATCTAGTCTTCTGTCCAGTGTTTTGGATTAATCTGCTGCTGTGGACTTTGCATCCTGATGGAATTAAAGAGGAATATATGTTGCTCAGGAGGCACTAGGATGTATACAGAGCCTCAGGCAATAGTGCTTTTAAAAGGCAGTATTATAATAAGTTTTTGTAGAGAAGGTTGCAACATCAATATTCAGAACTATGGTTATTGCCTCAGGCAATAACCTTCTGTAATTATCAATATAAAAAAGTTAAAATGAATTAGCATTAGACTAGGTTTGTTGTGCTAAATGGGTATGAGTAGAGAACATCTTGCTACATGCTTTAAATATTCCTGTCTTTGAAGACACAAATATGTAGCATTCATGGAGTAGTAAAAGTAAAGCTGCATACGTATACTGGAAAAAAGGTGACTCACAGTAAGATTTTAGGGAGGCTGTTCCAGTGGAAAGAGCTGCAATGTTGGCTTAACTTTGCTGTGCTGTGAATAAACCTAATCTTCATATTTAAGTAGGGCCACTGTGCTTCTGAAGTGTCTATCTGTGCCTGCCAGTGGTCACTTGTGTCTTGGCAGGCTGTATTCTTAATTGCTTGGTTGAACTATACTGGAGAAAATTGAACTCAGAATTGTCATTCTGCCATGGTTTTCCAAGTCTTGTTTGAGTTTGGGTTTTTGGATTGGATTAGAAATTTTGCACCCAGCAGCTGTAGTTTTGTGCGCAACTGCCTAACCACTACGTATTGATTCCCATGGATAGATGGATAGTGCACTCTGCAAAAGTTTAAGGGAAGCCGGCAAATTTTTCTCTGATGAAGTACTGTGAAGATTTCAGTTTCTTTCCTGTGTGATGTATTGAGTATAATTAGATGAAAACAGTAAATAAGTCCATAATGGGTCTGTTCTCTCAGTTGATGCAAGAAAATATAATTAGCGTTTATTAGGAAGTTTCTCAGGAAATAAATACATATATTTGATAACATAGATTTATGCTTCATAACAAGGAATGTGATTCTACAGAAATAACTACAAAGGACTAATACCTGTGCAGCAAATTGGTTATCTTTTTATGCCACCTTATACCTGTGGTTTTAATTAATTTTTTTTTTGCTTGCAGGTGGCAGTGTGCTGTATTTGTTTCTTTGTCATTCTTCCTTTGAACCTCGTTGGTACGATTCTTGGCCGAAATCTGTCAGGACAGCCTAATTTCCCATGTCGTGTCAATGCAGTGCCTCGTCCCATACCAGAGAAAAAATGGTAAAGACAAGCATGAATGTTAAGTAGAAGTATTCACTTCAGTATATTTAAAATGACTTCTCAGTTATGGTCATTGAAAGTTTTTATTTAAGTTGAGTTGTGCCTAGAATAACACCTCTACTGGCATTTCCTTACCGTTTCTCTGTTGAATCAAAACACCACAGTTAATAGCTGTAGTACATTTTACAGTCCTGGATCACTCATTCACTTTCGGACTGAAGTGCTCTTTAGTCCCTTATGTAAAAGGGATGGTCATGACTCAGGTCTTGTGTAGGTATTTTGAAACTAAACCTTTCTTTTTTAGTTAATGCCTCTTACAGATTTAGGATTGAACGTGTCATGGAGGCAGAACTGTTCTGGTTAGTGGTTCCATGTACAAACTGAGACACATTTGCAGGGTGATGGTGGGAAGCTTGCAATGCTCTTCCCAATTCTGCACTTTTTGTTGATGGCACAGAGCCTAGAGTATTCCAGTTATATGGTTTGAAATGTGAATAAACTTTAGTTATTTTTGATGTAAATGTGAAGGGCTGCCTATTCTCAAAAAATAGACTTATGTTTTTGGAAAATCATGAATGCAGTCACTTTTTCCTATTAATTTAATCCTGAGGTGGATGCAGCAAGGTATAGAAAATACCCGTAGAGGAAAAATCAATTAGATTTTTTTTTTTTTTGCTTTTCCTGTTCAGAGGAATGGAACAGAAAAAGTGAAGGGGCACTGAAACGTGGCCTGTGATACTAGGAAGTGCAGCACACTAAGTCTCTTGTTAGTGGTGGTGCTGTGCAGCTCAGATGGTAGGATTTGATTTATATTGTAACCTGTGTCTGGGGCATCTGATGGATTTTTCTGGATTGGCATGACAGACAAGAAGAAATAAGATGCTTCTCTTGAACCTGATGAAATTGCACACCGTCAACTTAGATGGGTCTCACTATAAATAATAGAAGAAGCTGTAAATTAAATCAGTGGTTGCTAGCTAGATTTGGCGTCATTGCAAGTACTACACATAGGTCACCTTTAGCAAGTGACAAGTTTGTCTGCAGGTAGCCAAGTATTCATATTTGACCATGTGTTTGTGACTCAGTGCGGCATTAAAAGTAAACATTCGTTCTTAAAATTACCCTGTCAAATTTTCTTTATGTTTCTTGCTGCATTTGTAAGCAATGACAGCATTGAGTTTTCACTGCCTTATTTCAATGCTAGTGGATTGTATGGGGCTTAATGGCTTAAGCCATCTTTTTGGGCAAGAGAAATTATTTGTGTAGCCTTTAAAGCTGGTTACATGCCTAATCTTATGCCTGTAGGTAACAGGCATGAGCCTTATGTCTTGTTTCAGCTTTGCCCATGAATAACTCCTTCTCTCTATATACGTGACATCTTTGGGGGATTCTCATTTCTAATAAGTTGGTATGAGACAGAAGTGTTCATGTAAGCATGTCTTTTAAATAATTCTTTGTGTTATATTAATTATCTGGTTATATGTCTTAATATGTTTAGAAATGAAAGATTTAAATTGTCCCTAAACTAATCTTGATATCTTTCAGGTTCATGGAACCAGCTGTTATTGTTTGCCTGGGTGGAATTCTCCCTTTTGGATCAATTTTTATTGAAATGTGAGTACGTCACCTATTTGCTAATTGAATTCAAAAACTAAAATAATTTAAGTTCAATTACAGCATCTGTATTTTTTGTTCACCTTCTTCAGGTATTTCATTTTTACTTCATTCTGGGCTTACAAGATCTACTATGTTTATGGCTTTATGATGTTGGTTCTGGTTATCCTCTGCATTGTGACAGTTTGTGTGACCATCGTTTGTACATATTTCTTGCTAAATGCAGAGGATTACAGGTGGTAAGTATTGCGTTATTTGCGTAGTCAGCCAGATTGTGAGAATTTTATAGAAAAATAATATTTCTTCAGTTTAGATGGGTCTTTTGGCAATGTCCCCTGTCCACATTTTAGCTGTAGGGAATAAAATCATTTCTCAGATCCTTTCTGTACAGGAGCTTTCTGTGTATGTGTGCATTTGTGCAGGCGTGTATGTATGTATGAAAAAGATATTGAATAAGTCTGTAGAACCACTACACTTTATTTTCAGGGTAAGGTTTTAGTTCATTGTCTGTTTTCTTGGTAAGGCCTTTGGTTAGATATATGATGGACTTGCATATTTTCTTTCAGGCAATGGACAAGCTTTCTTTCTGCGGCATCAACTGCGATTTATGTTTACATGTACTCCTTTTACTACTACTTTTTCAAGACAAAGTAAGTGGTAGTTTTTGTGCTTGAATGTGACTACTTTATTATCAAATAAGTTTATTGATAAAAACTGGGGGAAATACCTAAACTAAGTTCTGATCTTTCTTTTTCAGGATGTATGGCTTATTTCAAACATCATTTTACTTTGGTTATATGGCAGTATTTAGCACAGCTCTGGGAATAATGTGTGGTAAGTTTCAAATATATTGACAGTTTTTTATTAGAATTATTCAGGCTGTCATGATTCTGGTTTTATCTCTGGTTATGATGGTGGAGTGCGTGTGTCTGCAAGAATACTCAAAAAAGTTTACAGTCCTTTAAAAGAATTTTAGAATTCTTTGCTTGTGCTTGGTCGCTACCTAATACAGGAGCTTTCTTTGGATTATGTCTTCTGATAGGAAGATAATTCATGTACTTTGCAGAGAATTTCACCCTCAGTGCAAGCTTGAAAGACTCAATACTGTTCAAGAAATTCTGCAAGATTAATTCCCAGCTGAGTCCATGCTAGCATTTTGATTCGATGTTTCTACTGTTGCCCCAAGCCAAGGAGCTAAGTACACCCATTGAGGCACCAGTGGTATTGCAGCCCTGATGACACTACCATCTGTATCTTGTGGCATGTATATGTGAGGGTGACCAGAACAGAAAGGGCCGAAACTTGAAAAATAATTATTGGAAGGTGCCTCTGTGTGCAACTTCATTGCTTTTTAAGATACACTTTTGACAGGTACTTGGAGAAGAACAGTCCTTGGCATGGAGGTCATCTGATGAATGTTCACCTCTTAACTTTGTTTTTATCCTTTACTTCATGGATTTCAGAAAGTGCTGCTTGGTTCTTTTGCACTTTCCTATGAAGTTATTTGCGTTTTATGTGTGTTCCTAATTTAATATTTTCCTTCTTAGCACTGCATGAATAGTCCTGTACTGGAAGGATTTCATTGAGTCAGACATTTGAGACTCATGATGGCTTGAGGGAGCTTGCTTTCTGTAAAGCGTATGTTTCTTGATATCCCATGAGGGTGGGTAATTTTACAGTGTTTTATAAAAACAGGAGGGAAATAATCTCTTAACTGCTGAGTACCTGATTACCTTTTCTGTCATACTATCTAATCTTGCTTCATGAGGTTCTTGGCGTGTTACAAGATTTCCCTCTGTCTTGGTAGTCTTGCAGTCTTTTTTTTTTCTTTAACGGGTTTACACTTTTCAGCTCGAATCTTTTGTTTTTAAAGTGTTCTGGCTGCTATTGATTAAAATGTTTATGATGCAGAAGCCAAGCTTGTCCAGCAGTTTCTGTAATTAAAATGTTTTTTAAAAAGTGGAAAATTAATATTGTCAGATGCCTCGATGTCGTGGTAGAACACTACTTGATGGAATATTAGAGTAAAAGCCAATTTTTTTTCAAAATCAGAAAAATACTTTAAGATATTAAATATTATTTCCACAGCTCTATTGAGGTTTCTTTTTGTCTTTTTAATTGTGTTGGAAGGGAAACTGTGAGATTTCTTTTTACTGAGAACTCCCATTTTTAGCATGTGGAGGGAAGAAGAAAAAATCCCTTGTCAAAAAGCATTTGCCTAGGGAATTTGCTGCCATTGAGGTCTAACAAAGACATTTATGTTAGAGAATTCTGCTGACAATATATCTCTTGTGAAAAGTGTGTAGAGCTGTGCTTTGGAGGTGTGCAAATGGGCATGTTCAGCATCACACAGTTGGATGTGAGACAAAGTAGTTAGGGTCCAGGGCACAAGGAAAACTCTCTGGAGGTTTGTATCATCCAGTTCTGGGTTTAGTGCCCCTGGTAATGCCCAGTGAACTCAAGTTCCACACGTACCGGGATGCTTTGATCCACAAACTCTGCTGCCTTATGTGTGCATCTGAGTTCTGGGACTTGGACAGTAGGGAGCCCATGAGAACTTTCTAACCTTTTGAGCTCGTCCTAATGATGGAAGAGAACACTTAGTACCCAACTCAGTTGTTGACTTTAGGAGCTAGGTGGTATAGGAAGGGCTCTTGCAAATTTCACACTCAGCATCCAGATAAATATTCTAAGTACGCTTCAAGGGCTTTTTTTAAAAAGAAATAAATCTGTATGTAGAAAGACAAAACTGTAGTAAGTGTTAACTGGTTTGAAGTAATAGATGGGAATTAATTTTTTTCTGCTTTTTTTGTTGCACTTCCTTGGTATTTTGATTTTTCTGTTTATTTAACAGTTGTTTTTCATCTGGAATATGTTCACAGTCAATTTTTGCTAAATCACTATAGGCCATAACCAAGTTAAACACCTTATCAGATCATAAATATAATAAATAAATCATTCTCTTTACTATGGAGTTTTTTTTATTCAGATGAGCCAACTGTCCTGCATTTGTTTCATGAGGACATTCTTCATTGTCATTGTTTAAGGTTTCTCCCTTCCTGACCCAGGTTTAGTTCAATGGCTGTGAAATAGCCTTGAGGCTTAACACCTGCTTTTGGGTAATGGCCGTTAGTGGCCTTCATGGATAAGGCTCCTGTGAATCAGAATAGGTTATGATATGTTTTATGGGGTTGAGAGCTTGGGGGCTCATGTGACTGCTACTCCTCTACTCCTCCCCCTCACTTACATCTCATGCACACATTCTCTAGATCCAAAATGAAATACAATTAGTGCTTTGTTCTTCCAAATCTCTGTGATATCTGGCATCACATCACTAGAGAAACCCTCAAAGAGCAAGTTCTGGAATATGCCTGAGTTTAGCAACTAAAATGGGCAATGTCTGCTTTAACAGGCAAAACATGATGAACCTTAAAACAGAGAGTCCAGTGCCATTATTTTTTCCATTTATTGCATAAGATAGAAGATGAGTTTCTTGACAAGCTACAGAAAAATCTGTGCTCCTGTTTGACTCCAAGCTCACATCACCTCCTCTGCACAGCCTTTGCTTGAGTCTGTCGGAATGCTGTACTGATCTCTCCTAGAACTGCCAGGCTCCTCTGCTGCGTTCTCAGCACACTTAATGCTTGCAAGCAGCAACTTGATCTTGTGTGTGCAGCATTTGTTTTAATCGAACTTTACTTTGTCCAAGTTCACCATACATTTGCTGGCCAGTGGAACAGTTGTCATGATATTTCTATGGCTTGAAGTGCTATGCATTACAGAGGCTTGTAACTACTCTGACAGCATTGGAACAATACTTCAGGTTTGCCTTACGCAGTTTTCCTGATTAGATATGAATGTTGGGCTTCTGGAGGTCTAAAGCTCAAAATTCTGTGACTGGCCAACTTCATGAATTATCTGAGCAGTCCAAGGATTTAAAGAACTCTCCAAGTTCTGAATAAATATGTGCTCAGCAATGCTAGATGCAGGTCTGTATGGCCTTAACTTCTGAAGGCAAAAAACCTTTTTATTTTTGTTGAAAGTGAAAATTTAGCAGAATTTTTTTAGTCTGGTTAAGGCTTTTGTATTGAACGTATATTATGCAAGTCTGGTGCATTCCAGATCAATGAAAAGGCTGTTCTGGGCTTTTTGTTATTGGTTCCCTCTTTAGAGTCTGTTCTTTACTGAGCATCCAAATGTTTGATGTAAGGACTTCTCTTATCTGTACTGAGTTACAGGCCCTCACTTCTCTATCCTTTTTTCCCCCATATATTACAATGTGTTCTTCTGGCAGTCTGATAGCACTTCTCTAATTCTTGCTTGATTTTTCAACTGTACATCTAACCTGAGAATTAGCTAAACTGACTTCCACAAGGCTGATTTACTCTCATTTTGCTTGGACAAGATGAAGGAGAGGCACTGGGGTATTCCCTGCAGATCTCTTAAGACAACAGTATTTACTCTGCCTGGTAAACCTGAGGTTCTGGTTTCGACCAGGTAGGTTGCTGAATCTTTCTCACAGGAGGTCTTGGTCCAGTGCATTTCTTTCATTTTTCTAGGTGTTCTTAGTCCTGCAATATTTTGGGGTTTGCATAAACTGTTGCCTTTATCAGAAACCCAGTGAAGACCAGTTCTTTTATTACCGCTGTGGCAATGCATACTCTGCTCATGACTCTTACTAATTTGAAAACCACAGGTTGCAATTTCATTTAACTACTAACTGCTACTAGTTTAATCTCTTTGTACAGCCCTCTTTGGAGTTTAAGACTCCTGAGATGGAGATCTATTATTATTTGTGCCTTGTGGGAATGAAAAAAGCCATCTGCCAATAAAACACTTATCCAGAAGGCATGTAACTTATAATAAAAACTCGCCTTACTATCCACCTTCCCCGCAGAGTGGGTGATTGTGTGTGTTTTACCCTCTGTTCAGAAAAAAGGGACCCACTTATTGGCAGCAGTAGGGGGGCTGCTATATTTATCAAGGCCAAGTGAGCATGGCCTTTTGGTAAGATGGCTTAATGGATTTAGATTGCTAGACTAGGGGAGTTTTTGCCAAATGTTCACTGGGAGCATGGATAATTAGAGTTTGAGAACAAGTATTGCAGATACGTAATTGTCTGTGTGCACAGTGCATGTTTTATGTGACTTGCTCTGTTTAAGTGTGTGTGTTTTATGTTGCTGGAGTATTTTGATGATCAGGTCTCTGATGTATTCAGTGGTTTTGGTTTATTTTGCAGGAGCTATTGGTTACATGGGAACAAGTGCCTTTGTTCGTAAAATCTACACTAATGTGAAAATCGACTAAGGAAATAAGAAAATTGAACTATGGATCAGCTCCTGTTTTCCTGGGGATGAAGTTGCACAACAAAAAGCGCAAGAAGAGATTTGGGTTTTAACACTGGGCACTATATGGGTCTCCCATTTTGTGGATGGCTTAAAGTAACATCTATTTCATTGATCCTAGTTTCTTACTGACTGCTTTCTCCAACTGTTCACAGCAAATGCTTGGATTATATGCAGTAGGCATTACTACAGTACGTGGCTAATCTTCCCCCCAAAAATAAAAAACCTAGCTCAGTAAAGATGAATAGACTAGCTCTCTTCAGTGAAGAGGACAAACGGTTTATTTAAAGCATTTGTTCCATTCAATAGAAAGAGGGAAACTTGGCTGCTAAAACTACTTGATTAGTAGTCTTCCTGGTACTTAACATTTCTAAATTATGTAAAAATGCCGTTCCAGAAAGATTACTCTTCTAATTTTTACTGCCATTGCCAGGATAGAGGGTATGTTTTATATTTTGACTCCAGGTGCTTTTTGGTTTATTTGCAATATCGACTATACCCTACACTCACTTGTTTAAAAAAAAAATTGAAAAATATATAAAAATCCCATGTGCATGTAATATATCAGCTCTTGTTCTAGTTGGACCAACTTCCCTTTATTTATCTTTAAAGTAATATCCAGCTACATCTTAAATCCATCCAAAGAAAATACAGTCTGAAGACAGGACGTGTTCTCTGCAATGCAATTTACTGTACAGTTAGAAAGCAAAATGTTAAATGAAGAAGATTGTTTGTTTTTAATAAACACTTTGAGATCTAGATTAAAACAAAACCAACATTTTAAGTGAATGTCTAAAGTGATTCTCCTTTTTTCCAAGTTAGTCTTGCCTTTTTTTTTTCTTTTTTTTTCTTTGTTTGGGTTTGAATGGAGATTTTTCATTTAGACATTGTACAAGGGGTAATAAGTGTATATAACATTAAATAATGTAACTTAGGTGTAGATCCCAAATGTATTTGGATGTACAGATTTACTACAGAGTACTTTTCTGATGATTTGGTGTAGAAATGTGTGAGTTTGGGTGGCTTTTTACATCTTGCCTGCCATTGCATGAAAAGTTGGGGTTTCTTCACAATGTGTGTATGTCATGCTTTTTTGTTTTATTTCCTTTCTCAAGCTCTTACAGGAATTAAATTTGTAATTTAGAACATTCTAATTTTTGTTAATCCTGTCTGGACACTTGTGTAACATCAAAAGCACATTTGCTTTAGAGTGTTCAGAAAACTAAAATAAACTTTTCAGACAAAAATGTTCTGATTATGCAAATAGATGAGTTTGGAGTTGAAAATATTTGAAGAGTCAATACTGCCGAACTCCAGTTTCTGTATACAACATTAGTGTGGTTTTCAGATATCAAACCCCCATGCTTTGAATTTAGAATTTGCTTACAAATGTATTTTACAGTACAGCACTAAGTTCATGACCAACCCAAAAAGATTCATCTTGGTTGAACTGTTTGTGGAGAAATCTGTTTTGTAATACAGCTACTGTACTGAGAAAAGTGGGGTTAGGCGCGGACTGAAATAAATGGGCAAATAAAGGTTGAGTATTTCTAAGGTGATTGTTAATTATGCACTGTATTTAGCTAGAGTATCCTGAATGTGTTTGTGACAGATTTAAGAGCCAGTTGCCTTGATTTTTATTTATTTTTTTTAGACATCTGCCACATTAGGGGTGTTTTCATCAGTGTGGCTGTCTGAAATAGAGCACCTGCCATGAAGAAGGCAACTTCCTGAATTTAAAAAAATGAGCCCAGTATTTGTATTGATTAGCACTGTATTGTCTCTAAAAAGTACTGATAAGGCAGTAGTCCCAATAAGAAGCAGCTGTGCTTTGGGTTGGAGCTTGGGGGAACTGGCTGATGGGTCATAGTGAGAAGCAATGCGTGTTGCTGTATATAGCTTTTGAAAAGTATTTGAGCTTTCAGCTCAGACTTCTTGACCAATTTTAACCAATCTGTCAGAAAATAATTGAGTTTAGCTTCAAGTGAGTGGTTGGTGTCTGTAGCTGAACACTCTGCCATTTAACAGAATATAACTCCTTTTTTTTCTATGAGCTTATAAACTGGGTCAACAGTTTTCCTTTGTTTCAAAACATGGAGACTTAAAGAATCAGTTTTGTGCTAGTTCTTGCTAGTGCATACAGCTGTGGGAAGCCCTCTTTTAATCTAAATCTGAAGTGAGAAGCCATTATCTCCACACAATAAATACATTAAGTACTCTGCCCAGATACAAGTTTTTTTAAAGGGAAATATTTCGATGAGTCTGTTTCTGTAGAGCACTGCGATGTGATTAGTCTATCAGAAATGTCACTAAACTGTTTGTGAATTTCATTTAATCACATTTTAATGCCACACAATGGTGGGCTGCCTACTTGCTTTCTCTATCCTCTGCCATTATTAGATTTTGCATATCCAGATAGGACTGTATAGCTTTTAAAGTGACATTGAAAAGATACTTACTGCACAGGCATTGCTTTTGTTTCTGCAATCATGTTCCTCTGGAAAAGTGACGTGTTTAAATTAATTGACATTTTTCTACTTCCACCCTAGCACATGAATAAGTTGGGGGCTTGCTTTGTTCCCCCGTTCCTTTTGGTTTCTGAAGGAGTGCAAAATGTGACCAGTTTCCAACAGCCTGTCCTTATGGTTGCTGTTTGGGGCAAGGCTACTCATTTGCCCCCCAAAACTGTGGATATAGCTTGAACCATCTTGCTTTATAGAACTTGGAAGCTCTCTGCTTAGATGATGTAGTCCTTCCTCTTTTATGGAAGAAATAAAGATCTTCTAGCCAACACTCCTCTTTCCATGGTTGTTTCTTAGGAGTTCCTCATTCTTGAACTGAAGTTTTTTGATAATTCCAGTGGGCTGTTCAGTGTCTCTATTCCTAGTTCTGGTACAGAGGCCAGAGAATTGGGTAAGTATTTGTGTAGCAATAGCCAGTCTTGATCAAATGCTTTAGGTAAGTACAATTGTCATTCGGCTGAGGCAGAATGCATATAGAAAGTACCTCTGGTACTTCATGTATGAAAAGTGGTGAATGCTGGATTGCAGATAGTGGAGACTGCAAATACACATTACATTATGCTTTTTTTAATGCCTGAATGTTTTGAAGCAACAGTATCCATTAATTCCTCTCGAGAATTGCATTCCAAAGTGTGTAAAGGGCATGCAATTAAATTGTTTTCTGTATGATAGTCTATATGTATTTCTTTAACAAGTTTCAGATTAAGCAAAAACCAACCAAACAAACCAAAACCCTTGTACTGGTGAATTTACACTTTTGGTACTAAAACTGGGTAAAATTTATAGCATGTTCTTATTACTTTTGTTATTGCAGAGGTAAACACAAATGAAAAAGACATTTTACTCTGGCTTCAGCATCACCAGCAACTAGCTAAATTTGCGTAATGAAATACACAACTTCACAGAAGACAGCAAAATTGCATAGCTGTGAGTGGATCAGCAGTTTCTCCACTGAGATGTGTTTGAAAAGCATGAACTTAGGAAAAAAACCAAGCCTCCTCCCTAGTCTGAACTGCAGGCAAGTAAACTAAATAGTTGGAGCTAGAGTTGTGGAGCCCTCTTATCTTGAATTAATTCTTACTTGTGCAGCTTATAGTTCATTTTAGGAGTCAGTGCTGTTAGTGATCGGTGCCAGTCCCTCCTTTTTTTTTTTTTTTGTTTTTTAATCCTGTGGACCTTTTCTAGTTAAAAGCACAATATTAGTGGCAGCCTTACAAGAGCTATTGGCACTGCTGCTCAGTGAGGAGAGCCAACAGTCTGAAACAGCCTCTTACCAGAGTTAGTGCTGAAATCACAAAAGCCCCTGCTATTGTTGGACCTCTGGAATGAAGTCACACTTTAAATTATGAAGCAGAATGTTTGTGTTGCATTCTTTAGGAGCAACTTTACTTAAAAAAGAAATAAATTTCTATGTCATTTGTTGTCCAAAGGTGTAAGTATAAGAATGAACCTTGCAAAGGAACGTTTACCTTTAGCTCAGTAGTTTCAGTGAGAAAATTCTGTCTAGTTTGCTGAGGAGACACTATGTGTAGCACTGGTGGTCTTTGCATCTTGTAAATTTTTCCAGGAGGTGCTTTTTCATCTGGGAGAAGAAGGGGCTGTTACAGTATTTTCTTCTATATTTAGTTTTACAGTTCTGAAATTTTCTTCAGTTTTTGGGTTATGATGTGGAACAAACAAACCTAACAGCTGTCCCTTAAACAAACAAACCAAAACAAACCCAAAACAACAAAAGATGGGAAAACCTCTGAATCTGGAAAGCTTTGTTGTATTTCCAGTAAATTCAAGCAATTCTCAGAGAATTACTTTAAAGGGTAGATAGACACTCAGTTGGAAAAAGGCTTAAGAGAAAGTTGCTTCATCTGATGCACTAAGCTATTTCCAAAGGCAAGCCTCTGGCTACAAATTTGCAGTTAATATCATTTCCCCTCAACCACACCAGTTACAGGTTTTCCCTTTTCATCAATGTATTTGCTATGGTGTAAAGCTTCCGCAATAAACTGTAAGGGCTCGTTTGTCCTGAGCAAGGGTGGTGTTACAAGTGATTTTTGACTTGCTGATGGGTTAATTTTCTTGCCAGGCCCTAGTAATGTAATAGAAAGCAGTATGTGGAATCTCTCTGCCATTCTGGATCTTCGTTTCTCATTAAAACCAAGCCCATGGGAACTTTCCCTACTTTCTAGAGGGAAAATCTCCTTCAAGACTTTGGGCTTGGAGCATTCCAAAACATAACTATACAAGTTCATACTTTACCTTCAGTTGATGTCACATGGCTACAGCAGTCCAGAAAATGTAACACATACAGTTTTAGAATTGGGAATTTGTGCAGTAAACAAATTGCCTCATTTTACAAAACTATTATTTTGGGAATTATTACAAACTAGTCCTAATTTACTAATAAACTACTAATACTGGGAGTTGTTCTTAGCCGTATGGCGTAGTAGTTGTCATCATAGATTCCAGTTCACTGAAGCATAGACCTATGTGCTATAAACTTGAAATGCTGTGCTGGGTCTGTGCCAAAAAGTCCAGACTCTAGTAGTTCTGTCTAATGAGTTGGCCAGCCTAGAAAAACATGCTGCAGTTAGGCACCACAGTGTGATTTTTTTTTTCAAAATTTTTATATGAAGGTTGTGTGCTACAGGCTTTTACTTGGTTTCTGAAGAGTTTTGAGAGCTGCAGAAACAGTTTCTGAGAAGCTTCCAAACAAGGCTGAGAACGTCATGCAATACTGGACTCGGGGAGGCTGTTGTGGCTGTTTGTAGTTGTTTCCTAAAGATTTATCTCAGAAATTTTGGAGTTGGGGATGAGGTACAGTGGTTTTCTGGGTTGCTAGAGCTGCAGTGTTCCCTTTGAGTTAGTCCTATGCACTTTATTTCATTCTGGATCACTACAGCTTTTGTTTAGTCATATCACTTTTACTGAGCTGAGAAAAAATGGTACATTCTGGCCACTGGATTATGTTTTTAGATTATCGTGAGGCTTTTCTTACTTTGCTACAGAAAAGAAGCTACAAGAATGGGATGAAAATTTTCTCCTCATTTCCCTTTTATGTTTGGCCATAACTTGGAAGGTGAATTAGTGAGCATTACCTACAGTGTTTTTAAAAAGAGGTCTGACGGTTTTACAGAGGCAGACACCCATTTATCTGCAAGAATAGGAGAACTCTAATAAAATGTTGAAGAAATCCTATTAGGTTATATAAGTTCTGCATTTGGACTCTGCAGAATCATTTTAGCAACTTGAATTGCTTAGCTGAAAGTTGATTTTGTTGAGATTTTTTTTTCCTGTTTATCTCACAACCAGAAAATTATCAAACACCCATCTTTGTCTGAATCATAAATTTAGCACATTTTTGTGTTATACGTATGGTGAAATAAAAAAAAAAAAAGGAAAAGGAAATCACTATTCCTGGTTTTATTATTTAAAGTGTTTCATGTAAGATGAGCCTTATTTAA
The DNA here is from genome assembly GCA_033558105.1 of Coccyzus lansbergi. Classification (NCBI taxonomy): domain Eukaryota; kingdom Metazoa; phylum Chordata; class Aves; order Cuculiformes; family Coccyzidae; genus Coccyzus; species Coccyzus lansbergi. Next base: position 3,141,624 of record JAUMJK010000178.1, on the reverse strand, counting down.
AGTATTTGTTGCCAAACAAGCCGGGCATGTGATTTGGGTGAAGATGTTGCTGTGGGTGAATCTGCATACTAAAATTCTGTGCAGGAACCGTAACTGGGGAACTTCTTTAGGGCAATTCTCCATAAGGCAGCATCTCTGGGGTTTTGACAGATGCATTAAATTCTTCTCACTGTTGTGAAATGGCCTGAACTCAGGTAGTGTGCGCCACCCACCTCTGTAAAGGATGCACGCAGGTGAACAGGTAAATGCAACCATCCCATCTTTGTCTTGTAGCAGGGGCTTGGAGAAATGTTTTTGTTTCCGAACCCATCCCTTTGGGAAAGGAGAAATTATTTAAGACAGAATTCTTCCTACAGAAAAAAGAAGTCCAAAAGTCCTTTGATAACACCAGTGGGCTCACCTTTCAGAATTTTGTACTCAAAAGATGCTTTTCCAAAGATGTTTGTGTACCCTCCTGTTTAGCTTTGTGGCAGAGATCACCAAAACCACTAGTTTTACTCAATGTTTTCCAAGCACAACTGACTCCTGTATGAACTCTGAAAATGGGTATTGAATGAAGTAGCGAAACGTCAGTCTGGGAGCCAGTGATCAAGCCAAAATTCATACTTGCAGATAAGACAGATTTCTCCCTTGCCTTCCACAGCTTGTCTCTGACTACAGCTTAAATATACCTTCAGTAGCTTGTTTTTCTTCACACAGTTTGAGGAGCGCAGTAATGATGGGAAAGATGTTTGATGGGTTTTTTTAGGGCGGGCAACTTAAAATCCTGTTTGCTGTTACTGTGGTGAACAAAAAGGAATTTTCCAGGCATGGGTTATGTTTGTTGAGTCTTACTGCACAGGTGAATGTGCTTGTGACTATAGTGAGCTCTCTGTACAGTGGATTTCAGTACTCCTGGAACGTGTTCGAGCACATACGTGTCAGCACCTTTGAAAATTCCTTTTGTGTAAGGAAACATTTAGCCTTAGGTGAGATATGTCCTGGGTGGCAATGGAATAAACTTGATAGGAAAGAATGATCCACCCTCAGCCTACTGCAGCAGAGACTAAAATGGGTGATGGAAGGGAGACCAGGGGTCAATATTAATTTTAGCACCTGGATTTGTCAATGACAGTGGACAAGCTGGTGCAGAAAGGAAGTCCTAAGAGAGGTCAGCTCTAGGAGTGACAAGGGAAGTCAAGAGCAATAGCCTGCTAGGTAAAACCGGGTGAAGAAAGTGATTAAGAGGAGATGGGGAAAGTGAGTAGGCTTCATCAGGACAGGAAGCCTGTAATGGTACTAACAGAGTAAATGAGTCTTCGCTAGACCATCTTGAAGCAGAGGGAGAGTGATAGCTCTGCAGAGTGCCCAGTCTGTGCTTGTAGGAAGTGATGCACAACACATCAGGTTACACCTGCAGCAGGGGTTGTTTTCAACCAAAAAGGAAGCAATTAAATAAAAGTTAGCAGAAGTGAGGGGATACTGGAAATGCAGAGGGAAGAGGAAAGAGAATGCTCTGGGTTCAGAGGGATTCTGAGGTGTTGGTGAATACCTGGCTGCTATCACCTTGATTATAGCCCCCAGAAAGTGCAGATAAGGCAGGAAAAAAATGGTTTTAGAAGCTTTCCTTGGGGTGCTTCTTTTGCAGGGGCTAGGATTATGTCTATCACATGTACAAAAATGTCTCATGCTATAAAGATTTTTAGAGTGCCTTTACAGTAATCTTGTACCTTACTGGTAGTTGTTTTCATGACATCTGTTTTTTTACCTTTCTTGACCTCTCCCCTGGGTAGCTATGCAGGCTGTGTTTTCTCAGTGCTGCGGAGAGAATAAGATGCTTGGAGTGGGAAGTGGGCAACTTGTGTCAGCCTCCCCTCCCCGCGGGAGAGAGCATCCCCCACGCTCCCCAGCCAGCTCTTTGTCTTTACCCAGTGGGTTTTTCAGAAGTTGTAGAAAATTCGATCAGCAGAATTTCATGTAACCTTTTTGGCCTTAGTGAAGGTTTGGAGAAGATATCAATTTCCTGACTGTATCTTTTCTGGGAAGCCAGTATTAAATTGGGGGTGGGAGGGAGAGGCAGGAGCGGTTCACAGTAGACTGCATTGTTGCTGAGGAGGTTCCTGAAGCATGTTATGCCTTTTTATGCTCAGGTATCATCCATAGCTATGGACTAGAAGAGAAGCAACAAATTTATGGATAGCTGATGGTAAGGCATCATCTACCTGAGTGAAAGGAGGGTTTGGAGTCAGTGCTGTAATGGGAAACGCTGCTCAAAGATCCTGCTGTGGGAGCTTGAAAGTATGCAGTTGAAGCAGCAAACAGTTATAGAACAGGGAGATTTAGGTATATGTGTTCATACCAAGACTTTTCCCCCCACACTTGTAATTATGCTGTTTCTCCCCTGCTCACCAGTACAGCATCTGTACTGCCCTTGCTTTATGCTGCATCTGTTGAGCAGCATGAGGGTGGGCGAGTGATCTGTAACTATTGCTGCAGCCTCAGACCACAATTTCTTGTCCAAGCATCAGCTGCCTGCGCAGTGCTGAATTCAGATTGAAGTACTTTTCCCTTACAAGATGACTCTTAAGATTCTTCAGCATCCAGTGAGGTGGCTGGACTGTGAGCATCTGCCATTTCCCAGTGGGGTCACTGTAATTAGCAGATATCTCTTGCCTGTGCAGCTTACCTCCATCACAGGTTTGCAGCCCTGGCATACGTCATGTTCCAACACGTACGTAACCCCACACTCTGCTGTTAAAGATGTCCGAGACACCATACACCCTCAGGCAGCTGCAGCCCCCACCTTAGTGACCACAGTAGATCCTGAGGCAGCTGCAGCCCTCACTTCATCTACCCCAGCAGATCCTGAGGCAGCAGAGCTGAGGGGCTGTGACCCAGCCACACCATCCCTCTGCCTGGTTCCCCAGGCCTCACTGGATAGGGGCCATCCCAAAGCCCAGCTTTCCCATGAAATAGCCCAGTTGCCCCTGAAAGCTGCTGTGATGTGCTTGAATCATAGAAATCATAGAACAACCAGGTTGGAAGGGACCCATCGGATCTTCTAGTCCAACCATTCCTATCTAACACTAAACCAAGTCCCTCAAGACCTCATCCACCTGTGCCTTAAACACCTCCAGGGAAGGTGACTCAACCACCTCCCTGGGCAGCCTATTCCAATGCCCAATGACCCTCTGTGTGAAAAACCTCCTCCTAATCTCCAGCCTAAATCTCCCCTGACGGAGCTTGAGGCCAGTCCCTCTCGTCCTGTCCCCTGTCACTTGGGAGAAGAGGCCAGCTCCCTCCTCTCTACAACCTCCTTTCAGGTAGTTATAGAGAGCAATGAGGTCTCCTCTCAGCCTCCTCTTCTCCAGGCTGAACAACCCCAGCTCTCTCAGCCGCTCCTCATAGGTTCTGTTCTCCAGCCCCTTCACCAGCCTTCACCAGAAGCAGGTGAGAGCGATAGGTGCATTCTCTCCTGTCGTGTCCTATCTTAATTTTCCTCGCTCTTTAGGCTGGGATTTTGACCCGTCTTTCTGCCCCCCTCTTCCCCCCAGCCCCCGTCACGCGTGGATTTTAAGGCTGCCAGGTGCAATCTCGCAATTTTACATTAGGTAGAACATTTCACAGAAAGAGTCATCGGGCAGCGGCAGAGGCTGCCCAGGGAGGTGGTCGATTCACCTTCCCTGGAGGTGTTTAAGGCACGGGTGGATGAGGTGCTGAGGGACACGGTTTAGCGTTTGATAGGAACGGTTGGACTCGCTGATCCGGTGGGTCCTTTCCAACGCGGTGGTTCTGTGATTCTACGCTCTCGTTTCTCGTGGCCGCTCCCCCTCGAGAGAAGCCCCTGACGCGGGCTCTCTGTGGCGGGGGGAGCCGCCCCCCCGGCCGGTGACAGTGCTGCGCGCGGCCCCTGCGGGGGAGCGGCCCGGGGCGGGGCGGGACCGGCCGCCGCTCCCCTCGCCGCCAGCGGCCGCCGCCGGAGCCGCCGCGATGGGGGCCGCCCCGCTCCGCCGGCCGCTGCTCTGCCTGCTGCTGCCGCTGCTGCTGCTGCTGCCGCCGCCGCCCCCGCCCGCCGCGGCCCGACCGGCGGCGCCCGAGGAGCCGGCCGAGTACCGCGATCCCTGCAAAGCCGGTAGGGGGGCGGCCGCGCCGCAACTCCGGGAGAAGTTGGCGAGCGGGGCGGACAGGTGTCCCCCGGGCTCCTTCTCTTCGGCTGCTGCCCCTGAGGGGACCGCTATTTCACGGGGGGAGAATAACGCTAACGACGATAAAGATCGCTGCCGTAACGAGGGTTCGGAGCCCCCCGCGGCGGGGTCGGTGCCTTTTTTTTCCCCTTCTCGGTGGCGTCCGCTCCCCACCTGTTCCCGCCCCTCCCGCGCCAACCGCCGCAAACCCGGGGAGACGACCGGCGCCGCTTTGCCTTTCGCTCTTGGGTTTGGGGTTTTTGCGGTCGGTTTGTGGGTTTGGGGTTTTTTTTTTAATTCCCTGTTTACCCTTTCTCTGTGCGTCGTGGCGGCTGCGGCGGCGCTCGGGCTGTCCCCGGCCCGGGGGCGACTTACCGCATCCTCCCCGGGAAGCCTCCGGCTGCTGCCTCCCAAGGTCTGTCGGAGCTTTTCGTCCCCGTGTCAGGCACCTCTCACTCGTTTCCAAGGTCGTTGTGACCATTTCCAACTATTGGATCTCTCCGTGAGCTTCTGTCATCCCTCGTGTTTTAACTTGAAGGGATCCCAAACCAGGTTTTCTCTCTGGAACTCGGGGTTGTATTCCTAGTGCGCCTGTTACTCGTTCTGGTTCTCACTGAGTGTTCCAGTGTTGTGAATTGCTTGTCTGCTGGCAAATTGGCAATCGATACCTTGTCGGTCTTGTTCCGTTTACAGATAACTTTGGGCAGAGTCTTATTTTCTTAATACTATAGGAATCGAAACAAGGAAGGAATTTCTTTGTGTATGGTGTTCTCTTTTGAGCTGGGGCTTTGCCTCCTGATTGCTCTCCTAGCTGTTCCTCGGTGTCCCTCGGTGGTAGCTTCCCTTGTTATCAGCTCTCTCCTGACTGCTTTTCTGGGACTTGTAGCCCTGTCTGCTTGCACAGATGTTGCCTTCACAGAGCTCATCTATCAGAGCCCCTCGGTCTTGTATAGCCAGTTGTTTAACTGGCATCATCTGCTGTTTGCGTTATGATGAGTGAATTTTATTCTAAAATGCAGCCTGATCCTCTTCGCTCCACAAAGTATTACTTTACACAAAACATTACCCTGATCAGCAAGTCATTTGTGATATAATATATGGTTTGGTGTTCGTTCAGTTTTTTTTTTCCTTTTAATCAGTGTGGGACCCAGCACACCAAAACATGCTTTTACTCTGTGTCTACTTCCTAAATGGTAATCACTTAGCCTGTCGTTCTTTCCATTGAAACTAGGTGTTAGTGATACAGCTGTGGTTCAGACTTGGAGAGCTGTAGGTACAGTGCTTTGGCCTCCCTCTCTGAAAATACTATCCTTGCTTTCTTGTTGACAGCATGGCATCGTTTCCAGTGTGTCTCCTTTGCGCTTAGGACTGTTGAGTATTGCTGTTAGGTCAGGTACGTGGAAGGTGAGGAATGCCCCTTTAAAGACCACACAGAGAACGTTTACTCTAATGGACTTACCTATACCAGGCAGAGAAACTGTGCCAGAGAGGGAAAAGAAATTTAAAAAAAAAATTGTTTCTTCAGTCTGTCATTTACCTGCCTTTGCTGTAAGACTCTTTCTCCTGCCGTTTGCTCATCTTCCAGGCTGTCTGCCTCTCATTTCTGCATGCACACAGACAAGAGACTGGACTGCAAACAACAGCCTCCCTTCCTTGTACATCCTTACATCTTCTCTTGGTGAGCAGAAAAAACTTGTGTGATACTCCTGTTAATTCAGTTCAGTCACAGGATCAATTGCAGAAATGACTATTGTGTTCTGACTTCTCAGTGTTTGCCTTTAATACTTTTCCAAAGCATCCTTTCCAGTAGAAAGGAAAGAGTGAACAAGACCTCTGGATGTCACACTGTCCTTTCCTGAAGCCCAGGGCCAGGCTGGTGTTTCTGACATGGCTGATGCACAGCTGTCTCTGAGGGAGGCAGCCTAGTCTGGCTTTGCTTTGGCTTTTCTGTTGTCTAACCTGAGGCTCCAGTACTGCATTTCTCACCCAGTCTGTGTGGATGTAGGGGACAGTACAGTGCCTTCTCCTTTGCTGCAGCCTTTTTCACTGTGTGCGCTCTTAACTGGCTTTCTCAAATTTCATTTGTATTTTCTGGACAAGAAGGAGACTTCGGCTGTTTCAGTCTGTCCTGACTGGCTGTGCCTCCTGGCTCTCTGATTCGGTTTCTTGCTATGTGGGCTGTATGAACCTAAAATGCAGAGCACTTTGGGAGCAAGACACTCCTCACGTGCTGTGTACCTGTGTATCTGGCAGGTTGCAAAGTGAAAGCTTGCCAATTCCTCACCCTTGCTGCTCCTATCCCAAGGCTGAGTGCTCACTCTTGGTGGTTGGTCTACTAGACTGTGAGCGAAAAGCCTGGCACATGCTCCTCTCTGTAGGCAGGATGGACAGCACAGGACAGTACTCTAAATCATTACAACTACTGAGCTACTGAGATAAACGTGCGTCCAGTTACCAGGGTTTAGCTGATGTGTCATAACTCCACTGCTGCTCAGCCTCTTAACTCCAGCCATCCAAGATTTCCTTTTCCTAATCAGTGGCTCCATTCCTGCTTTTTTTGGTAGGGTAAAAAGAGAGGACAAAATGCCTGAATGGCTGATAAAGGGTTCCTGCCCAGGTCTGCTCTGTTATAGATGGAAAAATGTTGTGATGGATGGATCAGCTGCTCAGAGAGTGCAGCTAAAGATACTGAGGCTAGGATGCAGGTCTGAGTGGGGCAGACAGTCAGCAGGAGGAACTATGGATGCCTGGTAAACAAAACAAATGCATCCTTCTGGACTCCTTAGACAAACTGGAACCAAAGGAATTAAATAGGCTGTAATTCGTTCTGGTGCTTATTTTGGTGCAAGCTTATATGAACTTTAATTTGAGGTGAAGAGCAGAATCTCTGAGGCTCAAAGTGACATCTGCAGATGGTGTTAGTCCAGCTGAAGTCAGCAAGGGGAGGTGGGACACATAAATGAGAACGTGAGCTGGGCACTGAATAATTTGTTGATGACCCATTGCATCCAGTGCCAAGCCTGTGATGAGGCTCTTTTCTACTTGCCAAACCAGTAGGTGAGGAGAAGAAGCTGCAGTTTGGTCTCAGCATCTTAGTTCCTGGGTACTTTGGCTTCTAGTGTGGTACCTCCTTACCTTTGTGATCTGGAGATCAAGTCTTGCTTTCTAAGACCTGCCATTTCCCTCAGAAGCTCATCTTCCAGGATGGGGTCCTTTGAAAGTGTCCTGTTTTGGAGTCCCCTATTTCTTGTCACAGTTCTGTCTGCTCTCACTAGGCAGCTTATTCTTTTGTGATGTGTTCTATCTATAGGCTGACCAAGTACAGGCAGACCTGGCATGAGGGGACTGAAATGGGACTGGGGCTCTGGTGGGGAGATGGTACCAGTAGAGTGAGTTAGAGCTGAGGAATTTTGCAGAGTGCTTGGACTATGAGCTCAGAAGGGAAACTGAGGCAAGGGGATATGAGGGGGTGGCTGTTAGGGAACCTAGAGGTAGCCCCATCTCGCCTGTTCCTGTATCTCTAGAAGAGTTATCAGAGAAGCAGTTTGACAATAACAGAGCAGCTTTTCCTGCTGTTGACCCCGTCCCAGAGTACCACAGAGTACCTGTTCCCGTGCTGTCCTGAGATTTCTCACAGAGATACAGAACTTGTGCTTTCCTGTCATTTGTTCCTTCTAGCTCTCCCTCTCTAGAGGCAGCAAATTTTATTTGGCTTGTGGTGCAAACATCTGAAGTTGCATACAGACATTTCTGCAGGAAGTTGAGGAATTTGCTGTCAGGATCTGAAAGGCTTGTAGAGGAGGTAATAAAATGAGAAAGAGGAGACAGGATCAATAAAGTCCAAGTTGCTTGAATATTGTTTGGGTTTCGAGTGGGATGCAGTTGCTGTTTTCTCTGTTGGAAGCACAGATCCATTATGTTAGTTGTAGAGGAGGAAAAAAGTTATCTCAAGTAATCAATCCACCTTACTTTTTTTCCACTATAGGTTGCAGGAAAGGTTAAATGCTCCAGGAGGAAGTTGTCTGAGTCTTTTTTTGGTAGTCCGGGAAAGAATGAGAGAATAGACTATTCAGTCTTGAACTGACATGGTTTTGGGAGGTGACAGCAGTTATAGAAGGGAAAACAGGTGGGTGAAGACTACTGGAGACACTGTCTTTATACACATTAGGTGATGTAGCCATTTGCTGTTGCGAAGGCTGTATCTTGCAGTGAGGTAGAGCAGTAGCAGAAGCTTCCTCATTAAAGGGAAAGTTTAAGGTGGGTTTTATTATAATGCTAACCAAGAATAAAATAATAGCAATGTCTTAAAGAAAAAGCAACCACTAACCATTTTCTTGCAGCTTGAGATACTCAGAAGCCATTTGCTATACCTGTGCCTTGGGATTTAGCAATGAAGAGGGCAAGGGATGGGAAACTTAGGAGGTGGGGGGGGGGATGCTTATTTTTTTTTTTCCTTAAAAAAGACTGGTAGGGTAAGGAAGAGGTGTTTGGAGTTGTCACAGATACATCTCTGCAAAGCCCTTGTAGAGCTTTTATTGAACTTTGTAGTCTGGGTGTAATTCACAGGTGTATGTCCTTGACCACAGCCTGTGCAGGTTTCATCAATGAAGACTGCTCCTTCCTCAGGTGTTTTGTGGCATAAGATTAGTAAGTCACAGAGCCACAACTAGAGTCGTTTAGAAACTGCTGTAAGTCTTCCAGGCTTCAAAAGTAAGCAAAGCTGAGGATTTTGTTTTTAGGCACTTTGCACTTGTGTAATTATATTCTACCTTTGCACTCATTCTTGGAGTTTTTCTTGTCATCCTGTCTTAAGCTTCTGTGTAGTGTATATGCTTTACTGGACAGCTAACTCAGGAACAAGCTATATTTTACTGGTAAGCCACCTCTTTCTCACTGCTAAAACTGTGCAAATAGGTGAGTGGCTGCTGCACCAGTCTGAATGGGGGAGAGCTGGGTAACTGCAAAAACCTGCTGCAGCATGTTCATACTCACTCAGTTGGTAAATTGAAGGTGTCATGTGCCTGATACACTGGATTTTCTAGTCTGCTTTCTCTTATACATCAATTTGTATTTTTATTTTATGTTCCCTTTGCTGCAGAGACCCTTGTGCTCTCTGTCTGCCTCCCTCTGTGTTTCCTACAGATCGATTTCAGGTGTTCCCCATCTCCCTTGCCTGGAGCTCTCTTCAGTCCTTACTTGGGACATAGCTCAAATCATTCTCTCCTTTCTGCCTCAGGTGTTCTGCAATGCATCCTCCCCTGTGCTGTGGCGTGCCCTGTCTCTTTTCCTGCCCCAGCAGTAACTCATGCTGTTCTTCTGGTGCTCTACTGTAGGTTCTTCCATCCTCGCTTACCTGAACAGCAGCCCTGGGCTATGGTGTGCATTTTACCCGCTATTGTATTGTGCATGATGAACCAGTTCTGTGCAATGAGCTGTTTGCTATAATAGGTTGGCTGCTGTGCCAGTTTCCCCTTGCTCTTGAGAAACCAGAGGCAAGTGGCATGGCTTCTATGAGTCAGAGTCCAGAGCTGTCTGTGTCAAGGAGATGGTGCTGGAATAGGGAATAACATTGACCTGACAAAGAGGTCTGTCTGCTCATTTTGGAGATGGGCAACCTTGGACGGAAGGGGGCACCTCTGATGCTGCATGACCTGGTTGTCCTGGATCATGAGTATGAACCTGCAATACAACTGCTTTCACTGCTCGGAAACTGGCTGTTATTTTGATTCAGGTATTAGGTTTTATGCTTTCCCCCCTCCTTGCTTTCTTGTAGCTAAGCTCTCAAAAATGCTGGTCTCCAAGGGCGCCTGTGCTTTGATGTTCAGATACACTCTAGCACTTCCTTAACAGGAAGGTTGTCTGTCGATAGAAACCAGTAAATGTGCAAGGAAGACCTTGATTGAAGACCTTTCAATGGGTAATTGCTCTTTCTTGGTCAGTTTATGTTAGCCCAGCTTGGAATGGAGAGAGGTGTTTAACTACATGTTGAGAAGGAAGCCCATGTGAAACTCTAGCCACTGGTAAATCACACTCTGGTTTGACTGATAGAAATCTCAGAGACCTGCAGCTGCTGCTAGTCCATGAATCAGCTCAGCTTTAGACCTGAATGGAAATTCACATCCACTCAAGTAGTTTTGTGTTTATGTAAATGTCAGCCCCCAAGCAAAAAGCATCTGTTTAGCCTCCCCACACACAAACCCCAAAGCTTTGCAGAGCAAAGTGTACCACAGTTTTATAAGACACAAGTTCAAGTCTGCTGAGCATTTTATCTCCTCCTGTTGACAGTTAGTGATGGAGTGTGGTTGAGTCCCTTTGGCTGGTACGGTCTTGGAGGGTGCTGAAAAGTACCTACAGTACTTATGACACAGCTGTGGGTGTTGTCTGTCTCCCACACTTCCTCAGTACAACTTTGACCTTAGATAGCATTGCCTGCAAGTAACATTGCCTAATCAGCAGTGTTTTCATTTACTCTGAACTTTGGCAAATTCACCAGTTTTGGTTGTTATTTTACATGCTGAATTTCAGGTGAGGTGTGCTAGGTGTTATTCATTCATTTCTGTGAGCAAAATTTGGAGGAGGAAAGTTCATTTACAAAATGTGCCCTGCCTTCCACTACTACTGGTTGTACCTGACAGAAGAGCCTGTCCCTGCTTCAGGGACATACGTCTGTTGTGGAAGCAGAGGACTGTCTAAACTGCTCTGTGTGTTGACTGGATGCTGTGTGATGAAGGTATCCATTCAGTAAGGCATTGGTTTTGCTTTACAATTCCCCAGATATAAACCCCTTAGAAGCACTGGATTTACAAAGTCAAACCTCCATCTTGCAGAAATTCTGGTTTTAGGTCTACTTTGAAACTTGTGATAGAGCTCCTTGGGAGTGAAGGTAGACTTGAATGATGTGAACTGGAACTCTTCCTGTCTCAAACGTCTGTCCTGTGCAATGTGCCTTCCCTGAGACTGCATCAGGCAAGGGCAACAAAGTGAACTTCTGGCTGCATTGTCTATGTCTCTGTTGTGGAAGATAAGTAGCAGGTAGCTCATGAGGCAACTGCTGCAGGAGAAGCTTTGATAACTACATGGCAGAGGTGTTTGAGCTGTACTGAAGCCAAGAGGCCCAAGACTGAGAAAAAAGCAGCGGGTAAATGACCCTGGCAGGCAGTGTGGGAAGCTAATATATAGTGGCCTATGAGTTAGGTGGACTTGAGAAAGCTGTACGTCATGCACCTGCATTTCCCTTACCCAGAATGTTGGGCCAAATTAAGGCTATTCCTTGGGTGGCCTGTTGTCAGTAGCTCAAGCTAGATGTGGGCAAGGGGGTGATAAGACAGCAAAGTTCTATGCTTCTTTTATGGAGCCTGTCAGTTGAGCTCCAGGCAGAAGAAACTGAAGTTCAAAATTTTATGCACCTGGCATCAAATATGTGTTCCAGGGGTTTAGTTCTTGCTTCTGTGACCACCAGATTTTGTATCCTGGCATTGTTCAGACACTCCTCTGTTGGTCTGTCTGCTGCCTATACTTTCCTGACAAGAATCTTTACCTAAAAATGAGTTTTGAGAAGATTTGACTGATGGCCAAAAGCTTTCTGAGTTATTTGCATGGTGCACCTTCTGGTGCAGGTTGGTTTTTGTGATCCTATTGCAGTTACTCAGAGACTTATAGACCAGTTTGTTTTGTTTCTGCTGGCACTGCTGACCTAGGGAGGCAGCGATGGTCCAGTTCTTGGGGCTGACCCTCTTGGGGAGGGCTGTGGTGGCCTGTTGGGCTATTTTTACAGTGGAGAGAAGCCTGATATTTGCTGTGCTGTTGATGTTGGAAGTGTTTTTTGCTCTGAGCTGCAGCTGGCCCATGTATCAAGCTGCTGATGCATTGTGCAGTTGACCACTGCCTGGATTTAATCTCTAACCTTTGATTGTTCTTGAAAGCATGTTCTAGGGATTGCATTCCCACCCACATTGCTCCTGTGACCCCTTCCATTTCCTGGGTGTCTAAGTACAGAACAGAAAAGATTCATTAACCTGGCAAGTAACCTTTTTTCATGGGGGAAGTGATTTTCCGTCACACTCTGTTAGATCCTATTGATTTCTCGTTTTCCCCTCTTTGGCCTCTTCTGCCATATATTCTCTTCTTTGTCATGCTTCACTAAGAAGGTGATATTTGATATGCTGGGTTTTTTTTCTACTGTTTCCTGAGGAGAGAGTGGGATCTTCTAGGGCCATTGCTCAAGTGCCAAAGTGTCTGCCTTTTCTTGGAGAGCTTTGTTGTCAAGGTAAACTGCTAGTTAGTTATGGGATGTTGATGTGAGGAGTAAAAGTTCCTGGCTGTTCTCTTTATTTGCCTTGATGCCGAGAAGAGCATTTTCTGTTCTTTTGCCCTCTTTGCTCATTGTACAATCCCTCATCTCCTGGCAGAGGTGAGTTTGCCATGGGGTTTGCAAGCATGCGTGAAATGGAGACCCTCAAGCCATTAAGTATGCCAGCTCCTCCTGTCCTCCTGGGTGGTGTTGGCAGCTGGATACTGACACTTTTATGGTGCCTGTATATTTCATAGCTACCCCACTTCTTGATGTGAAATGAAAGGAGCTGCCAGGTTTGGACTGTTCCACTGGTTCATAGTCATGGAGTTAGACTGTGGCAAGTGTGAGGGGAAGAGGCATGTTGTTGGACCAGGGTGGGAGGGCATGGGGTTGCCCCTCTTTCAGGAGTAACAAGACATTCTGTGCAAAATTCTGCACAAGGAATTGTGAAACTCTTTTCTTCCCAATGAGTTAACCTCCTCTTGTGCATCTTTGTGTATTCCTCCCTCTGAACAGTCATCTTTATGGTTTATAGCTATTGCAAAGATGAAATATTACTAAGGTAAATGCTAAATACATGCTCTCTGAGGAGGAGATCTCAGTTTTGAGAAGACTGTTGCCATTTACTAATGTGTTTGATTTTCAGACAGAGCCTTTCTGTGATTCAAGGCAGGTATTTCATTAGCTGGGAAAATAGTTTTCCATCCAAAAGTACACTTCCAGCTTTTGTATTAATGTCTTATCTTTCATGGTTCTTGCTAAATTATTCTTCTTTATGTGTGAATGCTTTGTGGTAGTCCTGTGTAGAAATATTGCAATTGAAGCATCAAAGACTTAAAAAATGAAGGGAGCATTGTTGTTTCTTTTAGACTTTTGTGTTGTTACAAGAAGTCATATTCTGAAGAAATGGTTGGACATTACACTACCTGTCCTATTGCTGCTCAGATTCAGCTGATCAGAATGAGGAGCTCTGCCCAAAAGAACTAAAACTCAGCGTGGCAAGGTTTCTCATCCATGTTGTCCTTAAGGAAGATCAGATAAGATAAGAACAGATCCTATAATTTACAAATATTAGGCAGCATTTTCACTAGGAGGTCAGTGAAGGAAGATGAGCTCTGTTTGCAGACCCAGTAGACTGATCCAAAGTGATGTGGAGTGGAGAACTGTGCTCCTAGCTCTCAGCAAAACAGGGCCTGGCTGTTGGGCGCCAGTCTGTTTGAAGGCTTGCTTTTCATGGGGAAAAGCTAATGGGAAGTTTTTGTAGGGAAAGAAGGTGGTGCTTTGGTGAGTAGAATACGCCAGGAAACTTGTAAGGGAGGACTTGGACACCATTGAGATGGATTGTGGTGATGATGAGATTGAGTGTCTGTGGGTTAAAATCAGAGGAGCCCATAAGAAGGTAGATTTTGTGATGGGAGTCTGTTACAGGCCACCCAGCCAAGGAGAAGAATCTGATGAGCTCTTCTATAAAGAGCTGGGGCTAATCTCTAGATTGATGCCTCTCGTTCTTGTGGGAGACTTCAGTCTTCTTGATATCTGCTGGAAGTACAATAGAGCAGAAAGGAAGCAGTCTAAGAGGTTCCTGGAGTGTGTGGAAGACAACTTCCTTGCACAGCTGGTGAATGAACCAACGAGGGAAGGTGCCCTCCTGGACTTGCTATTTGTGAACAGAGAAGGCCTGGTGGGGGATGTGGCAGTAGGAGGACGCCTAGGACTAAGCAATCACGAGATGATAGGTTTTTCTGTTCTAGGTGAAGTGAAGAGGGTGGTTAGCAAGACAGTAGCATCAAATTTCGAGAGGGCAGACTTCGAACTCTTCAGAGGGCTGGTTGGCAAAGTCTAATGGGAGGCAGTCCTTAAGGGCAAGGGAGCCCATGAGGGCTGGGAGCTCTTCAAAAAGGAGATCCTAGCAGCTCAGGAGAAAGCCATCCCCGTGTTCTGGAAAAAAAAAGCTAGCAGGGGAAAAAAAACAGCTTGGTTGAACAGAGAGATCTTGAGTGACATCAAGAAGAAGAGGAATGTTTATAGGCTCTGGAAGGGGGGACAGGCCTCTTGGGTGGACTACAGGAGGGAAGTGAGATTGTGTAGAGAAAAAATCAGAGGGGCTAAGGCTCAACTAGAAATCAGATTGGCTAAGTCTGTGAAAGATAACAAAAAATCTTTCTATGAATATATAAATAATAAAAGGAGGACTAGGGAGACCATACAGTCCCTTTTGGACACAGAAGGAACAATAGTGACAGGGGATGAGGAAAAGGCTGAGGTACTTAATGCCTTCTTCGCCTCAGTCTTTAATTGTAAAGAAAGTTGTTCCCTCTGTGTACAAACACCGGAACTAGAGGAGCAAAATGAGGCTCCCATGGTCCAAGAGGAGGTGGTCAGAGTCTTGCTTGCCCAACTGGACACCCACAAGTCTATGGGGCCGGACAGGATTCACCCAAGGGTATTGAGGGAGCTGGCGGATGTGCTGGCCAAACCCCTTGCCATCATCTTCCAGCAGTCCTGGAAGACTGGGGAAGTTCCACTGGACTGGAGGCTGGCTGATGTGCCCATCTACAAGAAGGGTTGCAGCGAGGATCTAGGGAACTCCAGGCCTGTCAGTCTGACCTCAGTGCCAGGGAAAGTCATGGAACAGGTGATCTTGAGTGCTATCATGAAGCACATGCAAGAGAACCGGGTGATCAGGCCCAGTCAACATGGGTTTACCGAAGGCAGGTCTTGTCAAACTAACCTGATCACCTTCTATGACAAAGTGACTGGCTGTAGGTGTGGTCTTCCTGGACTTCAGTAAAGCCTTTGACACAGTTTCTCACAGCATTCTGCTACGGAAACTGTCAGCCTCTGGCCTGGACAGGTGCACACTCTTCTGGGTGGAAAACTGGTTGGATGGCCGGGCCCAGAGAGTGGTAGTAAATGGTGTTAAATCCAGCTGGAGGCCAGTGACAAGTGGTGTCCCCCAGGGCTCAGTGCTGGGTCCAGCCTTGTTCAATGTCTTCATCAATGACCTGGATGAAGGCATTGAAGGCATGCCATTGGACCTCATGCCATTGGACTCTGCCCAGCGGTCCAGCCTGTTCAGATCCCTTTGCAGAGCCTCTCTACCCTCCAGCAGATCCACACTTCTACCCAGCTTAGTGTCACCTGCAAACTTGCTAAGGGAGCACTGTCCTGGAGAGGCTGCAGGTGAGGGGTGTGGTTGTGTTGCAGGTGGTGCCTCTTCTCTCATTCTTCTGCTGGCGGTGAGACAGAGGGGGTGATGGATACACCAGAAGTCCTCTATATCCTGAGACTCTTGTTGCTGGCGGGTTTTGATAATGAGTAACCTCCATTACACTGTCACAAGCCAAGGTCCTGGCATTGTCTCCATCCCCCTGCCTTGCCCTGTATTTTGCTAACATGCATGAATGCAGAGTCCTGAAACTCAGGTTCATGGTTTCAAAGTTCATGGTCCTGAGAATAAACAAAAAACTATTGTGGTAGCTGAGAGCTGGGTACCCCATTAACCTAGAATCATGAATATTTATTATGCTGGATTACAAAAGAACATAGAGACTATATTGTATTTCCTATAACTTTATTTCCATGGCATCTTTTCTTGGTGGGTCACTTTAATGTAAGCTTTGCTTATTTAGTTGCACACTTTAAGCCGATTAACTTTTTACTAATAAAATGTGTGTTGACTCCCTTTGTCCCAGCTCCTGTTTGTTTGTATCTACACTCCTGTGACAAAGAGTCACAGAGAACTGCTTTAAGCTCCAGCTAAATCCCCCTGCTGGAAGCTTTGAACGAGCTGAATGTGTCTGAGGGTGATTTCAGCCTCGCATTTTCTCTCTTGCCTTCTTGCTGCCTGGAAGTTGGGGCCTGCCAAGCAAGCTCTTCTGAACACCCCTTCTATTTCTGAAACTGTTTGTGCTGCTTTGGGGATTGGCAGGAACGATCCAGCCTGTTATTGTTGCTCTCTGAGCCGTGTCAGAATAAAACTACTAGTGGTGGGGAATCAGAGAAGCTTTCCAGCCATGAAGACTGATCTGTGGCTCTGCACGTTCAGTAGTTTACCAGCTGGTAAGCACATTATTCTTTCTATGCTTACATACCTTGCCCTGTCATTCAGTGCCTGACATAGTATGTTTTATTGTGACTTCTCTCAAGGAACATCCCAGAGAGATGATTATATCCTGCATTTTTATTAGAGATGCTTTATAAAAAAAATGCTCATTTTCCACTAAAGGCGATACAGGCAAGAATTTTAAAGTTTGCTGGGACCGTAAAGATGTGGGTAACCATTTTGGAAATACTTTCTAAAGGCCTTTTATAAATCTGTTTCTTTGTGTTTAGAGCTTTGCTAAAGCTAAAATGATCCCTTAGAAATGTGCTGTTAATACTTAAGAATAGCTGATCTGCCTCAAAACAAGCTCAGGAGCCTGTTTGCATTCGGTCAGCAGCAAGTGCTAAGGAAGGTGTAGGATACCCAAACAGGGTAGAAAAGAATGATAGGCCCAAAAAGGTCTCTCTGTCTGTATCAGATTCCACAGTCCCTGAGCCAGAGATGGTTCATTGTCTTTAATGATCTTGGATAGCTTTGTCTCCCATCTGCTTTCTTTTTGAACCTGCATAAGCCTTTAGCATCCATAGCCAACTTGGATGCAAAGTGCCAGAACTTAACTGTAGCCTTCTTCTACTCTTCTCTTAGCCACTTTTGAGTCAGCCCATCAAGTATTGCAGAGGTTTAATTAGTGTTACCTGCTGGATTCTGTCTCCTTTTAGACCAAAGCTTCCAATCTGTTTTCTCTGACTTGGGGAATTTCAGAGGAACACAGCTGGTTTTAGTAGCATCCTTTGCTATTGCAATAAAATCCTCCTCTCTTTAAGAACTCCAAGATCACACTGTCTGGGGAAAAGGAGGGGAAATATTGAGGTCAGTAGCAACAATGCTCCACACCTTGTGGAAATTGCGTAGTGCTTCTCTGCAGCATGTTTTGCTGGTGGATGTTGGACCACTCAGGTTTGAGGAATGGTTTTGAACGTGCCCATTAATTTACTTGCAGTGGAGAGGGGATGACTAGAGGAGGTGCATGCCTCTGCTCCCCGATCACCTGTCCTCTCCAGTGAAGTGTCTAACAAATTGTGGTGGGAGGTGGTAGAGGGAAGGACAGCGTAGGAAGGGGATGTACTCGCCACTGTAGTATCCGAGCATCCTCTAGTACTGGAAGTCTGAACTCCTGCTACTTTGTTAGAGATTTTAGTGAGCTTTTGTGGTTGAAGGCATGGTTTCAGAAATCGCCTTGTGTTTGTGATGCCCTTTATTTCTGGGAAGGATGTTGTGCCCTTTCTACTGCACCTTTGAGAAAGATGACAAGTAAGTTGCACTTTACCTAGTCTCAGCTAATCATTTGGCTGCTGTGATATGTTTGTAATGGGGGACACAGACAGCTAGCTCTGCAGCAGATATCCAATGGTCCTCAGTCATCTGTGTTAGATGGGGTGGAGATGTCAAGATGTGTGAGAATAAATATGCATCTTCTGTCAGTGTCGACAGAAGGAAATATGAAGGCAGTACTGCAGATGAGGTGGTTCTGTGGCTTGCCCTGAACCCAGAGCATGCTGGTCCAGATCAAAGGTTTGATTGCATGAGCTTATAACAGTCTTTCAGCTAGCTTGGGATTCTGCTTAGGAGCTAAGGGTGAGTTGAGAAGCATCTTCAATGAACAATTAATAGGAACACTTTCTAGCTTGTGAAAATTCACAATCCGACCTTATTCTGGTGGCTCCTGGAAAACATAGGGTGACAGTACACTTCCTTCAGGTAGCAGCTTTCTCTGCTGATGGCAGAGATGTGCATTTAGTTCAGTGCATTGTTTTTTTCTCTTCGGGGAATGTTTTGGTGGGCTTTATTTATTGTTTCTACATCTGTGAAGTTCCTTGCATTGTCTTCCCCAAACTTTCCAATGGCTGTTTACCCTCCATTTAGGACAGATGGAGTAGATGATATTTCACATGAGTCATGATTGATTTTCAATATTTAGTGTGTGGATGTAAAAGGGCCTACTAGCAGTGAGCCCAGAGAAATATATTGACATGTTCCCCATCTCCCTTGCTTTGTTGCCCATTGTGCCACCTTCTGTCATTGATCTTGCAGCCTTTCATGTGTGACCTGGTGAAGAGACAAAACCAGCATTAGCATGTGAAGCCATCACCAGCCATGGAATATTGGCTCCCCATCTGATGATACCTAATTCTTGTGTGACGGCTGTGCCACGTCCAGTTTTAGGGGCAGTTTCCATATGAAAGGATACCTTGAATTATAATCATCCTGCCTAGACAGCGTTAAATACAAACAAAGTATAAATCTGTGCGGGATGCAAGCTTTGTGGTGCTGACAGCATCTTTTTGTTGCAGCAGTTCCCACTGGGGACACAAAAATTTAAGGATCTTGGTGCTCTCAATTTCCTCTTGGCTGAGTAAAATAAAAATTGGGCTGGCACGTTTACATCATCCCTCCAGCAGCATTGTAGTTCAACAGTCTCTGTCATATCAACATGTCTCAGGAGTGGTGTGTGTATACGGCATGACCATGACTGTTGACTCTGCAGTATTTGGATATGTCTAATGAAGACTGATGCAGGGAGGTAATCTCCAGATGAATGGAGATGAGGCTACTTGTATAGTTCAGTGTGAAGAGTAGTTGTCATGTGTTAGTTGCTTTGTTTGAGGAACAGGATGTTGGAGGTTGAGTTATGTTTTCTAGACCACCTTAAATACTAAATTTCTAAACTTCCTTAAACTCCTAGACCGTGGTAGTATCTCTTTCTACCAGTGGATTTGCCTGCTCTTAATTCTTCAGTGTCTGATGATGAGAGAGCTCTCTTCTCTCTTGCAGGTGCATGAAGAAGTGGATGAAGGTTTACTCCTCATTATACTGCAGGTCTGAGCAAAATATGGAGGGTAATCAGAAGAGTACAACTTGAAGACTTCTGTGCTAGGCAATGCTGCTTTATGGTGGTCTTAATCTTGTGCAAATTTAATATTGAAGTATAAGTGCATACCTTGCAGGGAAACACTGTCATTTGATGTGATAAAAGCTGTGGTGTTGGTGTGGCTGCAGAGGGATAACTGACAGGCAAGACAGCAGATCTGCTGCTGGATTGTTACAATAGCTCAATATCTGGAACCTGGTTTTGATGGTGGTAGCCCTTCTGGAAAATGCTTATGTTTTGCTATCCGCTGATCCAGAGCTGGCAGGGGAATCCTATGCCCTGAGAGATCGAACCGGGAGCAGATCTCCCTGCTTATCCTTTCTGCTAATGGTGAGAGGGAAAAGGGTGCTACTATAGCTCCCTTAGGCTTTCCTGCTGAGTCTTTGGTATCTTCTGGAGGAGCAGGGCTTGTTGAAAACCAGCAGCCACTGAAGCACATGCCTGAGCACCAAGTCCCCTTTCCAACCCAGCATGAGTGTCTTTCTACAATAAATGAGCAACTTCCCATTTTGGTACCTTTCTTTTTGCAACAGGACTGGTGACCCTGCCTCCTGCTGATGCTCAAGGGTGCTTAGGGCAAGGCCTGGCTTAAGACTGTGGGAAACTGGAACTAATTTCTAGTTTGCAGTTCTTTGGACTGGAGTTTTTCGTGACATTGGTCTGCTTGGGGCTGAGAGTTGTTTTCAGAGCCTGAGCCAAAAAAAAAAAAAAAAAAAAAAAAACGGGCTTCACTCCTCAGAGGAAGGCTAACACAGGGAAACCTTACTGGCACTGTCCAACTCTGGCAACTGCCTCAAGGCAGCTCTCTCTTCTCTCCCCTTTGCTCCTTGCTTTTGTCAAACCACAACCTCCCCCTTCAATGACAGGTATACTTCTGACACAAGACCATTTGCTATCCAGAGAGCGCAAACAGCTTGTCAGGGGAAGAGTTATCTTCATTTGCTGTCTAAAGACATTTTATTAAGGCTGGGAAATGGCATAATTGAAGTTGCCTTTGCACCTTCAATCTATTCCTGCTTATGCATTGTGATAGTCATTAATTATACAGCTGCATGATGCTGCTCCTGGAATAGGTCCAGCTGTCGAGTGAAGCGGACTGATGATAACAGGAATCCTTTCTTTGCTCTTGCAGAACCAGGGAGCTGCACACTGAGTGAGGATGAAAAAAACCTCTTGTCTTTTGGACAGCTGAGTGACACCCTGGCAGAGTATGTGCCGATGCTCTGCGTCAGTGTTCCTACTTGGTCTTCAGTGAGCTATGGCAGTCTTTCCAAGGCTCCTTGCTGCCTTTGTGCTTTTCTGGGTGTTTAACAAGGGAGCATAAGATCAATTGCAAAAGTGCCAAATACTTGCTGCTGCAAAGGAGGGAACAGAGCTCTGACACAGAAAGGACTAGGCTGATGTGCAGGGTGCAGCGGAGGTATTTCAAAGAGTAATGGCCAGCAGAAGAGGTTGTAGTTGTGGTTATATGATTATACATTTAATGTAACCTTGCAAATGTTTGTGAAGGCCTGTAATGAGTAACTCTGGGCAAAACTGGAAAGGGAAGAATGGGTATGCTGAACCAGAAGATCTCATTGCCTGAGGAGGGCCAAGTAGCTTCTCCCTAAGGCAGCCATGTCCACTGATGCTGTAGTCATGGCCACTTTATTGTGGCTTATGTCTCAGCTGCTGCTGAGGAAGGCAGTCTTGCCTCCCATCTTCCTTCTTCCAGTATCAGTGAGCTGTGGGAACTGAGCACAGAGGGACTGATCTGATTGAGAACAAACTCTTTTTCACTGAGTTAGCAAAATCTCCCAAAGAGAAGTTTCTCAGACTATACCGGAGAAGCAAAGCAATTTTTTTAGTCATGGGATCCAAGGTCAAGCTGGATATCCCAGCTCCTCAGCCCAGTGCTCTGTCCATGAGACAGACCACCTGCTGCTGACCAAGACTCTGGTGCTGGGGTTACCTTCTCTCTTCAAGTTGAAGAGTTTCAAGTCCTTGACACTTGACAAGGCAGTCATGCTACAGAAAGGGCAGTTGGACCAAGGAGAAGATGAGGGCGTTCAGCTCCATGTTCAGTGGCATGCTGGGCTGTTTCTCATTGCTCAAAGCAAAGGGATTCATCCTAACCAAAACTATCCTATTCCTACACCTAGTGGCCAACCCGAAGCATCTCCTCCCTCTCTGGGGAAGCTGTCAGCGACTACAGACACAATTAACTAAAAGTACCCCTCTGACATAGAGTGAAGCTCATGAAAAATTACTCATGCAATCAATTCACATGGCTTCCATCATTCATAAATTCCTATGCATAAAGGGGAGGCATCAGATTTGCATGTAACCGATCCAGACAGCTGCAGATTACCATAGTCACTAAATGCCTGCAGGCAGAAGCCACTCCTCATGTAATCCTGTTAAACAGCTGGAATGAATGAAAATGCTGTACGATTCAGCATGTTAATGGCAGCCGCCTCTGCTTCCTCGTAGTGGTACTAGTGCAGGGTTTTCTCCAGACATACTCATTTGGTGTCTGCTTCAGCAAGCTTTTCACCTAAAGAGGGGAGGTAGGTTTTCCTGTGCAGGACCTGTTCCAAAGGACACAGATTCTACATTGTGCTTTCTTGGCGTGCTACCATAAGGTGCCCTTATCGGCAAAGAAAATAGTGACATGCATGCACTTTTCCCCTTTGAATTTTTAAATCTTTCTAATAGCCTACTCTGCATTTTCAAACAGAGATATTTGCTGTCTGCTTCTCTGACTAGATCTACTTTTTGCAGAGCTTACATGGATCTTCATAGCCTCATTTGTGCTTTGGGGAGTTGTAACAGCTACGATCTGGTGCCTGATGGTAATGGCTGGATGAGGGCTGCGCAAAAAAAGCATACCTGTCCTATGAATAACTATAATAACTTCTCTGGAACCAGGAGCAGGGGAATGCCTGACCTGTTAAATCTTCACATGTTGAGGTGTTCATTACAGGTCCTCTCCGGAGTCTAGTCATCACAGTCCATAAAGCACGTTGCTGTGGTGGCATGATCCCAGGAGGAGGTGGCATTTGGACTGATCCCCAGCATGTGACTGCAGAAGGGGTTAGGGAAGCCCAGGCAGGCCTGGGAACAAAAGATCTGCTGCTCCGATGTGTGTGATGAAACCTCTCACTGTGGAAGCCAGACAAACTCCCCATTTATTTGCAAGTGGCATTTGGTCACAGTTTTTTGGCAACATATGGAAGCTGTTTAAATTAGCTGTATGAGCTGTACGTGAAACAGATGCATATTCTTGAGCAGGCTTTTGTCATTGATGTTTGAGGAAATGAAGGGTGCAGCTGGCTCACTTGGGAAGTGGGGAGTATGTCCTTACTCAGATGTAGTTAAGTGCTTGAAGTGAAACAGAGAAGCAGAATGTTAGAGAATGTGTGTCGTTAAAGACTGACTTCTCATGGGCATCTACTGCATAAATAAGATGAATAGCTCTAATGACACTTAACCCTTCACTGCTTTCCTGATTTCTTAATGCTGGTGCAGGATCATTTGTGTCAACAAAAGAATGTACGGTCCATGACTGTCTTGCTTCTGTCTTCCACTTGTATGCTAGTATATTGACACACTAGGTTAATGCTCTGAGGTTTGACGAGAACACAGTTCAACACCTTTTTTTGAGCAACTTTAGAGAGTAATGAGATCTTGTTGAAGAAAGCAAAGGATTGACACTACTGTGGTGTTTGGGTGTGAATCTTGAGAGGAACTTTGTATGGGGAGAACTTGCACCCAAAATGCCCCTGTAACTTCAGCTTAGACAACTTCTGAAATTTAAAACTGTACACTGTGAGGGTTGTTTTGCTGCACAGTCCTAAATGCTCACTGTGGTGTCCATGGCTGGGACAATAAAAAATGGCTTTGAATATTAAGAGCATTGAATTTCTATATGCCAGCTGTGGTGGGATAGACTAAGGTGAGAGTTCTGAGACAGCAGTGATGGTTGCTATGGATCTTTGGCTGGCTGAGTTTATTTGATGTGGGACTGTAATACTGAAAGACGAGAATGGAGAATGGCAGCGAGGTTCAGAAGAAGGTGAGAAAGCAGCGAAGGCAGAGCTCTGGGAGCAATGCTGATAGGGCTGACTGGACGGTGAGAGGTTTTGGGGTATCAGAAGGAAACACACGAAAGAAGACCATGGCAGGATGTGAATCTTTTCCACAGGGGCAGCGCTGTGATTTTGTGTTGCACAGAGCTGTCTGCACAGTGCGGTGTTCATATATGGGTGTGCTGATGATGATCTTGCAATGCTTGCCATCACAAAGCAGACTTGAAGAGTGTCTGCTGGGGTGAGCTGCATGAATCCTTTGCCACATGTCTCTAAAGGTGCAAATCCAGAGAGATCTTTGACAAGGCTTATGAACTGCAGAAGGGGAAGCTGGAGATCCTGCTTATTCTATACAAATGATGAGAAAAAGTGATCACTGTTTTTTCAGGCTTTCTTACAGGAGTTTAGAGCAGGCAGGGGAGATTACCAGGGGAGTATGAGGTGTTTTAGGGGGCTCTAGTTGTCTCTGTGAACCAAGCACTGTAGCAGCCTGTGGTCTAGGCTGTGTCACACTGAGCTAGCACCACGGTTCCCACCTCAGGCTGTATCCTGCAGAATTGTTGCCTTCTGCAAAACCCTCCTCTTTTTACATGGCACCGGAGGTCAGGTCTCTGTGATCAAGGTGAGTTACTTGGAAAATGCCTGTTTCTGGGCAAATTGCTGGCACAGGAAATTTCCCTGAGGTGTGTAGTGCAGATATGGGTGCTCTTTCTCAGGTACTGGTGGGCTGAGCCCTTCACAGGCTTGTGGGCAGCAGCAACCACCACCAAGCACAGGCTATGTGGAGGGGACTCCCATTGCTTTGAGCATCAAAGGCTTCAGATGTAAAATGGGTTTTGAACAGGTAAACCAAATAGCTGTTTGTGATAGAAAATACTGATATGTGGCTTATGGATGAACAAGACTGAAACATCTTTTGCAATGTGTTTTGAGCTCCCCTTTATTTTGTTTTGTTCATATGTTACTTTGAACCATTTTTTGCCTGTGGTGAGATTTACCCGGAAGCATCCTTGTCATAGGCGTTACTCCAGCAATGCTTTGTGTCCTGCAGGGGGTGGAGCACTTCATTTTCCAAGGTTATTTTCAACTCCTCAATACTTGTGGCGAGGCCAATCCAGGATGGTGGCTGGATTCTTTGCAAGGAAGGGCTGAATTTTCTGCCAGGGTGAGTGATCTCCACTCCTCCTGCTATAATTTTCTGTCTGTAGTATCTTCCTCTGGAGAGCGTTTGTGAAGTTTGACTTTGAGAAGGCAGAGGGAAGAAAGGAGAGAAAATCTGCTGATCCCCTTCTGTTGTGTTTTGTTTGGGGCTTTCTTTGGCTGGGGAGGGAAAATTCTTTTTTTGCATTTTATTAATGCAATATCAATGGCATATTCCAAATTGTGTTGCAGCTCAGCATGTGCCTGGGACAGTGCTGGTGCCTTGTGCAGCCAACCTGCTTCCTTGACTCTCCTAAACTTGGGCTGCTTACTGCTTTGCTGTGTTGTTCTATGAGACATGCTCACCTGTTTCCTCTGCTATCACCCTCTTGCTTTTTCTTGACACTGTGATTTTGAATCTTGTAAGGGTGGGATGCTGAGCAGTGCCTGGATGGAGCTTATTGGTCTGTGGAGTTCCTTGATGGTTTGCAGAGCAGGACTGTGGCATTTGCTCAGTTCCCCAGATCTCATACATGGATGACATTTTTACTTTGTTCATTCTGCTGGGCAACTATGCCTGGCCTACAGCATGAACCCCATTATAGTCTGGGGCTGCTGTTGGTTACATCACATGCCCCCCCATCATTCAGTGCCGCAGCCACTCTGGCTGTTAATCTTGTTCTGATCTCTTCATTGTTGTGCTTTTGGCAACCAAAATTCCCCACCCAGGCCTGAGAATTTAACATCAGCACATTTGCATGACTGATCAGATTTGTCTCGCTTCTATGATGACATTGTTTCTATGGAAAATTAATGGATTCTCACGTTGTATTTTTAATGGCTGAAACCACCCCCCTGCTGCTCTCCTGTCCCCAAACTCTCAGAGGGGAAGTCTGTAAACAGCTCACATTAGCTATCCTCCATAAATAGCTCCCATTTCTTTCCTGCCTGCTGTCCATTTCTTTTCTCTCTTCCAACAGTGCTGCAACACTCCTCTCCTGGTGTTGGTGGATAAAGAACAATGAGTAAAATGAGCCTGTGTTTGCTTTCCTTGTCTGACCCTTGAATGGATGTGATCTATCATTAACTCCCCCTTTCATCAAGGACCATGTGGTTTTAAATTGTCAGCCTGCCTTAATGTTTGTTCCAAGCAGGCCTGGGTTACCATCTTCCTTTTTTGAGGATGCAGCTCAGCTAATGGCTCTTCTTGCAATGAGCCAATTATTCCTGTGGATGGGCAGGTGGCAGTGAATTTCCTGCCTATTTGAGGTTACCTGTTCCCTTGCTGCATTGCTTGGGGTGAAAGCAGTGAGGTTTTGACACCTAGTGTGGCAGGGAAAAAGGGCAGGTTTTGCGAAGGAAGCTGCCCGAGTGATGACATTGAATAACCTGTAACAGTTCATTCTGTGTTGTGAGCGTGGCTGGTGAAACGTCTTCAGTGGGGGAACAGTGCTTAGTCATTCAGCTGTTCAAAATAAAGCTTATGGTTAGAGCAGTTTTAGTCTTAAGTTTTCTTCTGCTGTCTCTAAGGTTATTATTTCTTAAAATTAAGTTGAGGAATAAATCCAGGGCAAATCCCATGGTATGGGAATTACCTGAGGAGAAGGTCTGACCTGGATTGTCTCCTCCCTGAAGACTGAAGCTGGTGGCCAGAAGGCTCAGAAAGTCTCTCTTGTGGGACAGCTGCTTGAGGGTGAAGCAGTGTTTTAGGTCAAGGTCTACTAACCCATGTTACTGAGAAAGTAGTGTTGAACAAGGACCTGAATGCCTGAGACAGAAACTGCTGGCAGTCAGTACACGTACCCATCATTGAGCTGACACTAAGACGAGAGGGTGATCCCTAATTGTTCCAGCCTTAAATTTTTGATTGCTGAAAACTAGAGCTTGTGTTCCCCATGAGGTGGAAGGGAAGGTCCTTTTGAAAAAGAACTTCTTTCACTGCTGCACAGCTGGACTGCACCCAGTTGGCATTGTTTCTCTGCCTACCACAGAACTGGCTTGTGCATTGGGGTGTGCTTGCCACTAAAAGACCTTGTGTTCAGCCCCATGAGCCCAAGGTTGAGTGATGTCCGTCTGTCTCTGAGGGTAGGTGGAGTTAGTGGAGAGCTCAACTGGGCTTGGAGTTCCTACTTTCAGGTCAAGATATCTCAAGTACAGGACCAACCTGGTACCTCAGCCTGCACGCTGAGTTTGCAAGCAGAATAGGCTTTGCCTTAGTGCTTTAGTAATTAAGATGTGCTGCTACACAGCAGGCAGGAAACTACAGGGACTTGATTGCTTAGTTACCTAAGACAAAAATATTGCAATTTTTTTAGGCAAAAAATGCTGTAGGTATGGAGATAAGGTGATTGATTTTAATTCTTAGGGTGGGAGGAGAAGAGAGGGCGGGCAAGGTTCTGCTTTGTGCTGGCAGAGGCTGGGCTGAAGCAATCAGCTGTGCAAAGTGTTACTTTTCTGACTGTGATTGTTGCTTGGGGTTTTGGATTATATTAGCGTGGAAAAAATGCCTGCAAGTGAAGGGCCACAAATCATAGCTCGGCCAATAGGGAGGGAAAGAGGCCTATAAAACAGAAAATCAATTTAATACTTGGTGGGTGTTTGCAGCGTGCTCACCCTTCCTTCAAATTGCCAAAGGAAAGATTAATTAAAGTTATATTGAGCAGCAAAGATGATGGAAGGTGTGAGATGGGGTTTGCATGGTACAGCATTCTCCATAATTAATTGATAAAGACATTCTTGGATTTCATTAGCCAGAACCTTGCCATCTCCTGTTCTTAAAGGGCAAATGGAGCGATGATAGATTTCCAAGCCAGCATTGCTGCCTTGCAGGTTGAGCTAATGAGGAACACTTCATAGGCACTTGGTAAAGGTGCGTTCTTTGTCAGATAGTGCCACTGTGTTATTTACGGTCCTTTCATTTAGGATCAGAGCACAAAATGCTTTTATCTGGTTGTAGTTTTGTTTCCTGGTTCCCACTTTCGCTAAGGTTGAGAGCTGTACGCACTGCAAGGTGGAGGTATTGGCAGGGGATGGAGATAGCTGGTAGCTAGGTCTCTCATCTCTGCTTCGTTTATTTAGTCAGAATAACTTGAGTAGGGTGTGGCAAAACCTATGGGAGGCCAGGGCTTGTGTCTGGACCACTTGCTAACTGTGAAACAGGAAAAGAATTGTGTGTCACTTCCTTTTCCCTGCATCACAAGACAGCTGCTGTGTGTTTTCCTTCTGTAATTTTCATGAAAAGCTGCACCTGATCAATGCTGTCTTTGTGAAAGGTTTTCCTGCTTGCACCAGCTGCTTTTTGGGGCTGCTGTGTATTATTTTACCTCTCTGGGACAGGCTTTGGAGACACCAGGGTTTCACTTTCTGATGAAGTTTCGGAAGCCAATTCCTAGAAGGTGATATGCAGCTCAGCCTGCCAGGTTCTTCCTACCTATGATGAAAGCGTTTCCTTCCAAATTTTCCCTTGAAGATATTCACTGGCTTTGATGCCAAAGCTTCCCTTAAATCTGGCTCGAATATAAAGATTTATGCTTTTTTCCTTCTGAAAAGGAGCTGCAGCAGTCCTCTCTAAGGGTCTTTAAACACTTTGCAGTGAAAGAGGGAGTTTCTACGTACCATGGTGTTATAAGGAGAGAGCTCTGCTGTCTGCCCAGCGGTCCAAGGTCTGGCAGTCCTGGAAGTTTGTTTCCTCTGTTGATTTCCACAATAAATTACTGAGTATGCTCACTAGTGCAGGGGTGGGAGATGTAGAGCAGGCTGAAGCTGTGGATTAATTGAATGCAGCAGTTCTAGTCTTTGTTGGCAATATGAGCATCATGGCCATGCCTGACTGCTGTTTGTTGTGCATTATTGCTATGAAGGCTGATTGCATCTGACTGTGGGATACTGCACAGAACTCCTCACTTGTTTAAAAAAACATACATGTTTTAATTAAAAAAAAAAAAAATCAGCAGTCTGTTGATGCAAAATCCTAAAATTGTTTGTAATCGATTGGGCCAAGAAGAGGAGAAAGTGATTGCAGCTTAGTGCAGATGCTGGGTTTGGCACTTATTAAACTAGCTAGGACAGAAGAAACAATGGCTGAATTGGTTAAATTACATGAAGTTGGCAAATCCAGGGCCTGG
Source organism: Coccyzus lansbergi (assembly GCA_033558105.1). NCBI lineage: Eukaryota > Metazoa > Chordata > Aves > Cuculiformes > Coccyzidae > Coccyzus > Coccyzus lansbergi. Next base: position 3,112,860 of record JAUMJK010000178.1, on the reverse strand, counting down.
GTTTTGTTTCATTTTGGTTTTGGCAAGGGCATCTTGCCAGGCTGGTTGGCTTAAAGAGGAGATGCCAGGTCTGTTCTGAGTCACCACTGGCTTTTCCTCTATGTGGCTCTGAACTTTGTGTAACTTGGAGAACAAACAGACTTACAAACACTAGCCCTGTTTAAAAGTAGTGGGTAGGAAGGTGTGAGCTGCTTGGCTTATGGATGTAGGCAGCTAGAGACACAAAATATGACGTTTTAGACCTCATTGCTCTCTATAACTACCTGAGGAGAGGTTGTAGAGAGGAGGGTGATGGCCTCTTCTCCCAAGTGACAGGGGACAGGACAAGATGGAATGGCTTCAAGCTCCGCCAGGGGAGATTTAGGCTAGACATTAGGAAAAAATTTTTCACAAAAAGGGTCATTGGGCACTAGATCAGGCTGCCCAGGGAGGGGGGCTGAGTCACCTTCCCTGGTGGTGTTTAAGGCACGGGTGGACGAGGTCCTGAGGGGCATGGTTTAGTGTTTGATAGGAATGGTTGGACTCGATGATCCGGTGGGTCTCTTCCAACCTGGTTATTCTATGATTCTATGATTCTATTCAATGGAAATGTTTGGATGCCATAAGGAGAGATTGTTGCTTCATAGTCCACTAGCTCAGTGTAGTAAAAGATGTGGGTTTTTTCCTACCCTACCTTAAATGCAGACTGCTTCCTCAAACACTAAGCAATAGCAAATGGAGGGGTGCCCAGGCAAGGATAAGATGAAGTGGTATCCAGCTGAGAGCTAGACAATAGAGTGGAGGGAAGGAATGTTGAGCTTGCAGAAGTTGCAGAGGAAGAACCTCACTTCGAACAATTCAGAGGTGCACAGCCAAAGCCCTGTCTCATATCAGCATTACCATGGGACATGCACAGTCACCTGTAACAGGAAGCAGAGAAAACAAAAGTATTATGAAGCTCACACACCAATTTAAATGGAAACGGGAGGGGTTAAGACGACCCATAGTGTTTTGCACACTGGCTTTCGGGAGAGTAACATCCTTAACACTGTAAGGCGCACTGAAGAACTGGGCAGCAGACTTTCCCCTGCAGTACTTGATTTTGAAGAGGCAGGTGTTTTAAGAACCCGTAGAGGGAGCTACTTTGCTACCTGTGGAGTGTCTGTGTGTTACATATGCCCTTTTGCACTGCTCATTGTACCAGGAATGGATTCATAGATCATTGGACTGGGGTGACTGCCTTGTCCTTGCAGAAAGGATGAAGACCTAGAGTGAGGAAGCAACCACCAGCAGGAAATTTATGGATATTGGAAGGAAAAGATCTTTCTCCTAACTTTATTATGGTGGGTAATGTAGTCCATGCCACTGAATTGTTCAGTTTTCAGTTAAAATAACGTGACATTCAGCCAAGGGAGAGCACGTATTGTTCCTTAAAGTTGGTCAATGTGTAGTCTCACGTGTAAATTCACAGCTTTGGACAAACTCAAGTCCAAAATATTTCTTCATTCCTATATCATCGCCTTCCAGGAAAGAAAATTTATGGAACATGAATTGGAATTTCTGGCCTAATTTGGTCTCCTGCAGATAACTTCCTGAGAGAGGGTACTGTGGGCAGCAGCTGTGGCTCCAGACATCCTTACTATGTGGACAGGTTTACCACCAGAGCGTTTAAGCCAACTTATCCCTAAGACTGAACAGTGGGAAAATTCTGATCATTCTGATTAAGAACAAAGAAACTGATCCAGATGAAAATGTAATGACTGAATATGGTGGTCTTGATGCCTTTCTTTTACTCATTACTGCTGCTTGTTTCCCATCCTTCTTTGGCTTGAGTGTTCAATGCTCAGGATCTGGCCCTATTTCCAACATGTTGGTTTGGGGGTTTTTTTCTCCCTCTTTTTTCACTGGTTTCTGCCTTATTTTGGGGCTTTGCTTTTCCCTCTGACACAGTTGTTACTTTACCCAAAGGAATGTTTCTTTTCTTCAAGGTATAAATCTTTCTTGGCATGCTTTGGAATACTATTGTACTGGTTCCTGTGCCAGCAGGCAGTTCAGCAACAGCAGCAGACTTGTCTTCTTGCAAAGGAAGAAATATGGAGGTGCTGGGAACAGACTTTGATCTGTTGATTTATTTATTTATTATCAGTCCTAATGAAAATGTGGCCAGACCTGAAAATTAAGTCTCCCATTACTCAAACTTTTCAGGACAGCAAATGTTCAAAAATAACTTTGCCAGTACATGAATATTCATCTTATTGTTTGCCAGGAATGGGCATTCAGTATTGTCTAGCAGTATTTGTGAATGCCAGTACTTCTTGCCTTTAGCTCATATGGCCAAGGTGGGACACCGCTTTTCCCATGTACTATTCAAGTATGGTTCAATGACCTCTGGAACAAGAGGAGCTGATGACTTAGGGACTTTCAGGATCTTGTAACTAGGGGAAGGAGAAGATGGAAGCAAGGAATGGGAGAAGGGCATTGCTTGGGGATGTTGGGGTTGGAGAAACAGGTCGGAGATGATTTGCATGGAAGAAAGGTGAAGATTTTTATGAAGAAGATGCTTTGGGATATTGCATTGCTTTAGAGATACCCCAAAAAAGTTACTGTGGAAGATGAGGACTGTGAAGGGATTGGTTTGTTTGGACTTGGTGGTTGCATGTTAAGCATCTGGGAAAACTGTTCAGCCTGTCTTCTGCCTAGGTGTTTTCCTTCCCAGTGCCATCTGCCATACCTTCCAGGTGTCGTGGCCCCTCAGTGCTCCGCATCCATTGCAGGCACCGGGGCAGAAATGTGCTGAAATCAAAGACAACTTGCCAGGCTACTTTTTGTGCTTGGGTGTTGGTTTTTCTGTTAAACACAGTCATCCTTCCCCTTTGTCCCAGCAAAAAAACACTGTCTGGTCGCATATGCTGGGATATGGTGAGGTTGAATGTTCAGGGTGGCTGGTCCAGGTTACTAATCCAGCCAGGAAGCAAACTCTCTCATGTTGGTTCCATCAGCCTCAATAAGAACTGCTCTGTTCTTACTATCCACAGCGATTAATGCATCTTCTTAAAGAAAAGCTGAAACACTTATACCGAGTGTTGTACCAAGTTTGCACCTGCCTGCACACTGCAGAGCTTTCTGGCAAGAGAAATACTGGTTTCCAAGTTTGCTACCCTGCTGTTTCAGGATTTCTTTTATTTTCTTTTTAGTTTGTTTGTTTTGTTTAAATCCTCCCACATTAAAATAAAAAGGAGACCTTGCTAAAGGAAATCAGAAAGGATGCTTTGAGAAGTTTCATTTGCCAGCAGTCTCTGAACTTATGACCCTTTATTTTAAAGTACTAGGGCTTTCCTGTGAGACAGCTCCCTTGGGGTGGAAGCAAGCGCCTTTCAGGCTTGTGTGCCTTTAGGAAGGAGCCTTTGACAACACAGGAGAAGTTGCAGCACAGTATCCTCAGCTGGGACTTCCAGCAAGGAAAGTTGTTCAGCTGTTTTGAGACTGTGATAAATCATGGTTATCCTGGAGCACATTTGGACTGCAGAGAGCTGGAAATAAATACTAGGGAAATTCAGCTTTTGTAGTGGGCCATCTTTCAGGATGATGTATGGCTTTGTAAGAGAAAGAGATTCCTTTGCTAGGGCTGGGAGAAAACTGCTGCCTTCCATTGGAAGGAAGATGTAACAATTCTGTTGATGTGTAAATCCATGCTGCAGGCTTGCCCTGAAAGTTGTGCTTTGGCATGGGCCGCCTTAGCCGGAGAAACAAACTGTGTAGTACTAGTGGAAGAGAGCTATTGAGAGCTCAGGGTGGTGGCAGTTAGTTTGGGGCTTAAATGGAGTGAAAGGTTTGGCAGGAGGGTAGGGAATGGATATTTAGTTGGCCAAGATAATAGTGACTTAACAAATGTGGCTAGAGAAGGAATCAGGTGGCATGGGTTGCTGTTTGCATCTCTGTCCCTTGTCTGTTCTGTACTCCTGAACAAATGATTTCTCTGCATGGATAAAATGTCATTTTTTAAAACTGCAGTCAAAAAGAGCATATGTCTCTGCTTTCTTCCACTGGCCACTCACAATCACCTTGGGATGTCTGGCTGTGCTAGTATACTTGTACCTGGTGGGGGTCTGACAGTATTTTAAGTTCTTCTGTGTTTGTCATGAGGGCTTGGATTGCCAAGAAACTGGGGAGAACCTGAGTTCTGTGTTTATGTAGCAAACAAAGACTCTGTTATAATTTATGTCACTGTATATAGGTTTGTCTTCACTATGATCTCTTCTGGAGCTCTTGTCGTATTTCTGTGGTCTGGGGTTTGGTAGCAGTCTTAAGGAGCCAAACTAAAAAGCCAGAGCTAGTCCTTTTTGAGGCTGTCACTCATTCCTCTGTTGTGGTCAGGTAACCAAGGGGAGACATCTTTGTTCCAGTGAAAAAGGAAGGCTTCTGAGTCCCCCTCCACTCATACCAGGGCTTTACTGCTCATAGCAGCTCTTGGCTGGGGCAGTTTGTGGTAGCTGGGATGTGCCCAGCAGCAGGCAAAGACTTCTTGGCTTTCCCATGTCACAGAACAGTGACATTGTCAAGTGCTCTTGTATCGACTGAGATGCTGAGATGCACAATAAAGGAGGTGAGTGCTGTATTAGAACCGTGTCATATTGTATCAGAAAAAACTCTCTGAGTTAACATTTCATAATTCAGTTACCTATGCAGGCTTCTGATATGAGTTTTAACAGCTCTGTAATCTGTTTGTTATCTCTGAAAAATCTATTCTACATGGACAGCTGCTTCATCGCCTATGTTTATTTTGTTCAAATTCCCAAAATGCAGCCTAAATTCATTGCAGTACCAGTTGGGTCAGGATACTCACAAAATATCACTTTTTTCCTCTCAAATGATTTCCAGTCTGATTCTCTGAGCTGTGAATGTTGAGGTATCAGTTTGTTTACTTTATTTTCATGGCTTCTGGCTGAAACTCAAGGATTTTCAGAAAATTAAAAACTCTGCAAACTTAAATCTGTGTAACTGATACACAAAGGGACAAATAACTGGTGTTTCTCCACCGAAGTGGAAACAGTAGGCTGGCTGTCAGCTTGAATTTAGACCAATGCAATGTGTCTGAGTGCTAACTGTGTTTATAAGGTCCTGCACTCTAACAACTGTACCTTTTAGATATACTCTGCTGAGCTTGCATGCTTCACTGCTGTCCTGTCTTATGAAAATTGTTATCCCTGGGGATGGTGCAGATGCAACATCTCTGTTAGGATCTGAGCTGCGACTTAGCTAGCTCCTTCACACTAACTTGGGAAATGCCAGCGATTGTCACTCATATAAACTTTAATGAAGAGTGAACACCACCACCTTAGTGCCAGACCTATAACAATGAGTAACATGAGGAATTCCATCTCCTTTTGGTGGACCTGCACAGTGGCTTAATTTAAAAGCTGTCTCCTGGCCTGCACCCATGTCCGCTCCGTCTGTACTTTTAAAACTGCTACTCTGTATTACCTTTCTCTGTTATATTGGGTAATAGCCTTTTAGGAGTAACAGAGGCTATATAAGAACTGTATTTTCCTTCCAAAATAAAAAACTAATTGCAGTTTGTTTCTCTCCAGCTGCCTTTTGGGGAGATATCGCTTTAGATGAAGATGATCTGAAGCTGTTTCAAATAAACAGAACTGTTGACTTAACAAAGCACTCAAGTGGCAACGCAAGACACACTTCAGGTAAGGGCAGACCTAGTGTTGCAATGCCTTCTTTCCCTGGTTTTATCCTTAGGGGGAAGGAATTTCCTCTCAGTCATGATGCTGGTTCCCACAGACAAAGAGGTGCGTGCAGAGCTTAGTTATGGGACTGATGGTAGGATCCAACTCTGAGCTTTGTTAAATAACAATTGAGTTGTCTTTAATGTAGCCAATCTTATCTTGTCTGAGGAAGATGATTTTCAAATTTACAGCAATGGTCTCTTTCCACAAGGAACTGTCTTTCTGCTAATTTGGAAAGGGAGACTTTTACTGTCATCCCCCACTGCAGTCTTGCATACAGACTGCCCTTGAAGTGATGCTGTAATTGAAGGAGGTTAACAGTTGTGCTGCTTTTCTGTAAAGACAATAGATGGGGTAACACATCTTTACTGAAAAAGTGATCAAGCATTAGAACAGGCTGTCCAGGGAAGTGGTGCAGTCATCATCCCTGAAGGTGTTCAAAACCAAACGTAAACGTGGCACTTCAGGACGTGGTTTTGTAGGCACAGTAAAGTTGGGCTGACAGTTGGACTGGATGATCTGGGAGGCCTTTTCCAACCTTAAGGATTCTGTGATTCTATAATGTTGATGTAACTGCTTAAACTCATGCAGATGCTGAAATGCTGGGTAGAGGAGAGCTGTCTAATTCTTCAGATTATGGATTGCTCCCTGGAAATGCAATTATCCTAGATTGTTCTTTCATTTAGCCCGTTCATATCACATTTTGGGCTGTAGCATATTCTCAGGTGACTGGTAATTAGGAGTAGGTTGTCTTCAGAGCAGAAGGTACATCAGAAAATGAGGACTAAGTAAGTGGGACAGGCAGTGTTTATCTCTTCCACATCGCTTCGTCAGCGCCTGAAGTTAGATGAGAAGACTGCTAGGGAAGCGAAGCCAGAAAGCATTTGCCTGTAATAGTTTGCTATGGTGGCTTTTTCAGTTGTCATATCTAGCACAGTTGTTTCACTCAGCACTCGTGCCAGACCCACACCATCTGGCAAATAAACTGAATTTTATAACCCACATCTATATCATGCAATGCAGATGCTGTTCTCTTACACCCATGCCTCATGTTGTGTGATTGGACTAGTCTTTTTCTGGCAAAGCTGTTGCATCATAAAATGCTTTGCATTCAGTGAATGATGATGTTACATTATTCACTTGGTCCAGTCTTCATCTTCAGCAGGCTTTAGTTGTCCCCCTGGCTTTCAGCCTCTGAAAGTGAAAGCTGATAAATGGGCAGCCGCTGTGGCTCTCATGCTTTCTGTGGGGCACACACAGAGGGATTTCTGTGTTAACTTGCCCTGTGAGGGGACTCTCTACAGGGGCAGCAAGGGTTGATTTCTCGAGGGGCTTGTTTGACACTTGTGTCAATTGTAAGAGGGTGGTCTACTTCAGCATGGTGGGGATTGGGACCCTTTCTTTCCTGGGACAAAATCCTATGCTCTGCTTTTTTATTTCCAGTGGAAAGAATGCAACCTCTGTACAGAAACAGTCTAAGACCTTTTATGAATAGGACCTCTTGAATTATAACATTTCAGAGTTTCCTTAAAGCTGTTAACCGGATTAGTTGTATAGTGGAGGAAGTACTTAATACATATGTACAGACACACAGGCTCTTCGTATTTGGGAGCTGCAGTTCTGAACACACTATTAGGCCAGAAATTCTTCTTCCCCTCTGTTGTTTCCTTGTCCCCAGAAAATGCTTTTTGGCTGGGAGGAGAGGTGAAAATTGTGCCGTTTGACACTGTTGGGCTGTTTATGGGCATACGCTCTGCTAGCTCGTGTGGAACAGTTGCAGCTGTCAGGCTATGGAGGAAGAATGATATTTCCATGTTCTTAGGGGTGATGGGACATAGTTCTTCACTGGATCTAACTGGGGATAATCTGTTTTAGTGAAAACTCTACCTTGGTTTGTGAGGGCTGAGACAGATGTTTAAAGCTTTCCCATTCCAGCCTCTCCTCTTCACCTTCTTCCATTATCCTGTCCAGAAAGATAGCTATACCCTTTTCTAGGTTCCCTGAGAGAGAGGCAGGGAATCTGGTCTGAGGACTACCTGGATTCTGCCACAGATCTCTGTGCTGAGCTTAATTTCACAGCATGTATGTGCACCAGACTTGTTTTTCTGCATTAATTTCCTACTTGCAGAAATGTTATAGTTGCTGTTCAGATCCTCAAGATTATTAGCCTGCTTGAGAGTGTGATGGCTTTAATTTAGCTGAATCAGCAGAGTCCTTGATTTGGCCTCCGGGAGAATGGGATGCCTTGAAGTTCAGTGTTTCCAAGCATTTTCTCAGCAAATATTGGAGACAAGTGTTTCATTCCCAAGTAGTATTGTCCTCCTGGTAAAGTCCGAGTCATGGTTCCTTACCTCTGTGGGACACTGACTCAGATCTCTGTGGCTCATGTGGAATTCACAGGTAAGGGTAGCAACGTCCTTGGTACCCACCTTGGTACCTTGCTTCAGAGGTTCAATAACGATGTCCCTCTGGCTTTCTCTTGTTGTCTCTGTATGATGCACCTAGATTATTTAGTGTGAGTGGTGACATACAGGGAACTGGCTTTCCATGGAGAATTGCATCACATATCTTACATACTTAAAACCTTCTGGAAAGTGGACTATGACCTGATAGTCGTTCATGTGAGCAGTCTCCTTTGCTCCAAAGGAGATTCCTTTTCAAGAATTTGTCAGGGAGAACACAGGCTGAGCAGCTGAAAACTGCCAAAGGCTTTGCAATAGCACCTCATGTGCAGGCATCAGTGAGTTTTTCTTCAGACCTTGTTGAAGGAAAGGCAGGCATGATGGTGGTCTACAGCTAAGTATAACCCATTGAATCCAAGCAGATTTTAGGTGTCTGCATGTTGATCTATGTTATCTTGGTTAAAAGTCTGAGCTGTGGATTAGTATAAATCATTTTCAAACAGTGCATAGGAACTCTGAGTGAAAGCCAGGAGATGTACTAAGAAGGTTCAGGACCACCAGCTAGTTAATTTCTACTCTGGAGCCTTTCAGGATTTTCCTGAAGATTTATGCCAAAGAGCTTTCCTCCAAACCAATCATTCCAGTAATATGACACCTGCGTAATATGACCTTTCCACAGGTTTGTCAACCTCAGCTGTGTTTTACCTGAAGCTTAGTTTCACTCTTATCAGGGAGCTGGTAAAAAAACTGTTGCAAGTTACGCAATTTGATCTTTAAGTTGAAATAATTTATTTATAATTTTCTAAACCAGGAAAAAACCATGTTCGTTTTTCTCCTACCATTCTCTGCTCTCCTTTGAACCTAGGTCCTAAGCTCAGAGAATTGGTTGCACTACTTTAGTTTGCTGCCTCTTGTATTGATGGAGATTCTGCAGGCCAAATTATGCCTTCAACAATTTATCCTGCTATTTACCATCTGTAATGCCATGTTAAACATCTGCCAAACAGGAAATTTCTTCCCCCTTAAAAAATGTTTTGCAGCTATTTGGGAGGGAAAACTAATAAAGGTTGTTGTTAAAAGTCAAAGTTTTACTTTGATTAAAAATCAAAAGTTTTACTTTTTAAAGGTCAATGTTTTACTTTGCATTTAAATGCTTTAAATTAGCTACCTCTTTGTATTTGTGGTATAAAGTTTTGATGTTAGGTTTACTATGAAAATCATTTGATCTCATGCAATGATGTTGAATTTACTTGCGATTTGACCCTGTAGAGGCACCATAATGGTTCAAAACATAATTAAATGAATCCGGTAGCTGGAGGTCTGCTAGTGAGCACTATCCTCTGCAAACGCATACTTTACCACCTCCTAATCACTTTGATGAAGGATTTTTTTTCTCAGAGCTTACAGTTTTGAAAAGTTTCCCATTGATATATTTTTTAAAGCTTTAGTGAAAATATCTACTTTTACAATGTATTTTTAGTTTAGAATTGACAAAGCCTTTAGGATTCCAGTACTGCTGTGAACCCTCACATGGCCTTGAGATGTGAGGAAACGAAGTCCACAGGCAGGATGTGTAACTGCGTAGTGTCACTTCTCTTTTGGACCCAAGTGGGTCCACTGGTGCAAGGTGGTTGCCCTTGCTTTATCTTGTTATCTGCTGAAGCATTTGCCACAGAGGAAGAAGGACCATTTTTTTTATTTTTTTTTCATGCCCATGGGAAGGATGTGCCTATTTAATCCTGACAGGCTTAATTTAAGTCTTTTCAGGCAGCTTTAGGGATTAAGAGGACTTTTCTGATATATTACCTCTTTTCCTGATTTTTCTATCGTGGAGGCAGTTTCTAGTCCTGAAAGGCACCTCTGTGAGTGAGAACAGCAAGTTTATCTCTTCTGTGCTAGGCACTAGCAGATCAGGAGGCGCAGTAGTCTGGCTGCCCTCACAGATGCCATGCTGTGCTGGAATTGCTGTTGAAGGCACTAACTGCATCCCAGCGCCATCAAGAATGCTTTTCAAGAACTGTCAAAACAGGTTTTCTTTGCCTCTGATCCTGAGAAGTTTTTAGGCTCGTGGCTTGAGGGCCTTGATGAGGCATTCATACTGCCTCAGATCAGTGGCAGGAAGGATATACAGAGTGTCTTTGCTGCCTAGAGTGAGTAATTCTTCAGATAACAGTGCAGCTGGATCAGACATCTTTGATCCCAGGATTTCCACTGAAATGAGAAGGGAAACAGGCTGCTCAAATAGCTCTGGCAGCAAATTCGTACAAGTTATTCTCTGGCAAATGAGGCAGAGAGGAGTTCTGCATTAACTTTCTTTTGATAAGAGCAGGGAGTTGGTTTGTTGGCAGGTGTCAGCTTTGCTGTTCTTGAGTATGTTGTGAAAATGCAGGCAGCTGCTCCACTGCTTCACCAGATCTGCATCAGGCTTACATCTGCAGGAGGCAGCTTTGCTTTTTCTTTTTTTGGGATGCCTGTGGTCACTTTGTTTCATGGGACTCTTCCTGTTTCAGCACTGTGTCATAGCTTTTTTTTTTTTTTTAATAGCACATCAACGCAGGAATCACAGATTTAAATGTGCTATGCATAAACTGCTTTGGGGCATGGAGGCTAACCTTGAAGAGATCTGGAAGGGAGCAGAAGAATGTGCAGTCATGTATTAGTGCATGCCTGAAAGTCTGTATGTTACAGGGAAGTTGACCATGGTAATTTTCAAGTTACATAGCAGCTTTTCATAATGTGTGTTGGGCTGTAGGCCCCTGAAACATGTTTCACTGTTCTCTGATTACATTCCTGAGGCAGGAGGTTGATTTCCATGTGAGCTGGGCCTCCTTGCAGGACCCTTTGCTTTAGTGCAGCTCTCCTGTAAGAGCTGTACTGTTTGACCACAGGCTGGAGGATAAAAATTCTCCTCCACTGGAACGCTTAAGGTGCTGGAAGCAGCCACAAGCAGGTCTTCTGCTGCTTCACACTGCTCAGTGTAGGGGCTGTGGCCTGTAGAAATGCAGATTACTTCCTCTTTGATGTTACTGATGTGTTTCTAGTGAAATTTAAGTTAGTACAAAATGCACTTCCACAGAAATGCAGGGATTTTGGACCATGACTAACTGAAACTCAAGGGAAGATCTGATTTATGGAATTGAAGGAGAGATGGTTAAATTCAGCTGACTTGGCACATGCATGCCAAGCTTGGAGCTGCTTTTCTGTTGTAACTCATGTTTGGTGCTCTGCTGTAGTGGCACTTGGTTCAGGGTAGAAGGGGTGGACTTCAGCTTTGCTGGATTTAGGGCTGCCTGGGGCCCAACCTTTAATTCATTTAGGCTTAGAGCATATCTATGGGTTGTGTTAACTTAATCTGAGCTGTGTTGGTCATAACTGGCCAGGAGCAATGCAAATAACTGTATATGTGCTGCAACATAATCCGCAGCTGTGAATTCTCTACAGGGGTCTGCTCTTCCACTGGGAAATCTTTAGTGAAGGTTGCTTCCTCTTATATGGGTAGAGGGACGTCTTTGTTCCAAGAGACCTGTCTGAGGGCTCTGTCCATCTGTTTGTGTACCTCATTTCAGTTTTCCACAACACGTGACATGCTCTCTAGGGATGTCTCTTTGCAGTCCATGCAGCTTCTTAACAGGAAGAGGAGCCTCAGCACGCTCTGCAGAAAGGTAGGTGTCAAATACCTGATGCTTGTCTTGATGCTGAGGTTTGTTTAGCTGTGTGAAATGATTTTCCCAGGGCTAGCCTCAATGTTTACCTTTTTGAGCCCATTCAGTCAGGGATTTTACCAGAGCAGACAACCATGAAATTAATTTCTTGTAGTTCTGTCGTTTGCTAAGGCAAGGCAGGAGCTCCCCTTTGGAAGAGTTGGATAAGACCTTTAGGGCTGAGAGCACTCTTGTCCACATCACTTTTCTGAGTCAACCAGTTTACCAGTTCCACATTTCTGTGCAATAAGCCAGTGATCTCTTTGCAGAAAAGCAGATACTGTATTCTTAACTTCCAGTCCAGTCTTTCAATCCTATTGCAACCTTTTCAGACCTGCCTGATTTTCTCCAGCATAAAGATGATTACCTGGAAAGCCCATGACCCTTGGCTGTTGTTGATGAAGCCTCAATAATAATTCCCCCCACAGTTAAGATTTTCCTTCGAGCAAGTGCTACTCTTTATGGTTGATATTTGCATTCCAAATGACCTGAGTCAGGACAGTAAGACTGTCAGGAGCAGGGAAGTTGGGCAGTGAGGTGCTGCTTGTGGTGTGCCTGAGTAGCAGTAAGAGTTGCTAGAGCCTTTACGCCTGTCCCACCAAAAAGTGTGCAGGCTCTAATTTTCTTTGGACTGAGCTGTTTCCTGCATGACACGTTGCTTCAAAACCAGTTTGGGCCAGTGAGACTTGCAGTGTTCCTTCACAGAGTGGGTGGGCTGTGGTGTTCCAAACTTGGCTTGTGACAAGTAGAGAAATACTTCACTCACTGCAAGAGAAATAAAATCTTTCCTCTTTCCCCTTTGCTTGTGATAAAGGTTCTGTAAAGCAGGGTAAAGAGAGTCCCAAGCAATAGGTAAAGATTCCATCTGGCCCTTGCTAGAGTACAGCCTGAATGACACAGCACTACTACTTGCTGTGTTCCTCATGGAGTAAGATGGAATTTTTAATCTTGTCTAGGTTCCTGATGGCAGTTAGTCACACGCACCACAAAGTTTGTTTTGTAAATGCACTGTTCCCTGAAATCATGTTTTCTGGATGGTGGCCTCCTGCCTGTCAAAATAAGTGGTTTTATTTTTGCTGTGCAGCCAACATTCAGTCTTACAGAGTTTTTCTTCTAGTGATTTTATGAGCTCTGCAATATTGCTCAACTTAATCCACACAAGCAATAAAGCTTTCTCCATTGAAACAAAGATCCCTAGCTATTTCAAACTCTGCCACTTATTCCTTCTTAGTGGAAGCTTTGGTTGTGTTTATCTTGGGAGTCCTATTGCTGTGCTTCTTTGAGAAATCAGCCAGTAAGGCAGTAACTCAGTATCACTCCTGTCAGATGCTATACGTCAGAAATTAATCTGCTTGGATTTTGTTAATGAGCAATTAACTTTCTCTAAGTACCCAGAGACACCTTATATATGTTGATGCCACAGCTGAAGCTGCTTCCAAGCAGCTTGTTTCTATAGCTCTTTCCTATTCAACATGGTACCACCTTCAACTTTGGGTATAGCTGCAGCAGTGTCACTGCATAGACGGTGCTGAATCCCTGCTACTCCATGCTTGACTTTGCCTTGGCTCCCAGCCCTCCTGCTTTCTCCATCCCCTAAATTCACTTTTGGGCATATCTCAAGCACCTGGAAGGTGGTGGTAGATGACATTATTATTATGTCCTTTAAGGAGCTAGGGTAATCTCCATGTAGAGCACTTATAACATCTGATTTCTGTTTGCAACTGTCTTGCTCTTAATTGGTCTTAATTAAATTTTCTTTTGCTCTTGTCTTCAGCTGGTGTCACATACAAGGAGGCTGTTCCTTTTACTCTTGCCAGGAGAGCCTGAATAGTCTTTTGTGTTTAAGTGGAGGTTATTAAATAGCTTTATATTAATTAACTGTGATGCAGGACAAATGTACTTGAGAATATCGGAAATTATATTGGAAATTAAATCCATTACCCTAATAGTAAAATTTAACAGTGCTTAGCCAATAACTGTGGAATCGCTCAAATCATGCATTTTTTTCAGACGTGGGCAAATGCCTTTTTTCCTTGAATACTTGCTTAAATGAAAAATTTAAAAAATTGCCTCAGCTACGTAGGCTGCCTTGTCATTTCCAAGAGTTTTAGAAAATGGATTTGGAGGCAGAAACTGTCAGTGAAAGAGTACTATGTAATAAGCTCTGAGAGCAGTCATTGCAGGATGGTCGCTTTGCAGGGCTGGCTTGAATGCCTTGACCCTCAGGCTCTCCCCTTTCAAGCAGGGATGTTGCTGTGCCCACAAAATAGAAGTTGCTTACCCCATTCAGCAAAATAGCTGGCAGGTCCAAGAAACAATCAGTAGCCAAAATGGCTTGGTGGATAATGGCAAACACAAAATAAATTAGAAGAAGTTGTAAACTGCTTGTGGTTGATTGTAAACAGAAAGGGGTTACATTTGTGGAATAAATGTGTTCACTTCGAGCTGCTTGTCCAGGCGTAATTTGGAAAGAAGGCTGGTGCTTGTAGCTGCAGTGGACAAAAACCCTTCGCTGTGGCTCCCCTTTTCAAATGGCAAGGACAAAGTATTTATTCAGCTGTCAAGTGAGGAAAGAAAGCAAATTAGTTTTAGGCTGAAACGCTGGTCTGTGTTTGCTGCTGTAGTTCTGAGGCCAGATGGTGACTTGGACAGCCCTGGGGGAATGGGTAACAAGTTTCTCTGGAGCAAAGATTGGAGGCAAAAGGAACTATTCAGCTTATCTTGCTGTTTCACTTCCTAGAGCTGTCCTACAAAAAGATAGTGTAAGATGCATAAAGCTGTGTTGGGGGAGTGGATTAGCCACCCTTCTTTTTGCAGCTGAAGGTGTTGCTGAACCCTGGAGTCAGGTCATGACAGAAAGTGGATTTGAGACCTGACCTCCCCATGGGACTGCAGCCGTCCCCGGAAGGGACGGGACAGTTTCTCTGCCAGCAGCACTCAGTAGGCAGCACGCTGCAGTGAGGAAAGGTCCTCTCCATTTATCACCCCAGCTCCCTGAGCTTCTTCAGTGACTGTGAATTTTTGGAGTATCTATTTCACTACAGAGCTGGAGATGGCCTAAGGCTACCCAGAAGTGGCCATGTCTGACTTGCACTCCCAAAGCTTTTTAAGACCTATTTGTCCTTCTGCCTCAGTACTGCCTCATGCCTCAGTTTCCCTGCTGTTGGCAGTCAGTTTGGGGTGTCCTTTAAATGAGCTGGAGTGGAGCTTGTAGGTAGCCAGGCGCATGGGATGTCTCTGCTGGATCTGTTTAGGGTGCTCAACTCTAAGGTGTTTCTCCAAGAAACTTCAGGATTGGGAACTGAGTATCTGTGCAAGGAAGTAAACTGGAAGAAAAGTCTCTGTGTTGACACCACATGCGCTCCATGGAAGGAGTTTTAATTGCATTCAAATGTAATTTATCATCCAGTGTAGTGTTTTCATTTTGAGTTAATTTTTATCCAGTATAAACAAGGTAGGGGAAAAACAAAAGGATTAGGAAGGCTGAGTGGGAGGAGTGGTCTGTCACGTTGTGGCGAGTCCTGGACTGTGACTTGGAGCACACAGCTGGAGTGGGGTAGGGGGGTGCCACAAGGCAGCGAGCTGTGTGTTGCTGTGCCTGAAGGGGCTCAGAGCAGAGTGAGGCCTGAAGCACTTGAACTGTGCAGGTCAGAGGGAAAGGGATATTAGCAGAGGGGGGCCAGGAGAGGTTGGTTGTACTGCCTGCTAGAAAAGTAATGTGCAAACCCAAGCCAACTCTTACAGTTTTGTTATCACCTGCAAATTCACTTGTGTTTTTCTTTCAGAAATGGAAAAGGAGGAGGATTATTGTATGTTGAGGGGTATGATGGAGAGGCAGACACCTGCTAGTAACAGATCTTGATCTGTCTGATAGGAAATCTAGTGCAATACAAAGGTAGTTGATGCTCCATATTGCTGCTTTGATGTGCTATGAGTGGAAAAGTTGCACACTGTGTGTGGGGACGTGGCCATACAGCAGACGTGCTCATGACTGAAGTACTCATTTTAGCTTTTAATTTTCACTTGGGTCAGTAAAAGAATTGTAAACCAGGGAGGCTCAGGACTCTTTCTTACTGGAAGAAATTGATGACATGACACAGGTTGTAGGTAATTTTTTTCTTTTCTCTCTCATCTGTTATTTTATCCCAGGGAAAAGAGATAGTTATTACAGCCTGCAGGAAAATGACCCTTCCAGTCTTCTCAGTCATTCCTTGTCTCCAGAGAGCATTGTTCTCTTAATCATTGGCTCTTGATTGAAAGGTTGGTACAGAGGTTGGGTCAGTTGTCCCATTTATTGCAATGCCTTCTTTAATAGGGAGATGCAATGTGCCATGAAAGTGTTGTTGCCGTTTCCAGAACTGGAGGGAGTGCCCAGGAGGAACATAGGATATTGAGGGACAGTGCTGCCTACACTTCTGCTCTGCCTGCTGTGCCACTCTAAACATGGATGGCCAACAGAAGGGCTTGGTGCAGTAAGTGCTTTGCAGCTTATGTTTGTGGCAGCCCTGCGTTTGCCTTCCTCTTCTCAGGAATTTCCCTGGGAGGCTCATATCTGCACCGTGCACAGGCATTTGCAGAGCTGATGTGTAGATGACACATCTGCTTGTCAAGCCTCTGGACCCTGGGACTCTCCTGAATTATTGCAGCTAGTCAGCTTACTCTGAATAAGAAAAACAGTTTCCTGCAGGGAAGTTGGGGTTCAGAATTCTTCTCTTCTTTAATTTATTTTTCTTTAAGTAAATTGAGGGAACTTCAGCCATTCCACTGACAGGAAATGCTGAAGGATCTATCTGAAGTAATTTGCTCAGATCTCCAGGGCCCTGGGGTTTATGAAAGGTTTTTGCTATAGATTCTCCGCCAGCTCTGGGAAACACCTGTTCCACATTCTGAATGCATTTTCCCAGCAGAGCTTGTTTTAATAAAATCATCAGTTTCACTGTGGTTAGAAAATGCATTGTGATAAAGTGTTTCTTTTCTACATGAAGGTGTTGTTGACCAGTGGTTAATGAGGAAGTTAAAAAGCAGCATATAACATCCAGTTTGACTTATCCTGTTCCTCCAGAAGCTTCTGTAATGGTCATAATATGACAGAATTTACTGGAACTGAAGCTCTGTACACTGATGACTGTTTAACATTGCCTGCACTTCTTGGTTTTGTTGATGCTTTGTGGTAGCCTCTGTTTGAAATCTAGTTTCTAAGCTGTGGCATGTGACTAGCCTATATATTAAATGAGAGTAAGAAAGTGATGTGTTTTAAGGTGTGAGAAGGGGAGATGATATTGTTAATAATTTGTAATATGTTCTCTGACACTTCCCTCCCTAAGCCGTGTCCCAGCTCTGAAATGGCCTTTCTTCCACATTAAAATAGGACAAGAGGAAATGACCCCAGGTTGCACCAGGAGAGGTTTAGATTGGATAAGAAAAATTTTCTTTATCAAAGGGATGGCCAAGCATTGTAACAGCCTGCACAGGGAAGTGATGGAGTCTCCCTTAATGAAGATGTTCAAAAAACATGTAGACATAGCATTTCAGGACTTGGTTTAGTAGGCATGGTGGTGTTGGGCTGACAATTAGACTGGATGATCTTAGAGGTCTTTTCCAACCTTAATGATTCTGTGATTCTACGATTTAAGACATCAGAAAAAGTCTTGCCGAGTTTCAGTCCACACGAGACCAGTGTTTATGTTTACAGTCAAGTTCTCTGCTGAAAACCAGTATGACCTGGCAAAGTCTCCAGGGCTCACTGGGGACTCCTTTGTCCTCAATGGAAGCGATGAATGTGTTGATTGTAGCTACCTTCCAATGTCAGCTGTGGAGCCCTTCCCCTACATGGACAGCAAACAGGGAAGGAAGAAGAGGCATAGAGAATGCAGAAATGGTCTTCATTGATCTGAAGAGGGAAAATTATCCTGGCTTAGAATGGCTTTGGAGGAGGGAGGTTTTGATTTTAATGAGTACTTTTCCACTTCGGAAAAAGGGAGATGTTGCAAACTTCATCCCACTCAACTTCCCATGTAAGAGCATTTTGTGTTCTCAAGCTGCAATTTTTTCACACCTGCAGTTTTTATTGACAATAGCTGTGTTTTAGACTAAAATTTTGCATAGGTGGAGTCATCTGAAAATAAAGCTCTATGTATCTTAGGATAGACTAATGTTTCTCCTTTGCTCTTAAGTGGGTAACTCATCTGGCCCTAGAGTAGCATTATTAGGTAAAAGATAGGAGACCCCCCCCCCCCCAAAAAAAAAAAGCAGAACATGCACAGCAGTAATTATCTTCAACTCTAAGCTGCATTCCAAAGGAGGCATTTTTGTAGAGGACGGATTTTCAGGTCCAGCATATTGCTACATCTCTGAGTCCCACCCTCTCTTGTGGGAAGCATGGGTACTGAATGAAGTCAGGTCTTTTATACTGTGCTTGTGGCACAAAAGAACTATAAACAGTACAGTTTTAATCTGACTCATAGCATGATTTGTGTGCATTCTCTCATAATATTTTGACTTTTATTATGGTTCCAGCTGAACAACTTGGAATTCTTTTAACAAAATTGGGGTTTCACTTTCTTCTTCTGGAGTGGGAGAAACTGCTTTTTTTTTCCCAACAATGCTACAGTCTACTGCTTTCTGCTTTGCTGGACCCTTGCCTACCACCTCAGGCTGCCTCTCTAGTTTCTGCAAACAATTTAGGCACCTGTATTCAGTTAGGGTTGCAAGCATGGTGGAATTATTTCAGATTTATCATGTATTTTAGCTACTGGAAGTTTCTTTCAGTCAGCCAAGCTCCCTTGGTAGTGCTGGTCTGTGGGAAACAGAAAAATGAGTAGTGGTACAAGTGTACTGTAGATGGAAGGTGAATTATTCTCAGCATGGGGAGAGATCTCTTCAGTGTTCTCTGCCGGGTCATGCACAGAAACTAAGTTATCTAGTTAGGGAGGCCAGCAGCATCCTGCTGGGGTTGTAACTGTTAAGTAGCACAAATTGTTAGGAAGGATTTGAATCACAGAAATGTGTGAGTTAAAAGAGCTTAGGAGATCCTGTTCAGCTCTTTGCATGGAGGCATGATCTGACAAATTCTGTATCATCCCTGGTTGTGAGAAAAGCGATTAGAGTTTAAACAGTCAGGCTGGAGAAACGGGATAGCTGGTCTGGCACAGCAGTAGGAGGGAAGTACTGAGGGTGGAAATGATTTTGGAGGGCTTGTTATCTTCTGGATATACGTTAAAAAACAGAGAAGTCAATCCTGCTTTGCTCATCACATTACAGGTTACTGTAAGCACTAGACTAAGCCTGTCTTTTTATTACTGTATTTGGCTTTCCACAGTGTCAGATGGAGAATCTGTATTCTCCTCTTCAATGTTTCTAATGATAACAGGCTTCAGTACATACACAGACATTTCATGCTCTGGAGCAGTAATGCTGGGATAATCCAGCAGAGAAGTACAACTTCAGGGATGTGTTGAGAGGCAACAGGACCTGCGCGTTCACTGAAACTTAGGTGCAGCTGTTTCCAGATAGAAGGTGCATTTCTTGCCTTCCTTATTTATTGATTATGGCATGTTAATTACTTATCTTTGTTTTAGTAGTTTCCCACATTAGCCTTCTCTTGGGAGGAATCAAAAGACAGGACTAAATATCTGTCATGTCACTTTAATCTTTGGGATATATTTAGATATTGTAAGGGTAGGAAATGTCTAAAATCCCAGGTGAATCAGAACAGGATCTTCCAAAATTCTGATGTATGATTCAAAAACATCCTTGTGGAAGAGAAAGGTATAGGTGCTCCCTGTCTGCACTAGTAAGATTAGCCGTGTTTGAAAATATCCGGTGTATCTGTGCACCCATATCTGGCCTTTGTGTAGTACTCTCCCTTTTCATCAACTACAATGAGACAAAATATGCAAAGATGTTGTAGATTTCATTAGTCACACTAGTTTATTCAGACATCTCCTTTGCATAAGAAACCAAGGCTTGCACTGATCTCTGGGAAAGAATGTGCTCCCAGCTTGGAAAAGCAGCCTTCGCAAATGACACTGCAGCACGGCAGAGGTCAGCAGCTTGGGTGCAGGAAAGGGGGCCCGGCTGTAGGGTTTGGTGCCATCATTTGCAATTCAATCCCATACAGTAACCTCTTAGGAGAACAATTCACTAAATACAGAGTTGTTCTTTTTTCCTAATTCACCATATAATTCACCTCCCAAGTTCAATTAAGAAGCAATCTGTTTGTGACTGGAAGCAAGCTGCATTTATTTAAAAAAAAAATTATCCTTTGCTTCAGCAAAGACCACATGATTTAATAATTCTGGTGGTAAATGGCTGGTTGGGGTTTCCTTTAAATGGAATGGGATATTGTGTGAAGAATGGCATACTTGGGGAGAATGAGAAGTCCTGGGGATGTAAAATTTAACTGAGAAGAGTAACTTTCTTGAGCTTGGGCTTAAGGAAGTGCTGAGGACTGGGCATGAAAGAAAACAAAGGGAAATCTTAGGATGGAACATTGAGGCTGGAAAAGAGTGATAGAGTTCAGAGCAATCCATCTTGCTGAATCAGGCTTGTTCCTATTCACACATCTAGTGGCTTTTGTCCAGTCAAGCTCTGGTAAATTATGGCACTTCCTTTGGGAGACAATCCCCTGATTTAGTGCGTCTCTTGGACTAGGAAGCTTTAACCTATAATCAGCTGAAAGTCTGAATATTTTACTTTCCTCTGGTTCATTTTATTGCTGTCTTTCATCATCCTTTTAATGATATTCTAATTAGTTATGGTAGTGTTATGTTGGAGAGGTAGAATTTGATACCACAGTTGGCCTCTCCCAAGGTTTCAGAGATCTCACTTTTCCCCTGACCTTGCTTCCTTGGAGGGGCTGGACAAGGGTGTGCGAGAAGCCAGCTCCAGAGCAAAAAGAGAGTTTTCCAGCTGGCAGAGCAAGACTGATTCAGGGTCTGGAAGATGTCCAGCTGTCTTGAAAGTGTTCTACATGGCTTGTGGAAGAGTCCACATGTAATCTAACCATGCTGTATGACTAACAGTATCTCCCTTTTTGTGTATGGTGGTTGACCATGCATTTTGTGATTTACTTTGCCACCAAGACTATAGAAACTTGCTCTTGCTAATACCTCTGCAGAGATCAGGTTGCTCAGCCTCTTCTGCTCAACAGAGACTCGGGAGAGCAAGATGGGAATGAGGGAGGGGGAAAGCAGTGGTGTGTTGTCAGCACCACTGTCTTAAGACAGTGAATGCAGTCCATGCCAATTTTATTTATGTTTTACATCTTGCTGTCGTGTGTTGTGTGCTCTTATATAGGCACAGTTTTTTGATTGTCTCTCCTATTGCAGTCAATGTGGAGAGCTTTCCTGCTAAAAAGATCCTGGTTAGTTTTCCATGTTGAATCTGAATCATGTGACTGTTCAGTGGCTTGTTGCTCAGGTTTTCATACTCTCTATAGTTGTTCTCTGGCTTCTGTGGTGTTCTGAAGTTGGACCTTGCAAAACAGAAAGCCCAGGAAACCTCAAGGACAGGCAGCTGTATAAAGAAGAGCTTTGTTCTTCTCTTCACCCTACCCAGTTTTCTAACCACTTTTTTGTCCCTTTCACTGCATTTTTCTTCCACTGTCCCTGTTCTGAAGGTCCTCTCACTGCTGAATGATCTCTTAGTGCTTCCTCCCTCCCAACACTTGGCAGCTGCTGCTACTGCACAGAATTCAGATTTCAAGACTGTGATTGTTGGTCAACCTGCTTTTGAGAGATGGCAAAAATTTGAAACCTGTCACAGGAACTTCCAGTAGTTCCTGGAAGGTTGTTTGGCATAGATTGGGTAAACAATGTACCAAGAGGCTGAAGCAAGTCCACTGAATCAGTGTGAAATGTCCCAGGCCTCTCCCTTGTAGGATTCTGGCTTAAATTGTGAATATTTGCACCTACTAGGATGCCCAGATGGTGATTTTTAGAAGTTCATGTGTATTTTTCTGCACTTGGGCAAGTGACATCTAAACCAACTTTGAGAGCCTTTGAAGTACATGATATGGTGCTCCTCATAGAGGAGATTCCGTCCTCCCTGCCTTGGCTTCTTGATGGGACAATCAGGAGATTTCTGGGTAGATTTTATGGAAACATTCAAAGTCCTTAAGGACTTCAACTTTTGTATTAATTTAGACAATTTTAAGAAACTGAAAAATACCACAGAACACTGAAGTTGTCAATATATCTGTGCTTCTTTAACCTTTTGGAGTATGGGAGAGTCACTCTAGAAATATGCATTGAGGGGAAGTTGGAGGTAATGGTGGTGGGAAGAGAGATTAGAAAGTATTTTGTGAACAGAAAAATATAGTTGTAAAATCAAGAAAAAAGATGTGTAACTGAGGGTCTTTTTGGTGCTCTGAAAACTGTTTTGATTGAAATGGTTATCCATGTGGTACCTCGGAGCATTCATAACTTGCTATATCTGGCACCTGTATTCATCTGGCCTAGTAGCTAAGATGAATATGAAGTAGAACTCATTCTTTCTCCTGTATTGTGATTGTCTCTCACTGCTGTTCATTGGGAGAATTGTCTGTAGACAATTGTAGGCTTGTAGGTACTGCGGTCAACATGATGACGCCTATAGAGATTGTACCTTACTAGTGACATTGTGTGTAAGGAAGGGAGATTGCAGTTTGCTTCCTGCAGCATGGATGAATTTGCAAAATAGATATTTTCCTTTATAGTGAGCAGAACTATTCTGAAGTCTGCTGATGCAGAAGTGTGAACAGGCTTTTCTGCCACCAGGTGACATTTTACATCTTTTTCTATGGCAGAATGGACTGTGTATTGAGGGAAGAATCTGCTTTTGTGTCATACATCAGTAACACTGAAATCAATATTGGGCTATTCATGGAATCATAGAATCATAGAATAACCAGGTTGGAAGAGACCCACCGGATCATCGAGTCCAACCATTCCTATCAAACACTAAACCATGCCCCTCAGGACCTCGTCCACCCGTGCCTTAAACACCACCAGGGAAGGTGACTCAGCCCCCCTCCCTGGGCAGCCTGTTCCAATGCCCGATGACCCTTTTTGTGAAAAATTTTTTCCTAATGTCTAGCCTAAATCTCCCCTGGCAGAGCTTGAGGCCGTTCCGTCTTGTCCTGTTCCCTGTCACTTGGGAGAAGAGGCCATCACCCTCCTCTCTATAACCTCCCCTCAGGTAGTTATAGAGAGCAATGAGAGCCTCCTCTTCTGCAGGCTAGATGCCTTAATTGTGAAAAGACTAGCAGGGGGTAAAGATGGAGTTTTCTGTCTCCCTTCCCTAGCAGTGTGACTTTTATGTGCAGCTAGGATCTCTTCAGGGGTCTTCATTTAATGGTAGAGGATTGTGGTGCAGCGCAGCCTAACCTTATGGGGTCTGTTCTGCAGCCCCTGGAATCTGCTGCCAGCAATGCTCTACTATAGCACATGGATGAGGAGAGGCAGCAGCAGTGCTCTTTGGAGGAAAGGAGAGAGTTAGGCAGTGCTAGTACAAAAGTGCCATACAACTGGCTGTGGTTTCTGTGTCCATTAACTGTGACATCAAGCAGTCAAATCCCTCCCCCAGCATGTTGGTGTCTTGTACATCATGGGAACATCATGAGTTGGTTTTCCATGGAGGAAATAAGAAAACCGGGCAGGGAGGCACTCATAGGGAGAACAACTGATTTTGTTTTAGTGTCTGAGCTGGAGGGAGCCACCTGTGTGGATGATCTGGGACAATCCATGTGCCTATCAGTGCTGTTCCAAAAATGAGGGGCAGCTGGCACTGGATGAAGCACAAAAAATGCGCAGAAGCTAACATTACAGTTTTTCCTACATCACAAAGAGCTGTTATTTTTTGATTAAGTTTAATTTAGTCCAGATGTGGAGGATTTGATAGGAGTGTATTGGTCTGAATGCAGATCAATCTTTGTGTTGAAGTGTATCTTTTTTAATTTAAGATTTAATGTGGTACTTACTATTTCTACCATCCTCTTTGTATAGCTCCTGTACTCAATGAATGTCCATGGAATTAGCCTTCCCTAGAAGAGGCTTTCTCCCTATTCAGTATATGGGGAAACTGAGGCACAGAATGGTGATGGGTTGCAAGGTGTCACTATAGAATAGGAAAATATCCAGGCAAAGAGCCCAACTTTATCAGGCTCTTATTACCTGCTGCCTGTACAGGGAAAGCAGCTAGTTTCTGTGTCCAGCAGCCCCCCAAAGTGGCATCACTGACAGCTGCTGTCTTTTCTGTGTCAGAGCTCTGCCATCCTACTCACCAGGAAATGTGTCTCTGCTCTTTTTCCTTTGCAGGAGGCCTGGGAGAACAGTTTCTTGTGTCAAGTGAGAATACCACTTCAAATGATCAAAAAGCAGTTAAAAAGGGTAATGTGGTACCCCACCCAGACCTTTGGGTATCTTTTATTTACTTTTTTTATCCCCTGTAAAACTACATTTTGTCCTGTGTACATGTGTTTGCCTCCATGCCTAGACGACCAGCCTTGCCCAGACATTTGCATTTGTTGCTCTTGGTAGACTCTTTGCAAGGGAGGGGGTGCCTTGTATGGCGTGGTGGGTTGACTCCAGCCAGCAGCCAAGCACTTAACAGAGCTGCTCAGTCACTATCCTGCTTCTCCAGCAGTATAGGCAAGAGATCAGGAAGAACAAGTGAGAAAACTCATTGGCTGAGATAAAAACAGCTTAATAAGTGAAGAAAAGAGGAAAAAAAAACCCAGAACCAACTGATATAAAGCCAATTGGTCAGCCCCACCCATAAGCAGGGTGATGGTCCAGCTAGTTTCTGAGCTACTTTGGAAGACAAAACTCCACAGGTTTTTTTTGCTAAGCATGGTGACATACGAGGTTATTCTTTGGCCAGTTTGGGTCAGCTATCCCAGCTGCATCCTCTCCCAGCTTCTTGCCTATCCTGTATCTACTCACCTGGGGAGTGGAGAGAACTCAGCAGTGTGAGGAGAAGAAAACCTTTGACCCTGTACAAGCACAGTAATGCTAGCAGGCTGTTCCTTCTTGCTTATAGGGATGTTTCACCTAGACCAGTTTAAACTTCTCTTCCCCCAAAGAATGGCTTTTTGCAGGCCAAGTTTTGCAGTTGGCTTCTCCCACTCATATAGGATCACTCCAGACCTGTGATCTTGCAGGCATTCCCACAAGGCTGCCCTGTTCTGTACGAGATGCTCGCAACCCACTGAGTGCAGGTGGGACTGTTGTTTCCTCTGTACAGACAGAGGCACTGAGGCAGACCAAGCAGGAGGGCATTTCTTGGGGGACTGTTCACAGTCACATGGCTACTGTGTTCATAGCACAGTGCTGTATTACTGCTTGTGTCTCCTGAGCTTCTGGCAGACCTGAAGTAGTGGTGTAGTGGGGAAGAAGGTGTTTGTGCCTGCAAAGTTATGTTGGTGCTTCTGTTTGCCTGTTTATCTAAGCTGAGCTGCAGCAGGATAGATGCTATGAATCCTCAGGCAGGTTTTATGGCCAGCACTGAGCACTGTACAGCCAGGGCTCATCTGCTTTTTTAGCAAGAAATAAGAGACATGTTCTGTTTTTCCTTTTGTGTTTTTTTTGCTTCTTTTCTCTAAAATGAAGGGATTGAGCATGGATGGAGATATGTGCTAAGTATAGAATGCCTTAGCTTTTCTACCCAAAGTATCCCTTCCCCAGCAGAGACTATCTGATCTCTATATGTTTCCAAGCCACCTGAAATCTGACGTGCAAAACCAAACACGTTTATGTAATACTTTTCAGCCTCTAGTATAGGTTTCAGTCTTAGGGACCTGTTGCCTTCTTCCAAGGCCGAATTGATTGAGTAGTGGTTGCTGTTGTGAAGCAAACCCTGCCTGTATCTGGTAATCTGGAGTAGAGCAGGTTGAGAGTACACTTTGTCATCTGGGCTAGTTTGACTAGTCACTGGGCACTAGCAGAGGCTGCCCAGGGAGGTGGTTGAATCACCTTCCCGGAGGTGTTTAAGGCATGGGTGGATGAGGCGCTGAGGGGCATGGTTTAGTGTTTGATGGGAACGGTTGGACTCGATGATCCTGTGGGTCTTTTCCAACCTGGTAATTCAATGACTTCCCTCCTCCCATTCTCCTTGTTTAAATACTCTGTCCCCATCTGTGAACTTGCTGTTGGAGAGAGTGGGTGGCTAGAGATAGTGAGGGTGTTCCTTTTTAGCTTTCTGGGAGAACAGGTCTGGCATAGTGCATAGAGAGGCTCCAAGACAAGAAGGGACAGGTTGCTACAGATTAACAGACTAAATCCCAGACAAATCACTGGCAAGTCTGACTGTGGCTTCTGGTTTGGATTAACATCTTGCTTTTTCTGTTTTTCGTTTCCTGAAGCTCCAGGGTATTACCTGAGGGCTGCACATGGAACTAAAGAGGATTTAAACAGTATTGCCACTCTGTCTTGCAGACGGCAGGCGGAACACAACGCTTGCGAGGAGACCGAAGATGAAGGAATATAAAGATGAGTCTGGGATGGATACACACTCCTCTCCCAGAGTGCGCAGGGCAACCACATCCAGGGCTGAGAGGATCTGGCCAGGGGGGGTCATCCCCTATGTGATCGGAGGAAATTTCACTGGTCAGTAGTGAAAACATTGCTCCCTCTTTGCTCAGGGGTCAGTGCCTCAAAATGAGTGGGAATCTTGGGAGCAGAGCTTTCCCACAAATTACTTGGGTCTTTGGGAGCCTCTCTCCTGAGGCAGGGTGGGCATGTGGTTGCACAAGGAACTGTGCCCTGTGGAAGCCTGAGACTGAAGTGTAAGGTGAGATGGTTCTTCTCCTGGAGTTCAAAAAATAATTGAGTTACTTTTCTTGATTGCTTCAGCGGTCAACATCCATGAGCTGCACTCACCTCTTGTGTTTCTTCTCTGCCATGGGAAGAGCAGAAGCAGGAGTACATTGGGTTGCTTTTTGAATCCTCACTTTCCCTGTGTGCTCTGCTTCTCACCCGCTGTTTTCTGGGCACCAAACTTCAAGGTATCCTCTAGCTGTGTAAGGGTTGGCAAATGGCCAACTTGCTTTGATGCCCCCTCTCTGTAGCTCTGTGGTTCTCCATAGAATTGGTTTCCTTGACTCATGGATGAGAAATGCTCTTGCTTCACCGCAGCCAACTCTTCCCTGTCTCGTCCCCTCAACGCTGCTTCCACCATCTCACACCTAAATCCAGCAGATGTTACCCTGGGCTTCTATGTACTTTGTCTCAGCAGCAAAGGGCAGTTTGGGAATCACTGATTGTACAGTGCGGGTTTGCCTCCCTGGTCCTGCTTCTCCTGCTAATTTGCAGTGATCTTCAAGATACCTTTAACATGTTAATCCAGACCCAGTCTCATTTGGACACTCATGCTACTCCCAGAAGTTTGTGAGGCCTGGTGGGAAGGGTCTGCTCTACAAAATGAGAGGCTTATGAAGCCTGGCAGAATATTGAATAGCCTGCTAGCCACCACTGTTCCCCTACATTTGTCAGTGAACAGCCATCCCCAGCCATGAGAGTCTGATGAGAAAGTCTTCCCTTTGTTATGTGTTTCCCACTGCCCTAACCAGTCTAGAGTAGGTAACACCATCCTTCCATTTGGGTGACTGTGTAAGAAGCAGCTCTCACCATTGCACAGTTCTCTCCCGTGTTCAGAGTGGTGTTTTGCCTCAGTTTTATCCCACCCTGGATCTCCACTCTATATTCCTTGTGTCTTTCTGATGATCTTCTGGCCTTTCCCTCCTCTCTAGTCCTCTTGAGACTGATGACTTGCTCTGCAGCTCAGCGCATACCAGAGGTTATGCTGGAAAAGCAGTACTGTAGGGAAGCCTCCTGGGGGCATGTACTGCTCTAGGGTATCACATCCCAGACGTCTGTATGACTCTACTGGGTGCTGCTGAGTAACCACGGGAGGTTTCCCACTCCCTGGGGAGGAAAGGTCCTGTGGTCTATCATCTTGCTAGTGTGACTCAGGTGTAATACTCAACTTCTTAGTTGTCTCTTGACAACCAAGTCCTGAGCTGTCCCTCAGTTCAAGCACAGAGTAGCACTGTCCTGAGACTACCTTTATTTCCCATATAGTTTTTCCTTCTCATTTGAAAGATTGATGATGGCTTTGCCTCAGTTTTGAGAAGCTTCTGTAGCACTCATGAGATTCCTGGGTCTTGAAAGCTGCATGTAGTAATGTTACATTGTGTCATAGGAGCAACTTTGGCATGCCACCGAGTAGGTGGTGTGTGGATCAGAACACTAAGCAGCTCTGCGAGAATGACCTCCAGCTGGTGTGGTGACATTTCTTGTACGCAGAAATACTGATGTGCTTAACCAGGTTTTCTACCTGTTTAGTTGGAGCAATGAATTCATCAAGCACAGGATGAGAAAAAGATACAGTGAGTTAGTGCTGTAGTTGGAAGTGGGTCCCAGATTCCTACAGGTGTCTACAGGTGTGCCATTGACTGTTGAAAAGTTTGACTGTTCCCCTATCCAGATAAAGTCCGTTAGAGATTTTCCTGAGAGCCAAGGCTTCACTGTTTGCTGCTCTTGGATTTCTTTTTCAGGAACCCAAAGAGCTATCTTTAAGCAAGCGATGAGGCACTGGGAGAAGCACACTTGTGTGACATTTGTGGAGAGAACTGATGAAGAGAGTTTCATTGTGTTCACATACAGAACGTGTGGGTAAGTGACATGCACATTCCCTGAAGCTCTCTGTGTTGCAAACTTCCCTTTCATTGACAAGTGGCTTTGTAAGTCTAGTTCTGCTCAGAATAGACCAGTGGCATCATGGAGGAATCTGTCACTTCCAGTAAGGTTTGCCAGGATAATTTAGTATTTACTTAGGAGAAGGTGGTAAGCCTTTCTGGGTTCTTTTTTCCTGGGATAACACTTAAGTGTATATATGCATATTTACAGGTATGCGCTTATGTGTTTTCTTATATGTACACACACACATCTGCGTAAATACAGACTGTATACATGACTGCTGACCTGTCCTGAACACTGCCAGATGCCATCTTCTGTTCCAGTGTCTCAGATTTCCTCAATTCACTGAGCTGCTGCAGGGGTTCATGGGTTTTCTTTTCCAGGTGCTGCTCATATGTGGGTCGCCGAGGAGGGGGCCCTCAAGCTATATCCATTGGGAAGAACTGTGACAAGTTTGGTATTGTGGCGCATGAACTGGGTCATGTGGTGGGTTTCTGGCATGAGCACACACGGCCTGACAGAGACCAGCATGTCACAATCATCAGAGAGAACATACAGCAAGGTAAACTAGCACTTCAGGGGGTTCCACCTGGCTTTTGGGAGGGTGGAAACCTTCCTTGCTGGACTTGTGGAAAACCGTAGTGGTCTGTGAGCTGGGATGGAGAAGAAGAAATATTGCTAGTCCTTACCTAAAATAAGGGTCAAAATAGTTGGATGAATAGTGTGTTTGAATGTCCAGCTGTAAACCTTCCCTTTGTTGTTTGGCATCACAGGTCAGGAATACAACTTTTTAAAGATGGAAGCTGGGGAAGTGAACTCACTGGGAGAGACCTATGACTTCGACAGCATCATGCACTATGCTAGGAACACATTCTCCAGGTGATAATTCAGGGTTGCATGTTATTAGGACTATTTTCAGTAGCTGTGATTGGCTCTATGGAATACATGGAGCCTAGAAGGAGACCTGTGATCTGTTGCAGGGATGTGGCAGTTGCTCTGCTGCATTGCAAAGCTTGGAGAATACTTGAAAAAGCAAGGTTGATGAAGAGAAGTATGGTGGAGTCCTGTTTTCCACTTCCCAGTATATTCACCCAGTGCTGGTAATCTCAGAAACCTTCCAAAGCCACTTTAGTGTGGTTTGCAACCTTCCTGGACAGCATGTATGTATGTATGTATATATGCATGTATGTAGCTGCCAACAGCTGTCAAGGGGAGGTAATGCTGAAAGACACCTTTGAATCTCTTGGTTGTCCAGCTCACGCTTTGAAGTCATATTAATATTGCCTTCTGAATCCCTAGCAGCTTTGTCATGGGAAAATTTAAACTCTAGATCATGATCTTTAATTGCTTGTCTGGTTTTTTAACCATTTTTGCATGGCTTCTGCAGCTCTGTGATTCTATGTGACTGGGATCTTTATAGAGAGGTTTTCAGTCTTGTTCCTGCCCCAGTAACTGGTCAATTTCTCTGTAGGCTGTTTGCCCTTGACTCCCATCTCATCCCTCCAGATGCAGCCCATTTTGTGATCAGTGAGCTCTGCTGGACAGAGAGGTGAAATGAACATAGTTGCTTATATCCTGAATTTGGAATAGGAGCTACTGGATGACCAACTCCATATTGCTGCAATATTTCAATTTTTTTTTTTTTCCATAAGTCCCACTACTGTTCCTCCTCAACACCTTTCCTTCACTACATACCATGAGTAAAGGGGATGGAAGGCAGAGTGCAACTATTCACACTCTCAAGAACTTTTTGTTGCAAAAATTGTGTCTTTTGACTTTTTAGTTTTTCCTTACTCTCCAGTTGTATGGAATTGCCATGCCTATTGTTTTGTGGTTTTGTTTCTGAAACTTAGGTTTTGCAGGGGAAAATTATTAAACTTGCTACAAAGCTATTGTTCTGGTGGGGGAAGATGGTGTCTGGGCAAAGATGCTTTGCAGCCTTAATAGTTTCTTTGGATCAGATACCTAAAGCAAACAATTTCCCTTTCCCTGAGGCATCTCTTGAACCCTTATAGCATTTGCTAGACTCTAAAAGGCTAGAACTGTTTTGCACAAAAGCAGGATTAAGTCATTACTGCCATTTATATTGTGGATACTTTTCAGTCTATTTTTCTTGAAATCCAGGGTCTTTCAGAACACTGCTGGGCCAAAACCGGAAAAAATGGCAAGAATCCTTCTAAATTTAAATTAGTGCTTAATAGGATTTTTAAGTCTGTTTCCTATAAGCCCTTTGTCTCCATGACCCACCCTCATCCCAGCAGCAATCTTTGTGCAGTAATTCAACTGAGCACTAAGTGCCTCTGTGGGCCAATTGTGCACTCACCGTAAATAGGCAGCTGGGAACAGACTTTTACTTTATGAAGACCTGTCTTGGCATCTGCTCCCCCTTTAAGGGAACGATGCTTGGCGTGACCAATCAGGAGAGATCTGTGAGTGTGTGCATGTCTCCTTCCTGCCTTACTGAGTTTTGCAAGTGCTGGCCAATTGCAACCCAAAGCAACAAAAGCTTAGGGCCCATGAAGACACCAAATTCCAGCAAGTTGCATTATGTTCCAGGGCTAGGAATGGAAGAGAACTCCTTTTTGAGCCTGCAAGGGAAAGTCTGTAGTGAGTGTGTTAATGCAGTAGTAGATATCTGGAAATCCACGTGTGAAAAAGATGGTGTGTGTGCCCTGCCAGCAGAGATGGGATGTGTGAGTGAGGAGGAGGAGAAAGACACACAGACACTTACTGTCTCGAAGCAACCTTGTTGTTTATAGCTCCTGTGAATACTGATGATTCCAAATCATAGGGTGTTTGCAACAGTCGAATGCTGCCACAAATCTTGTGCCCTTTTTATTCTAAACTTTCTTCCTAGGACAGAAAAGGATGGTTTTCCTGACACATGATGAGTCCTATCAGTTGTTTCCAATGTTGCTTCAAAAATTGCTGTAGGAGTCACTTCTTATTTTCAGTTCACAGTGAAACATGTTTCTCATTTGTGTCTGTGTCTAATAGGACAGGAGTATGGCACAAGAGACTCTAATGACAGCAGTAACAAGTTTCCACCATGGGAATTTCTGTTCTTCTCTATGTCAGAAAGTTGCCTGTTTTGCAGAGTGGCTCCAGGCTTTTATTTCCTGGTGCATTCCTTACAGACATGACAGCAAATTAGAATGAATATTGCTGTCTCATTAAACAATTTCTTTTACAGCTGTCAAGATCCATAAATGGCAGCTTAGGGATAAGGGAGTTTAAACCTCCACAGAGCCCTAGGCAAACAGCGGGTTACCTTAATTCATTAAGCCTCTTGCTAGCAGACACGGCAGTTCAGCCTGGAGTTACAAACTGTGACATCTGCAAAACTTATGTTTGAATCAGGACGCAGGTAGCACTGCCTGCATGTCAAGGGGCATCTTCTTGATGTATTTGCAGCACGTCATCCTAATCCTGCTCAAGACATAAATACATCCTCCACAGATTTTGATATATGAACTAGAGTTATGTTGCCTCTCTTCTGCATGTGGGGATACAAATACAGAGTTGGAACAAAATGTAGCTTCGTGCAACTGAGTGCTTAACCTGCCTTGAATATCTGCTTGCTTGAGTGGTGTTTTAAGCACCTGTATCTGATGCCGTCAGACAGGATATTGAAGTATTTCTTGAGATCAGTTGATAATTTCATAATGTTTGCATGACAGTTTACACATTCAGGGCACTATGCAGATGCTAATGACTCTTGAGAGTATCTCTTCTTGAACTCTGTAGTTCTTAGTTGGTAGCAATGGTGGGTTGTTGTGTTTGACTTACCAGTGTATTGGGCAGCTAATGTGTGCTCTGCTCATGCCTAAACAGCCAGGGAATGGAGCATCCAGGACTCCTGGCTTCTCTAGCTATCTCATTCAAGAATGGTTCTGGTGTTAGAGTTCCTGAACTGCTCTGTTTAATGATGTCTGCTTGGTGTTTATGAATTTGTGAGCCAAAACGTCACTGCTCTTTGGGAAGCCCACCAAATGTGCAATGTAACATTGTCAGTGTTGGTAAGCAGATGAGGTTTAGGTGGACAGCATGGAGCTGCCGAGACTTATGTGATTTAGGCCAGAAAGATTTTCCCTCTGTTCTCAGTTCCTTTGATTGTAAAATGGGAGGAACTGTGCTCACCCCCTCCTTATCTGGAATCACATTCAGCAATGCTCGTGAAATAGGTACAAAATTCAGTTGGTGAAAAAGTGAAACTAAATATCTTACCATCCCAACATAGTGTACAGCCTTCTAGAAAATCAACAAAAAGTTTGGCGGGTAATAAGAGATTACAAAGTAATTTGAAGCTGTGATTTGTTTGCATTGTGTGAGTGATACTCCAGATGTATGCTGTGTGCTGGAGGCTGTGGGCTGTGAGTCCATAGTCATGAGGGCTGGAATGGGAAAAATAATCCAAGGTTTGTGTGTCTAAGTGGTGCTTTCTCTGTTAAACTTTGCTGTTCTTCCCTGGTTGAGCCTAGAGGTCTGCAGAAAGCATTTCACTCACCGCAAAAATATGTCCCTGCCAAATGTCGAGTTCTACTGTGAACAACTCGGGAAACTTGAAAACTTACTGTGAACATATTGATATCTTTCTCTGTTCATGATGGTTCTGAAATTAGAGGAAGTTAAATAAATTCAGCCCCAGTCACACAGCTGACATGTAAAATGCCAGCCTGAATTTGTCAGTTAAAATCTGATGGGCTCATCTCAAACTTGTAAGCACTGATTTTAGTGCTAATTGGGAGTTTTTGACCCCTGGAAAAAACCGCAACATCCCCTATGCAAGAATGAATTCTAGTTTTTAAAAGAGGTTGAATTCCTTACCCTCTATTTCTTCCTTCAGTTTTATACTTCTAAAAGAATTCCCCCCCCCCCCCCAAAATATAGTTAATAGAATTATATTTTCTTTCAAGAATACTGGCTGCAGCTCTGGATGGCTGTCATCCAAATACTCTTGATTGCAGTATTTCTTTAAAAGTAAACCAATACAAAAAAACCCTCTCAAACTCCTTCCCAAGGCTCTTACACAGCTGAACAGCCTAATGAACAGGGTTACTTTTGTACTTAGAGCTTAACCTATACTTGAAGACTTTTGTATCAGGACTAGGCAGTGCTAAAATAATTGTTTCTGCCTTGATTTCCAGTTGGACTCTACAGACTCTCTATCCTGTCCTTCAGAAAGAGAAGGCTGCCTCCCAGAGCTGATGCTGAAGTTTTAAGCTCACTATTAGCATTGTCACTGCCAGGACTGCTAGACATTCAGGAATAGAGTGAAACAATTTCCATGGACTAGGCAGCCTCGCCTTGAGAGCTTGAACTTTAGTTTCAGGTTTCTGATTCCTCCCTTCCACTTTAATCCTGCTGTTCCTACTGCTTCCTTACGGTCTGTCTTGTGTGCAGGCTCTTGCTTGGATGCTTGGACTTTGCATTTTGATGGAAGTGAGCTTAAATCCTTTTCTGGATCGAGATCAGAAATGCAGTAGGGAGCTCCTGAATATGAAGTACCACTTGGAAGAAATAGTGAGGAAAAAGAGGCAGAGAGAAATGGAATTATTAGTTTGGAAACTTAAGCAGAACAAAGGTAGAACACTTGATCTTTTATTCCTGTCTATAGCAAACCACAGTCACTGCCAGCCCAACCCCATCTGCTACCAAACAAACTCCTGCTACCTCTGCTCCTTTGGTTTGTGTCCAGCCTGTACTTCTGCTGAGCCAGATGCAAGAGTATTTCATGGCCTTTACTGATTTGTGGTGAGGAATCTGTACATACGCAGGCAGAGGCAAGGCAATCTTGATATATCAAACGAGGAATTTACTGGCTTGGCAGACTTACCTGTACATTTGGAAGCTATCTGCTGTAGTGAGAAGGCCATCTCAAGACATGTGTTTATCATAATATGCATTATTCTTGCTTGTTAGCATGGGATAAATGGCCAAGGGGTTGTTGTGGGAGGCCTGCCAGGATGACTTGCTATGCTTCTTGTCATTTTCCCTACTTCACTGCTCTTTGTCTCTCTGTTCTTACCTTTAGAGGGGTTTTCCTCGACACCATCCTTCCCCGTCGTGATGATAATGGGGTCCGGCCAACTATTGGTCAGCGTATTCGCCTGAGTCGGGGAGACATCGCTCAGGCAAGGAAGTTGTACAAATGTCCAGGTAATTATGGCTTTTGGAGATGGCTCCAGCTTTACTGTAGCCTCACAATTTATCTGGAAGGTATTAGACTTCAAGAGCACACTGATGATCTGCTTTATGAAAGGAACTCAGGAACTCAGGGAAGGTAGATCATCAAATACTTCAAGCTGGAGCTGTGGGAGAACTGAACTTGCCTAACATATGTCTCCTATTAGTAGTTTGCCAGTACTCCTGTTCCATTTAGGGCTTTGGATTTGTCCAGTCTCCTCTACTGAAACTCATAAGGGGAGCTACAGAGTAGGCTGGGGAGAGGGGCTAGGGCGAGGCTTATGCTTTGCTGTTGGTTTCATGTAAATATACTGTCTAGAATTAGTGTGTAGACTCTGTAGAAAATGAAATTGATGTACAAGACCACGGACAAAGTGTGGGCTAGGAGTTAGCAAAGTGGCAGAGGGACGTCTGGTGGACTGGGATCTCTGCACACTAACCACCAAACAGCTGTTGTGTAATTTGTATCTTGTCACAGGAGAGAGCCTTAAGGAAACCTTGAGTGTATCTCTGTGATTATGGTGTGTTGCACTGAGGCTTGAGGAATAACATGGAAGAAAGGTTTTGGTTGAACAAGATGTAGTTCTTGGAAAATTCTCTCACAGATTAGAGAGCAGTTCACTTGAATTAAAGAAAAGAAAAAAAAAATCTTGTACTATGTGTTTTGACTGAGTCAGATTTAATCCGAGCAGGCTTTTCATTCCCATAGCTGGAAGCATCAACTACAGATTGAGATTTCTTGAGCCACTTTGGCCTGAGGTTAAAGTCAAACTAAAAGCTACAAAGCAACTCTCTTTAAAATGAGGTCCCTTCTAAGTCCTTCTGAGTCTCAAGTTTTCCACTTGCAAAGCAGGACTTTTCTACTTCTTGGTTTTTGTTTTTTTCCACAAAGCTTTAGCAGAGGCTACTGCAGTTCAGGAAATATTTGGCAGCAGAATGATTAGAGCTTTAAATCTACTCAGCAAATTTTCTTCTGACATCTATTGCTTTATTATGATTTTCTTTTTTTCTTTACATCAAAATTTACACACAGGTTGCATTTGAGGACAAGAGGTGCAGTATATTTAATGGCATTAACATTTGCAGCTGCATTTTGAATCTGTAGATGGAAAAATCTTCTTCCACTGCAAAATGCAAAGCACAAGAGTTCAAAATGGGAGGGCTTGTATGTTCCCGTAGGGTCTGAATGAGACTTCAGTTTGAGGACAACTTTTTTCAGTGATACAGCTGAGGATTTTTAGGTAAATGCAAAATAGTCCAGAAACTGAATGAAAGTTTCCTTTCTAGAAAGAGGTTATCCACCTGAGAACTCTTGAGAAAACACCCACCAAAAAGAGGTAGTATGGTGGAGGATGAGTTATGTGGTACAAGCGAGAACAGCTGCTGTGTTTATTGTAAGAAACAGAACTCTCCAACTCATTAGACTGGAGCTCTTGAGGCTGCTGGACTGTCTTAGTTTTTCCATTCTAAACACCTGCTGTTGTAAATGGCTTTTAATTTCCCAAAGCTTATACCTGCTGGGTTAAAGTTACTGTCAAGCCAGGTGGAACCAGATGAAATTTGCTGAAGGAATTTCTAGAAGGCAAGCTGCATTCTGCTGCATAGTACACACTAGATTTGATATGGCTGCATGGTTGAGGGTTTGATGGGTATGGTCACTACAAAATATGTTAAAATAGCACATCCTGTGGTCTTGTGCTATGCTGAAAGTAAAAGGTCTGTGTGGCTGAGCTAACTATGCAGGGATGGTTAAACTGTGAATTGAGAATGATCCTGCTTTATGTCATCCAGTTCTCTGTGCAACTTCAAAAAGATGTAGTGTACCAACAACCAGCCCATGAGTAGTAAGTGTCTGTCACTCAACTACTTTGTTTACAAATGACTTCTGAAGCATTCACCTTTTCTACTTTTC
Organism: Coccyzus lansbergi; assembly: GCA_033558105.1. Taxonomy (NCBI): domain Eukaryota; kingdom Metazoa; phylum Chordata; class Aves; order Cuculiformes; family Coccyzidae; genus Coccyzus; species Coccyzus lansbergi. Next base: position 3,076,266 of record JAUMJK010000178.1, on the reverse strand, counting down.
TTTTCAATTCTGTTCTTCTCTAGCAGCTTATGTGTGCAACACCCACTTCATCATGTGCAAACACCACCTCAGCTCAGTTTTTTGATGCCGCATTTACCAGACACTAGTCTTACTGGGCCTGTTGGTTTCTCTGCTACTAAGTAAAGAAGTTACTACTCAGTTACTTTGCTACTAAGTGGAGTATAATTTTATGTCTTATTGGTGTGCTCTGCAAGACGTTGTGCTCTACACAGAAATATACATGACTTACTATTATCCTATTTCTTCCTGCATATGCAGGCAATCACTTTCCTCTGTACTGAAAAACCAGCCTCTCCCAGACTGTCTGGAGAGTTTCCTGTGCAAGGTTTGTATACTTAGCTTTCATGATGTTTTATCAGAGCAGAGTTTGGTAGTAGATACATTAGTACCTGTTCCATAATTACATAGTCTTGCTATGTAATTACACTTAGGATAATTAGGTCTGTAAGAAACCTTCATTGTGGTTCAGCAATGGGTGGTAATCCTCTTTGTCCTATGTCATTATGGTAATGTAGTATGTTATCCCAGTAATTTAGAGCCTTCTTTATCATTTCATGGGGAGCATTTTTGTTTAAATAGATATTTAGGCAGAGAAGAACAACATTTATATACCTTGGTGAGTTATGGATTGGAATCTCCTCTTTATAGGGACACCTTCTCATATATTGGCCTTCCTAGAGCCATCCTAAGGTGGTGGCCACTCTGGACCATGCATTGACCAGTGATGAAGCAGAGGATTAGCTGAAGAATGGTTTGCTGTCCTCAGAACAAACATGGCTGGGACTCAGCTTCTTGGAGAGGTTTATCTGCTGAGGCAGCATGTGTTTCCTTGGTAGAGGGTCCTAGGAGCATCCTGGGAGCTGGAATTACCGTAACAGATTCTGAAACAGATAACAAAGCAAGGCAACTTTGCGAGAGATAGAAGGGAAGAAAAATGCATTGTTTTCTGCAAATAGAAGTCCAGATTTCTTCTCCAATTCATGCAGGTCATTTCCTCTCTTTTTCTGCCCGCTTGAAGAATACAGAGAGCATCACCTGCTGCACATGCTGGGAGAGGTGTGAGGGTATTAGCTATTTTTGTAGAACTGAAAAACTAAAACTTGATGTGCAAAGTTGCTTTGAGTTCCATAACGGTAGGGGCAGTTCACCGTTCAAAACTGCTCAAGCAGTTCAAAACCGCTTGAGAAATAAGGACTAATGTCAAGGGTTTGAGCTCTCATTTATTTTCTTCATTCCTCTGTGACTGATGTGTGCATTTGCTTGCCTGTTTTGCTTAGTGATGCTTTTTTTCTAGTGATTTTAAGTACCTTTGGCTTTCCTGACAGGATCTCTTTGCCAGATCCCTTGCTGACCTGTGCCTTGAAATATATGCAACTTGTTCCTAGTAATGACTGCACCTTCCAGAGCACCTTTAGGAGCTGTTTGGTTGAGAAAAAACACTTTTTGTGTCTCTGTCTAAGGTTCATCTAGTCTGACCTGTCAAACTGTGGGTCAAACTGCTTCAGAGAAATTAAGAATTTCTGGTCTAGGTAACTCCCTCTGTCCTTTTTGAAGATATTAAACTTTTTGAATGGGACCACTCTCTTTTCACTTCCAGCTTCTGACCCACCCATCTAAACGTGATCATAACTGAAAAATTAGTGAGTGTGTGACAGCATGAGACAGAGGAACATACCCTGGCATTTTAATGAGAAAGGAAACTCGATGTTTAACCATATCGGATCTTTCAAAGCACTGCTGCTTAACAAGGGGGTTTTTGGAGCTACCTTAGCATCATTGAGGAAACCAAGCTGCAGGTCAAGGGCAGCTTTAGGTTAATAACATCAGTAGGTTATGAAATTACAAAAAACAACTGGAAAGGAGGTAAGCCTACATCTCTGCTCCTAGGGATGGATGTTTGCATGAGTCTAGCGAGCACTGTGAAAGAAATGGAAGCTTTGCTATTTGTGATTCCCCTACCTAGCCAGTCAGCTGCTCTGCAGATGGTCACTTCTTGTTCCAGCTCAGTCTTCCTGGCTCAGAGAGCAGGCACTACAGTAGTCGCAGCTTTCCCAGGTGCTGGAAGCTGCAGTTCCTTCAAGGAACATATGCGTGTGAGTATTATATGCTTCCCAAAAGTCACTCTGGGATCCGCATTTCATCAGCCGTAGCAGGCCACAAGAACGGGAAGGTGGAGAGCAGTGTGATCTGCAGTATTGACCCACCTTGTGGCAGCAGGATAGGTGCTAGACAGCCAAAGCGTGACAGTAGTGGAGCCTACCCTGCTTTTGTTAGGATATTTTAACCCCTGAAAAGAGACATGTAACAATAGTAACTAAGATGAAATAAATTGAGTGGCTTGTAATGAAGAGAAAACAGGGGTTGTAAGGTGGGGGTTGTAAGGTGGGGTGAGTTTAATATTTTGCGTTTAGTTAGTGGATGAGCTACTTATTCCTCAGTAGGGCTGAAACCTAAAAGCACTGACATGTAGAAGGAAGATGAAGAAAGAAGGATGTCTTTTTAAATCCTGTTTTCCCCTATGTCCTTGCACTGATGATCTTCCATCCTGGGAATCCTAACAAATTTCACATCACCCCTTTGGCAAAGTCTTAGGTGGTCAATGACCTTTGGGCAGTGCCGTGAATGAGTGTCCTTAGAGTACCAGCCACCAACTTGCACAAAGCAGCCATGTGCAAATGTTTTGCTAGACTGTGGTATCTTCCAGAGGGTCACTCCTTGTTGCTGTTTTTTTCCCCCTCTCTCACAGCTTGCGGAGAGACCTTGCAGGACTCAACAGGGAATTTCTCAGCCCCAGGCTTTCCAAACGGCTACCCCTCCTACTCCCACTGTGTCTGGAGAATCTCGGTGACCCCAGGGGAAAAGGTAGGTGCCGCCCCAGCGTAAGGTGTATTCTGCACTTCCCTTGTGTATGGTTTTGCTTGTGATGACAGTGTTAGTAGCTGCCAAAAGATGATGTTGTACATCTCTGCACAGCTGGAGTGCAGGGATAGAGCCTGGAAAGGCTTCTCAGCACCAGCACTGTCCTTACAGAGGTAGGTTAGATAAAATGTGCCAGCAGGCTGAGGTCCTGAGGAAGCTGAGGAGCTGTGAGTGAAATTGGTGGCTGCCTCTGTCATACAGGCAAAATGTCCACGTCAGGATCTCTTGTTCCCCACCTTGAAACAACAAGCCCCATTGCACATCATTCAGTCCCTCTGTCCACTTTCTTCCCAGCTCCTTTTGTTTTATTTCAGGACAAGAGGGAATGGCCTCAAGCTCTGCCAGGGGAGATTTAGGCTAGAGATTAGGAGGAAGTTTTTCACACAGAGGGTCATTAGGCATTGGAATAGGCTGCCCAGGGAGGTGGTTGATTCACCTTCCCTGGAGGTGTTTAAGGCACGGGTGGATGAGGTCCTGAGGGACATGGTTTAGTGTTTGATAGGAATGGTTGGACTCGATGATCCAATGGGTCTCTTCCAACCTGGTTGTTCTATGATTCTATGATTTTATGATTCTATTGATCTTCCAGTGGAAATGAAATCTTCCTTAATCCACTAATCCCAGCCCTTCAGGCCTTTTAGGCCATACCAAGGCTGTAAGAATACGCAGCCTTGCTTGGGAGCTCCTTGACAGAGCAGCTTTGCTGAGGACCATCCTCAAGACATACTTAAGACTCAGACTCGAACGAAGAAGAGCATAGCTTGCTCATTTTGCAGCAACTGTCTTGCTGTGGGACCTGGTTTTGTCGCCTGCAAACCCAGTCCCATGTAACATTGAGCTCCTGCCATTAGTTGCCTGACGAGTTTTGCCAGGGTCGGAGGGACCAAGAACCCATACAGGTTTTGAAACTGGCACTGGGAGTTTAGCAGTGTAAAGCTTACTGTGAACTCTCCCTTTGTCTCTCAGGCTCCTCAGAAGAGTTGTATCTATATATTTTTTAATCTAATGAAATTTCTGGGGCAGACTATAGATGTAGATTAATACATAGATTGAATCTTGCTAGGACAAAAATGCCACAAGTACAGACCCATTAGTGCAATCCACAGGCCTAGAACAAGCCCTGTAATCCTTGTTACAGAGGAAGGACATCAAAGGGATTGAATTTTCATGCTAAGCTCTGCTTGGTAAAACCACTGAACACAATTGCATCATAGTGATAGTCTAATTGTCAGAATGTGGAAACTTGTCAGCAAAATCAGTTTTTTCTTGCAAGAGTCATTCATATAAGGGTATAGATTCTGAACAGCTGTATTTTGGGGTTATGTGCTTCTCTATGATCAATCAAGGAATCAATTTTTAATTAAAAAAGGACATTTTGGTAACTGAGGAACACCAACTGTGAATTACAGAATGGATAGTACAGTGTTGTCTGCTGTCATGTGCTTTCATGGCTTCATTACAATACCTCAAAAACATTTCTTTTTTGGTGAAAGCTGATTAAAAATCCATCCAGCAGTCCAACTCTCTTTTCCTGCACACACACTTACACTCCACTGTAGCAGAGTGTAGCACCTAACCTGAAGAGTCTTCTCTTTAAAGCAGCTCCCTTCCTAAAGAGAAGCATGTACTTTCTCCTTTCAGATTCTGTTAAACTTCACATCAATGGACCTATTTAAAAGTCGCCTTTGCTGGTATGACTATGTGGAAGTGCGCGATGGCTACTGGAGAAAGGCTCCTTTACTGGGTGAGTAGCTGTTTCATTTTAATTGCATTTTGTGTGTTTTTCTTGAAGCTAATTACCAGGGAAAAGCCCAAACAAATACAAAGCTTCCTTTACTTGGAAGGAGTGTGTGTACAGCCAGTGCATTGGCCAGTAATTAATGTCTCTATGCAGAGATGTCAGTGTGCTGTATTCACAACAAATGATGCACACTTCAAGTCCTTTGGCAGAAAAAAAATTATTCCTTCCTGTGGGGGGACTAGGATTAAAAATGTGGTCTCTGGAGTTTTATTATCACTTATTCTTAAGACCTGAGTCAGGTAGTCAGTATGAAGCAGCCATATAGCTCCTGGCCTTAGCTATTGCCATTGCTTGTCAAATATTTTTATTTACAAATACACAGTAGTCTGCACGTTAGGCGTCTGCATTTCTAGCAGGGAACTTTCTAACCCAGGCCTAGAATATCAGACTGTGCAAGGGTTCTATTCCGCTCCTGCTCTCAAAGATCTCAAGGAAGTGCAGGTCCCTGTGTCTTTCCTGTTTCTCTGCCTCCTGCTATCATCACTGCAAATCTTCTGCCACAATGACTGGGCAGTTAGGAGTCCCACGTGCTTTGCCACTGTCTCTGATCCTGACCCTGTCTCCCAACCTCAGTGACCAGGCATGTAAAATGCCCCTTCTGCCCGAAAGGAAAGAAGCAGTCGGCTTGTGTGGCATCACCAGCTGCACTAGATTACCACAGCCCGTACTGCAGTACAGGGCTGGGCTTGTCAACATGGAGTCAGTGGGCTTAGGGAGATGACCTCTTCTCCCAAGTGACAGGGGACAGGACAAGAGGAAATGGCCTCAAGTTCCACCAGGGGAGATTTAGGCTAGACATTAGGAAAAAAAAATATTCACAGAAAAGGTCACTGGGCACTGGAACAGGCTACCCAGGGAGGTGGTTGATTCACCTTCCCTGGAGGTGTTTAAGTCACAGATCGATGAGGTGCTAAGGGGCATGGTTTAGTGTTTGATAGGAATAGTTGGACTTGATGATCCGGTGGGTCTCTTCCAACCTGATTATTCTATGATTCTATGATCTGGGTGCTTGCCTTGTCCCTGCTGGTCAGCTCAGCCCTGGTACTGGGGAAGTGCTGAGGCTGAAGCCGTGATACCCTCTAGAGGTTTCTGTGAGTCTGCCTTTCAGTGCAGAGTTGGCAGCTGGGTTTCCTGCTTCCTGCCTGTTTTGGGGTTGGAAGCATTAATTGTTGTTTTCTGCTGCACATGCATCAGGTAACATTGCTCCAGCAGCTGCAGCTTAGCTTGTCATTATTTATTTTGTCTGCTGAGTAATTTAAAGGTATTTCAGAAGCCAAGCACTTCCCTGTCTCCCTAATGCAGGTGGACTTGTGAGTGTTTCCATCTGGAAAGAAACACTGCACGAGTGGCTGTGGCTCCTGCAAGGGGCTGAGTCCATGAAATTAGCTCGGAAGAGGCAGATAGACAGCAATTCAGTGGGAGGCAAGGAGGAGGATTAGTGTGAATTATGAAAGCATGGGCTTCTTACAGAGGGGAAAAAATATATGTGCGCTGCATATTTTCCCAGGGAAGTGTGTGAAACCCCAGCCTTTAAATGGTGTATAATTTTTATGAATGGGTTCTTTATCGCACTCTGAGGATTTTGCTCATTCTTGTTCCTCATCTGTGTTTCCTCTTCCTGACACCCTTGTTAAACTCCAAGTCTAAATCCAGGAGGCAGTTGCTCAGTGACTCTAGAGGAAAGAACTTTGTAGCACTGATGCTGTCTGTTAGTGTCCCCTTTGGAAATGGAGATGGGAGATGGTGTTGGTTTGTGGCAGGGCTGCCACGCTGCCTCAGCATTGCTAGGCAGCTTGGGGGCAGAAGGGGCCCAGAACTGAATAGCCAAGTAAATCTAGGGTCCGAGATAAAATTTGGATGGTTAACTCTGCAAAAGAAAAAGTTGATAGTGAAACTGCTTTTGAAGAGAAACAAAGTTTTCAGCTCACATTCTGATTTGTACTGTCTGCCCTGTCCCAGAGGCACCGCTTGTGCACCCTTGAAGGTCATAGCCTTCCTGAGGATGCCAAAATGAAGATAGGGCAGGCAGAGCCAGAAGTGGCAGTAGTTGACTGTGAACAGCTGACTACTATGCAAAGGGCCCCTAGGCTTTTAATACAGAGGATTCATGCCCACTGCTCTGTTCTCCCATACGCAGGAGAAGCGACAGCTAGAAAACTTCAAATTATTTGTCTCCTTATTCAGGACAGGGAACCACCAATGTAGCCTGCTAATGGGAGCCAATCTGCTGCCTTGTAGGTAAGGCATTAACCAGGTTTTTACTTGATGAAGGTTGTTCAAATAAACCTTTCACTGGTGTTGCAAAGCCAGGATCCCTGTCACCGCTGTCTTGACTGAATGAAACCTGGTGAAGGAACTACTCTCTGCCTCTGTCAAATTCCCACTGGGGGTTCAGTTGGACAGGATGCCAAGGCCATGTTTAATTCATGTTTAATAGCTCTGCTCGTGTCAGTTGAAGTGAAAAAAAATATTTGCACTGAGAACTCTCAGTGCATATTTGGCATTTTTTCTGTTTCTGTGAGGAGCTTCTGGATGGAACAGGTAGAGGAGCACCAAATTAGGGCTGCTGAGGTTGGGGTGCAGATGCCATCTGTGGGTCTTTGGTTTCAGGATTCATCTTTGCTGGCAGGATTTGGGTATTTAACAGTGCTGGTACTTGCTGAAGATGTCAGAGGTGGGTGAACCTTGGAGCAAAAAAGCTCTGGGTCCCTTTCACTTGAAAGAGATTGAATGACTGCTGAGACTGAGCTGGGAAGAGGTGAGAGCAGAAGGGATCATCAGCTTGGCCACGTCCTGCCCTTGGTTTGACTTGAATAATTTGCTCTGGGGTACAAAATGCTGAAGGACTTCCCAAGGCCTAGCAGGTGGAATGGATGCTCCCTAATGTCACATCTTTTGAAGGAAAGAGATGGTTCCCCATTTGCATTTGGCAGCTCATTTGCCCAATTATGTGATGAAACAAGAGCCTTTTTGAATTTACCAGGGCAACAGAGGCTGCTCCCAGCTGAAGGAAATGTTTATTAATTTAATAATTGAAGAGACTATAAACTAACAGGGCAGGGGAAGAACAGAAGGACATTCAAGAGCACAGGTGGTGGGACTGAAAATGTGTTTTACCCAAGCACAGCTCTTTTGGCTATGGACTGTCTGCTTCGTGGAGCCATAGGTACCTGCTATGCTGTGCTGCCTGTCAGCCAGGAGATCCTGATTGTCTCTTTCCTGCCTTCTAGGTAGATTTTGTGGTGACAAGATCCCTGAACCAGTAATCTCCACAGACAGCCGACTGTGGATTGAGTTCCGGAGCAGCAGTAACATCCTGGGCAAAGGCTTCTTTGTGGTCTATGAAGGTACAACCCTTAGCCAGAAGTCATCTGTCGCATTGCATGGAGCAGCCAAAACAGGACGTGGGGGTTTATGGGATCAGCAGAAGTTCTGCTTCACTGCATGGTTAGATACAGCCCCTGCTATTGTTTTTTTTGGAACTGGCAGATTTTGCTGGCTGTTCCAACAGACAACGTATGGATCTTTTAACTGGATCATGTTTTTGGGAGGACAAGCAGATGGCAGCACAGGGCAATAGATTCTGTTCATTGGTCAGGTTCTGTTTGCCCTAATCAGGCCTGGCAAGCAGTAGTACTGCGTGTAGGAGTTCCTTCCAGTAATTTAACAAGCAAAGTTCTGTTTCAGATCATATATTTTTTATCACTTAATGCAGCTTTTTTTTCGGCCTCCCACTCCAGATGCTGAGGTTGTTCTTTGGTTTCTCTCTTGTATTTTTTACTTGCAGAAGATTAGAAATTAACATGTCAGATCTTCTGCGGGCCAGGTGCTATGGAAACCTGCATGGTGCTGGAATGCTGAAACCATTCCAGAGAAGGAGCAATACTACCAAAGTCACTAACAAATCAGTAACATCCCGTCTCCATTTATGCTTTTTTTTTTTTTTACAATAATAATTCTAAAATACATTAAAAGCCTTCATTGTTCTCTTGGCCACAAGTGTTTTCTTGTAAGTACCAGTGTTATCAATAGTATTGAGGTTGACTGTATTGATACCAACATTGCATCGTCATATTTCCGCAGTCACAGAGCAAGCATGATCCTGGAAGGCCATGTATCCCATATACTAATGACGAGGTGCTGAGGGGCATAGTTTAGTTATTGACAGGAATGGTTGGACTCGATGATCTGGTGGGTCTTTTCCAACCTGGTGTTGCTATGATTCTATGAAAGTCTCCTCATAGTTCAGTCACATTGGTCCTTTTCTTTCATGAGATTCATGATAGGAAGATGCTGGTGGCTTTGCCCTACAGCACTGCTGGGAGCCCTGAATTTGTCATTGTTATTGCCTTCTCGGGCTCTTATCAGCAGGTGTTCTTTCTGTTTTGCACTAAGGCTTTTCCAGTATACTTGTTGTTCAGCTGAATTCAGTGTGAAGTGCAGTGGATGAAGGAAATGCTGTTTGCTGCCTGACAGTCTTATGGCTGTTTAAAAAAAATATTGTCAGTTCTCTGATCTTGTAGTCCTCTTTCTGTAAGGTGGGGGAGACAGTTCTGTAAGGCATCCCTGAGAGGTTCTCTCTGGCACCATTTGTAGCTCTGAATAAATGAACTCAAACTACAATCTAAATTGTTCTCTGCAGGTCAGTTTTGGGTGCAGTTATTTGCTGGTGCCTTAGCACTGATTGTCTAAGAAAGAAGTTGGCAGTGCACTAGTGAAACAGTGCTTTTTAACTGGGTCACAGTTAACATTAGCAGCTTGCAAGGTAAAACCAAGACAATGTTACCCAATGCAAGCAATTTCCAGGACACTACAGAGAGACCTGTAACTGATTTTTTAATGTGATGTGTTGTGGGGAGATGCCCAGCGTGAACATGGCTGATGTCTGGCAGGTGTCACTGCAGTACCAACTCTCTTGTACTTACTGGCAGTGCTTTTGGTTTGCTTGACTTTAAACATAGCCAAAATATTCACATGTCTTCTGTAAATGTGTGCCATGCATCATGGTGTAACAGATTTTAGCCTGTGATCTTTCATTTGTTACCTAGTCTTGCAGATAATTATGCTAAACTGATTATTGTCTTTGAGGCCTCTGCTAGTTTTGTATTAAACTAGATTTCCATTAAGTTTTCTGTTCTTGATCTTTAAACTTGCTCATTCTTACAATTAGCACAGAACTTAGTTTTTCACGCACAGCAGTCAGCCTGATGGTCTCCTGGTGAACAGCTCGACTCGTGCTTGTTAATATTGCCATCGTGTGGCTGGATTAGATTCGTAATTGTTCTTTATTTGAGTTTTGTTTGGGGTTTTTTTGCCAACTTTTCTTGCTCCTTAGTGCTGGCAGCAGGTTTTGAGCAGTTATGAAGGTGACCAGGAGTGTGAAACACACAAATCCATGAAAATTCTCTGTCCCAGTGAGTTCACCTTGTGAGGAGGTTGACATAGCAAGACAGGAGAGTTGCTACTAAGTCAAAAAACTTCCATGACCTGTATATTGCCTTTGTGTATCAAGTGGTATTGATACCTAAGGAAAAACTTGCAGTCTTGTGGTTTTGCTGTTTGTTTTTATGAAGCTATTTGTGGTGGAGAAATTCACAAAGATGCTGGCAAGATCCAATCTCCCAATTACCCAGATGATTACAGACCTTCCAAAGAGTGTATTTGGAAGATCACAGTTTCTGAGGGCTTTCACATAGGAATCACGTTCCAAGCCTTTGAGGTAAGAGATGTCATTGTATATTATATTATGAACGTAATTTTACCTTTGTGGATACATTAAAATTAAGAATAAAGCAATGTAAGTAATAATAATTAAACAAAAATTTGTGTAATTCAGAACATCATTTCTCCTCACCAGAAGCTGCTCAGAGATTTTGAAGTCAATTTTAAATGAGTTTTCAAAAACTGTTACTCTAGACAGAAAGAATTATAAGGGGCACAAAATTGTTGATGATGTTTGAGTAGGGACTCAAAAGTCCTTAAATTTTCACTCTGGTCAAATTGAATAGTCACAGGTGAGAAACTTACTGGTGTAACTTAGGCATGGCAGATCACAGGATGTTTGTGACTCTGCAAAGATGCGAACAGGCTTCAAAAAGCTCAGAAAATATCTTCTCCTACTCATCATACTCTTAGCTAGGTGCCCAGTGCTATATTTCTGGCTAGTAATGTTTAAGTTACAGACAGGAGTGGACAGGAGCTGGGTTGGTGCATAAATCCCACCTATTCCATAGGCACTGGTCATTTGTGTAAATTTACTAGGCTTGTCCTGGCAAGGGCTGACACCACTACCTCCTAGCTGTGACCCCACAGCTATTCCTTGAACCTTTTTGTTTGTAGTTGCTCTGCTCTGTTCCTTACAGCTTCTTATGGAAAAGCAACTTGTAGATAGTCAGGGACTGGGTTTCACTGTAGGACAGCCATGAAAGTAGCACTGAGATATGGCAGGTCTTGAATGCAATTTCAGCTGCCTCAGAGTTCAATGGCAGCCGTGAGGCAAGTACCTAGTTGTGACCAGTTGCTTAGGATGGTCCTTTGGAAGCTGGTCTCTGGGCAAAGTCTAACTGGGTAGCTAGCCTGACTCTGAACACTCTTATTAGCGAGCCACAGGAATGTGATTTTCCCATTGCAGATTGAATGGCATGATGCATGTTCTTATGACTACCTGGAGATCCGAGATGGCCTCACTGAATACAGCCCACTGATTGGTCACTTCTGTGGCTATGAGAAGCCAGAAGATATCAAATCCAGTTCAAATAAAGTATGGATGAAGTTTGCATCTGATGCAACCATCAATAAAGCAGGCTTTGCAGCAAATTTCTTTAAAGGTATGTGATCTAATACCTCTCAAGGTCAAAGATAGGCGCCCTACATCCCTTAACCTACTGCCAACCCAAAGTTATTTGTTACCACTGTATCTACATGTAGGTAGGAGCCGATAGATTTATCTGTAAGATCACCAATATGAAGTTTATACAGAAATTGCTTTGAGAGTGTAGAGAAGTTTGATGCTGAGGCATGAACACCACCTCCCTGATTAAGACAGAAAGAAAACCTCATGGCTCGGTACCAGCACAAGCACTACACCTTGTTTTGCACAGCTGAACAGGGTGTCACCTCCATTTATCCATGCCAGGGGACATTGAAAGAAGGTATTTGTATTGCACAGTGAGTTGAAAGCAACTCTGTTTAAGTTCTTTTCCAAAAGAAATTTCTGGAGAAAGAGCAAATTTGAATGCAAGTAGCATCCCAGGGGAAAATTCTGAGTACTTTAGGAGACAAATGAGTTCCTAAGCTAAAATCCTTTTCAGGAAATGCAAAAAAGGCTAATATTTGTTTAAGAGCTGAACCCAAGACATGATCCTTTATCAGCATCCTGGTGACTTGATAGAGTCAAGAAACAAATATCTAGCTCCTTGGGAAAATACCTGCAGAGCTGCTGCGAGGTCGGTAGTCACATTTCTCTTGGGTTCAGTGGCAGTTGTACAGAAATAATAGCTGCAATGCCAATATTTGGATTGCATAACTCGTTTATGTCTACTTTAACTTTTGTCTTGCATTTAGAGTGTCTCAATCTGTTTGTATCTCTCAAACTTACAGGCCAATGTACTTTGTGATTTAAACTTTGTTTCATAAGCTTCTTAAGAAATACAACAAATGCTTTAGGACTCAATCCCCTTTGCTCAGACTAGTCTGTCACTTGAATTCATTTATTCACCATTCAAGTCATATGGTTTCGTAATTTATAGCCTATAATTCTTAATCCATGCATTTATGCATGAAAAAATAATTAGTTAAATATAATTAGTTAAATAAAGTTTAATTCAGAGTCCATTGTCCTGTTAATCTGAGAGTTGCTAATGGATCATGACTGCAGAATCACTGGCAAATACTCAAATACTGTGATGGTTAATTCCAGTCCCTGAACAACCCTCTCAGTGCCTAGGCTTTTGCATTCAAATTTCTCAAGTTCCATAAAGACACAGTGAATACTTATTCCTAAAGATGTTTTGTCTTCTTTCAGGAGCTTATGGTGCAGACTGACTGTGGCAGAGATGTCTTCCAGAGATTAGCACTATATGGAATCATAGAATAGTTTGGATTGAAAGGGACCTTAACAATCATCCCATTCCAACCACCCCTGCTGTGGGCAGGGACAGCTCAGGCTGCCCAAGGCCCCATCCAGTCCGGCCTTGAACACTTCCAGGGATGGGGCAACCACAGCTTCCCTGGGGAACCTGTGCCAGTGCTTCACCACTCCCATGGTGAAGAATTTCTTCCTTATGTCTAGCCTAAATCTGCCCCTCTCCAGTTTATACCCATTGTCCCTCGTCCTATCACTACAAGTCTTTGTGAACAGTCCCTCCACAGCTTTCTTGTAGGTACATGGAGAATTCTTGCCCTGCAACAAGTCTTTATCTAGAATCTCAGGTTCACCTGCAGGTTTGTAGGGAAGAAAGTGTACACTCAAACCTAGCATGCATTCCTTGTAATACAGATAGTTAGAATTTTTTTTTTTTTTTACATAAAAAATGCATAAACATGCATGACTGGTACAGTTGCAGACACAATTGTCTGTGGGGTTTTTACTGACAGACTAGGTCTTGCAGTGCCTGCTCAGATTTCACATTTGAAACAGAAACAGTGTAGCTGATGGATGGTTAGGGTGTTGCTGAGTGAGTCCAGCTGAGGAGCAAACTGTATTTGCTCGGAGCAAGCACCACAGTAGCTGTAGCCACACAACTTCTAGCCAGCCTGCACTGTGTCAGGCAGAGGAAGAGGAGTCTGGAGTGAAGCTGATCATGGGAAAGAGCGGATAGAAAAGTATTTTCCCTAAGTGCTTTAACATTTGTTTTGGTTTTGGTTTCCCAATACCCAAATCAGTATTCAAGTATTTATATTAATTTGCAATAAATTGAGTTAAATTCCTCAAAGCTGAGTCTCTTTGCCCACAACAGTAATTAGCAAGTAATTCCCTGTCTTAGCCTAGGAGCTTTCTTGCTCCTGTTCTTTGTATTTTTTCCCCTATTCCACTGGAGTCAGGGGCCAGGGAGTGAGCAAGCAGCTGGATGACAGTCCAGCTGCTAGCTGATGACAACCCACCACAACCACGTAAATAAAACCATCTGCTAGGGGATGGGATGCGTGTGGAATCAGAAGTCAGAGTAAGAAGCCAGTGCATCTGGCTGCCTGTGTATTAAAATATCAGTTCAAGTTGTTGAGATGTGTTTGGAAAAACCTGACTTCTGAGTCTAGGGTAACAAGTCTTCATGTATCTGTGAAAAGGACTAACTACTTGTATGTCCTCACAGCACCTTTGTTGCACTACATTCAGTGGATGTGACATTCTACAGCTCCACTACTGTGAGCACCATAATGGGCTAGTTCCTGGTGGCTCAAGTCACTCAGGAGCATGAGGAATTTAAAAGGAAAAAAAAAACCAAAAAAACCACCCCACCGCCACAACAATAAAAATACCAAACAGGGGCAAAAATCAATAAGGCAGTGAGGTCGTTACAGGAGACCATGTTTTCCTGCTCCTATCTAGGAAAAAAGCACTCTTGACTAGTGACAGTAATCATAGTCCTTTCCAGTTTTGGTGGTCAATGTGCTTTAGCACTGAGTGCTACTTGTCAGCTCATGCTGCATGAGGAATATGAGGGGCTTTGGGTGGTCAGGAAAGTGTGACTTGTTCTGATTTTCTCCTGACAGAGATGGATGAATGTTCTCTGCCAGACAACGGCGGGTGTGAGCAGCACTGTGAGAACACACTGGGGAGTTACAAATGCACTTGCGAGCCTGGCTATGAGTTGAGAGCTGATAAAAAGAGCTGTGAAGGTAACCTACAGATGGAGGCATCTGTCTGTAGGAGGGTTAATATAGCTGATAATGCAATTAAATAATCTTGGAGATTTTTTACCTTGCCTCTACATCCTCTTTCTTTCTGTTTATCTTCTCCAGCCTTTTATCCTTTTTATCAATTTTTTTCTATTGAAAAGCAAGTTTTGGTTGAAAAACTTGAAAATACTCTGTTTCTCTACTGCTAAACATCTCTAAACCCAGTTGTTCTTCATGGCCAACGATCCTTGTTCAGACCAGATCTCCCACAGTGCAGCATAAGGGAGGGTGGACATTACAACCTAAGCACTGAGTGACCCAAAAGGATTTCAATATAAGCCTGCATTTATATAAATATTTTAAAAATAAATTTCTTTTGTAGGTTAGCAATGTTCTGCCTGCATGCAAGCTAGACATTCTCCATACTGAGGAATAAATTCCCTTCTTCTGTTATGAGGGGAAAAAACCTCATGTGTTTGATAAAAGCTATTGCTGTCAGCTTTCTGTTCATGTAGTTATTAGAGAATCCACCCATTGTTCTTGTCTCATAGCTCTGTCCTTCCACTGAGACAGGGAGGGAGCTCCACACACTGAGTGGTGCTGTCAAAGTCGCCCTGTTGGCCCTAACTTTTGCCAAACTCTTTGGGGAAGACTGCTGTCAGCTTGGTGAGGGCAAAGTTAGGTGTGTACAAAAGGCTTTTGGAAGTTTTACTTATCTTTTTAATATGAATTCTTGCCATTTTGAGTAAGCCACTTGGTATACCTTGGCAAGCATTTTTTGAACTTCACTCTTAACCTCCCATTTTAGACATCATTTGTGGGCAATGTAGAAAGGATGGTCTTTGAAATTGTAGTGAAACACATCAGAGTAAATTGCTTTTGTTTCTCCAGACGCACATACTTGCTATACTTTTTACATTGAAGCTGCTCCCTTGGGTTAGTTCTTTTAATGCAAAATTACACTGGGAACAAGACACAGGAAACTTTCGTCCTTGTGGATTTTGAAGATCTGGCCATGTCTCATTTCTCCCAATAAACAACAAGAAAAACTTGTTTTATTGCAAATAGAGTTCTGAAGCCAAAGAGCAAACTGAGGTTGATTCCTTTGAGGTAAAAGCCATGCCCCTCCTGCACAAGGGTGAAGCCGAGGTGTGAAAAATTTTAAAGGAAATGGCATAATAAAGCAGGACCCAGCATTTGAAATGTGTCACCAACCAGGATCTGATTAATTTCCTAGCTAACTGTGTGGTCCTATCTATGTGTCTGAACAGAACCAAGTAAAACTTGTGTTCATTTATTGCCTCTCCAGCTGCCTGTGGAGGCTTCATCACCAAGCTCAATGGGACCATTACTACCCCTGGATGGCCTAAGGAATATCCTACTAACAAAAACTGCGTCTGGCAGGTGGTAGCTCCAGCCCAGTACCGGATCTCTCTGCAGTTCGAAGTGTTTGATCTGGAAGGCAATGATGTACGTAACCAGTCCCTGTGTCTCAGAGGTGTGACTATTGGCTGACTCAGAACTAGATAAATCCTTGGGGTACAAGGAAGAAGAGATTCTGTCTTACTGATGGAGCTTCTAGTTGTTTACCTGCCCTTGATGTAGTAAGCAAATAACAAAGATTGTTCTCCTTGAAGTCTGGATCTGCTTTATGGAGTGGAAGGCTTAAAGCTATTCTGTTATAAATATGCTTCTTTACCAACTTTGCATAGTTTTAGGTGTTTTCTATCCCTAATAGGTGTCTCACCTCCCTCCCCTAGAACTGCCTCTGCAGGAAAATAATTGGAAATTAACAATGAAGTAAAGTTCTTGAAAGACACACAAAAAAACAGTAAGAGGCTCTCCTCTGCCTTGCCAAGGGCAGGGTGGAATTTGAACAAAGCATTCTGGACTCAGTTTCCCCACTTATAAACAGGAGCAGTGGCTTCTTCTTTCAGCATGTTCATTCAGCAAGTGCTGAAGTTTGTTCAGCACTGTCAGCTTCTTGGATAAGGTGGGAGGCATTATTTTAGCGAAGATAAACGGAACCTTTAATATTCTATACACATGCCGTTAAGACTTAGGGCATCAAGTGAAGAGGGTGAGAACACTGACAGAGGACAATTTGGGGAATTTTGTAGCACATTTGAGTCTAAAGCAGTTTCTGTTCCTTCTCAGTCAAGCCTCTGTCCCCTTCCTCCTTAATGCTCTGTTCTGAGTCCACAGAGCTGAAAAATATTCTTTCTTGGCAGGTCTGTAAATACGACTATGTTGAGATTCGTAGTGGGTTGGCTTCTGACTCTAAGCTGCATGGAAAATTCTGTGGCTCAGAGAAGCCTGAAGTAATCACATCGCATGGCAACAACATGAGATTGGAGTTCAAGTCAGATAACACGGTCTCTAAGAAAGGCTTTAAAGTTCACTACTTTTCTGGTATGTGGCTGTTTTGTTGGGGTTTTTATTCACTTGCTTAGCTGTCTCCTATGACTTGAACCTCTTGTTTTTCGTGAATTTTCTTCAGCCTCCTGTCAAATCACACAGAGCCTCACGTGGTTTGTTACATCCAGAAACAATAGTTACTCTGTGCTATGTCACCCTTCCTCTTGGTTTCCTCATTGCAGCATATGGTCCAGTTTCATAGTGCTGTGTCTTCAAGATGCATGGACTTAATCAATACTGCTAGTCCTTCTGCAGCAGGAAGCAATGGGGTTCCCGATACTAGAAGTTATTTCTGTCCCTGGAGTCATGAAAGAAAAGCTTTTTCCTCTGAAACTAAGACAGTTAAACAATTTCAGTGGCAGTGATGTACCTAAGTCAGCAGGCAGTCCTGGAGGTTAACTGTACTTTGTATGAAAGTGGAAATTCAGTTTCATGCTGTGTTTTCAGCAGAGATTGCTGAATATTAGTGTTTTAGAGTATAAACAGGGCTAGAGGTTTGGCTTATTAGATCTAGCAAGAAGGATGAGGTGGGATATGTTTCATCTAGAAATATATTTAGGGGTGAGGAGACATATGAGGTTAAGCTATTGAGCCAAGAAAAACTGGAAATAAATTGCTCATAAATTAAATTGGAATGGGAAACATCAGCAGATCTTGCGCTCAGAATTATGCTTCAGGAATGCATAGTACTGAACACACAGGACTGGGGCCCATTTCAACTTCAGAGAGCAGCTTGTACCTTAGGTCTTCTCCTCCATCTCCACTCTCTGCTCGTGCTCCTGGGCAGAGCTATTTAAAGATGGAGGCTCATCAAAGCATGTAAAAACTTGGAAAATATAAAGACTGGCCACTAAATTTTTGCCTAGGCTACTGCGATACTTTTCCTGAACTCTGTTCTAAAAGAACGAGACATTGCTTCAGGTTTTTGATCAGAGTCTTTAGTCATCCAAAATCTACATTATATAATAATAAAGTACGTTTGTGATGGATTTTATGAAATTAAATACCATTTATGAGAATTGTATCTGGGTTAAAAGCTGACTGGACTAATCCAGCAGCAGAGGTTGAAGGCTTGTACTGTTGTCTGCTAGTCTGGGTAGGAGATTTCCAGCTGATGCCTGTAGTCTGTTTCTCACTGTCAACTCAGTGTTTCTTGATTTGATCCTGCCCAGACAAGGATGAATGCTCCAAAGACAATGGTGGTTGCCAGCACGAATGTATCAACACCTTTGGGAGCTACGTATGCCAGTGCAGAAATGGCTTCGTGCTGCATGAAAATGGCCACAACTGTAAGGAAGGTAAGGTCCCCACACCCTGCAGCTGGGGAAGATGGGGTGCTTCAAAGACTAAGCCAGAGTGCTTCCTGCCTGATGTTGGAAGAATGTTTGTACAGCATTGCAGGCTGCTGTGGCCCTGCAAAAGCCCCAGCTAGCTGAAAAACTACCTAGAAAAAAGAAGAGAAACTTGTTTTCAGCTGGATCCATTCCCCAGTCTGGGCCTTTATATGGCCATGGGGAATCAACAGGAAGGGGATGAGAATTTGGGCTAGTGAAAGTAGCAGTTCTGGGACATCACCATTAGACTATGCAATGCTGTTTCTTATAATTATTTGGTTTGTATCAGAAGATAAAGGATCAGGGGATCTAACCACACGCTGCTGCCAAAATTACCTTTCTTCCTTCCTCCCCCTGCTGTGTGCTACCAGGGCCTTCTTGTGTATAGTCTCTGGTCCTTGTCTTATGTCTCCGTGAGATGAATTAGCTTTCCAAATTGACAAAACAACAAGGCTGAGGCAGCACCAGAGTCAGCGTGGCGGGGCGTGTTAGATAGCCTGTCACTGGGAACAGGGCATTACATTTGGGAGCAAAGAGGTGGGTGAGTCTAACAAGGTGCAGGGGAATGAGATGATCTGTTTCACCAGCTGTCATAAAAGAATAGGGCAAACTCCAGAACTATGCAGTAGTACTAAAAGCTCTTGAACAGTGACTGAAACTCCCTCTGTCTTGTTGAGGCTCTTGGTGGGCAGAGAGGAGCATGTAGGATGTTAAGTGGGTTCCCATGCAAGACCTACCTCAATGCCTCTATCTTGTGATCTCTCTCTCAAGCTGGCTGCGAGCACAAGCTGAGTGGCGCAGAAGGAATGATGAGCAGTCCAAACTGGCCTGAGAAGTATCCCAGTCGGAAAGAGTGCACCTGGGACATCTCTGCGATGCCTGGCCACCGAGTGAAAGTAGTGAGTAACTAGTTTGAGGGGAGAAGCAGGCTGCACTGTAAGGAGCTGAAGTGACTCTCCCCCGTGACTGTGGTGATTGCCATAGGTCCTGTGTGGGGTACTAGGATGAGGGGTCCTGGAAGCTGCCCCGGCCTGTGAAAGAACAATAAGTCTCTGAGGGACACAAGCATGGGTGAGGCAGCTTGGAGGAGACTCCAGCAGATTACAACTGTGGAGAATTGTTCTCTTATCATTGCATCTGTATCAAATAAAACATGACCAGCAGGTCAAGAGAGGTGATTCTCTCCCTCTGCCCCACTCTCCTGAGAGCTTACCTGGAGTGCTTGCCTGCATTCAGTTCTGGAGCCCTCAGTATAAGGATCTGTTAGACAGTGTCCAGAGGATGCCACAAAGATGATCAGAAGGCTGGATCACCTTTCGTATGAGGACAGGCTGGGAGAGTTGGGCTTCTTCAGCCTGGAGAAGGGAAGGCTGCAGGGAGATCTTAGAGCAGCCTTCTAGTACATAAAGGAAAGCTGAGGAGGGGCTCTTTATCAGAGAGTGCAGTGACAGAACAAGAGGTGACGCTTTTAAGCAGAAAGAGTGTAGATTTACATGAGATACCAGGAAGAAATTTTTTCTGTGAAGATGATGGGGAACTGGAACAGGTTGGTACTGTGTGATCTTTAAGGTCCTGTCCAACCCAAACCATTCTCTGGTTCTTCCTTAACAGAAGGTATGACTTGTCCTTCCACCCCTACTCCTCTCGTGACCTACTCTTTTGGGACCATCTCAGTATAAGGTGGTGGTAGGGCTGGTCCTCAGCCTCTCTGAGGGAGAAGAATCAGACCCATTTTACAGTGTGGCCTGATGCATATGGCAGCACATGCCCAAAACTGTGTAGATGACCCATGCACTGGGGGAAGAACAATGCCTGGATCCTCGCGTCAGTGGATACAGTACTGCCCATTTGGTATGTTAGGAAGGGTTCATGGCAGGAAAATAAGTGTATATGTGCCTTGCAGTTGAAAACTGCAGTGTCATGTACCCACATGAGGCAGCAAAGCTAAGGCTACATAACACAATCATTTGAGCTTCTGTGCTTTGTCACTCTGAGATCATTCTGTCTGAAAGCACGCTACTCTGTTGCAGTTTGTGGGAGTAGTGGGACAAGCACACCATTTGACCTGTTTTTCACTTGGCATTTCATCCTCTGCTAAATTGCACATTCAGTTTTAAAAACATCTGTCTTGATTCTCTTTACTCTTGCTGTAGACCTTCAATGAGTTTGAGATTGAACAGCACCAAGAATGTGCCTATGACCACTTGGAAATGTATGATGGGCCCAACAGCAAGTCACCTGTCCTTGGCCGCTTCTGTGGCAGCAAGAAACCAGACCCTGTAGTTGCTTCTACCAACAAGATGTTCCTCAGGTTTTACTCTGACGCATCTGTGCAAAGAAAAGGTTTCCAGGCAAAGCACAGCACAGGTAAGCTGGTTGCCTGCCAATACCCCAGTGCAGCGAATTCTCCAGTGAACTACCTTCTTGATGTACATGCACTTCATGCTGGAGATCTTCTCTCCCTATAGCTGGCCCAAAATTGGAATGGTGAGTCTTTGCTGTGAGGTAAGGCCTTTGATGAGGCCGTGTTTTGTGCTTTTCCTCCAGAGTGTGGTGGACTCTTAAAGGCTGAAGTACAAACTAAGGAGCTGTATTCCCATGCTCAGTTTGGGGATAACAACTACCCAGGACAAAGGAACTGTGAATGGGTGATTGTAGCTGAAGATGGTTATGGGGTGGAACTGGTATTCCAGACGTTTGAGATTGAGGAGGAGGCCGACTGTGGGTACGACTACGTGGAGATTTATGACGGATACGACAGCACTGCACCACGCCTGGGACGCTTCTGTGGCTCAGGGGTAAGCCACGGTGGTGGGAATTTCACAGGCATAACCAGAGACAGCAACGAAGAGTGCTTGTACCCTTTTTGGACAGGGGCAGCTGTCAAAAACTGGCGATGAGAATGCCTCATGTGTCTGGCTTTTGCTGCTTCTCCTGTTGCTCAGGATCACTGCCTTTGTATCTAATGCACTGAGCTGGTCTGAAAACCTTGCTGATTGACTTTCCCTTATTAGCCCAGGGCCATGTACAGCAGCATGGAACTGCCACACTGGTGTGCCCCATCCTTGCCTCAGATGTGGTGTGTTAAGTGCTGGAAACAGCTTTCAAAGCCCATTTTCATTCTCAGTCACTTCCTGCCTGCAGCCAAGTCACATTGCAGCCATACTATTGTGAGAGTAAAGGGTACAGGGACTTGTAGAGCTGCTTGTTGATTCCAAGGTGGCATGCTGTCTCTGTTACCTATGTCTCCATAAAGAGGAGTGACTTTTAGCATAAGCAAGAGTGTGTGGTGTTTAAAGCCAGAGGTTCTAGGTTTCATTTCTCTAGGACTTCAGCAATGGAATGGAGAAAGTTCCTATTGCATTTAGAGACATCCAAGAGGCAGGTGTGTCAAAGTAGTCCTTGCAGATTGGGGAAAAGGTCTGGAAAATAAACTAAGGCATTACAGCTCAGTGTAAAGAAGTTCAGGGCAGCAGGGTAGTGATCTGCCTTCCTGCACAAGTGGAGAATGAATGGGAAAGTGTTGGTCTTGCAAGGACAAGGAAGTAGCAGGTTAGAACAGTGGGGAGAGGGATAAGCAGAGTTATCATGGAAGATATGTGGCTGCTAATGAACCCTGTAAGGACCTCAGCTGCCAAAGAGGGTCAAGTTTGGATTGTGCAATTTCCTGAAAAGACTAGGACAAATTAGAGAAAACTCAAAAGACTGGAACAGGAACATCCAGGGAGTCCTGTGAACGTGACCTAAAAATATAGCTGAAAGAACTGGGATTGTAGAGGGGGCTGGCATCAGTCTTCAAACATAAAGGACAAGCATGTAAGGAGCAAGGGAATGTGCTTAGGAAGTCAGAGGAGGGCAGAAGGTACTGAGTGCTCAGTATTTGTGTTTCCTGGCCAGTCTGTGAGCCTACATTCTAGCACCATAGTGCAGAGTTATTTAGCTTGCAGACTTGACCCCACTCTGTGTTGTCTTCTTTACTTTTCTGCAGCCTTTGGAAGAAATCTACTCTGCGGGGGATTCCATCATGATTCGGTTCCACACAGATGACACTATCAACAAGAAAGGCTTTCATGCCCGATACATAAGTACCAAATTTCAGGATGCATTGCACATGAGAAAGTAGTTGACTGCTCCTCACAGACATTCACATCTGAAGGCTGAGATATTTAACTGTGATCTTTGTCTTTTTTTTAAGCTTCTGTGCACCTGTCCAAAAGCAGTGTACAGTACTTCCTGTAACTAAAACTAAATTCATCTCCAAGGTTTGCATTAGCATGACCCTTTCTTGTTAACATACCCAGAACCAAAAATTGTCTTCTTCTCATACCTGCCAGGGCATAAACTTTGTATTTTGCACAGCTTGCCATGGAGCTGAATGAAGACTGAGACTGAATTGAGAAAAGCCTTCATCGCTTGCATGTCCTTGTTTCTAGGTGACATTTCCCAAGTACCCTCTACACGTGAGGTGTCTGCACACATTTTCTGGAGCAGACAACTGGACAGCCATGCAGTGGGATTTTTTCAATGGACATTGAGAGCCACCCACTTTCCCCTACCAGCTCAAAATACCCTGTGCAATAAGTGAACAACCAGATAGCTCAGACTCAATCACTCCTGTCCCATCTGTTTATTGTCTTGGTTATTATGGGTTGAAGGGTAGGCAGAGGCACGAGAACAATCTCTTTACGGCTGCTAGCTACTTGGATCATGGTGAATGAGAAGAACCCAGTGCTTGATTTGCAGTAATTGTCATGACAGGTATTGAATGGAAGTTCTCTGATGCAGTGGCCAAGGGAAAAGTGGTAGCTGACAGGGAAGTGCTATGGCAGGATGCAAGGCATGACTGTTTAATGGCTGGTAAAGCTTAATGACTGGAGTGCTGATAGCATGCTTCAGTTATACCACCAAGGTAGAGGGCTGCAGCAGCAGTCCAGGCCTCATCTTAAATAAGAAATCTCTCCTCCTCACTTCATCCATGTTTGCTTTCTCAGCCTTCTTTATGTTGTATCCTTTCCTTATTACTGCTCCCATGTGAGCCCTTCCTTTCCAAAGCTGAGCTGCTCTCCGTAGGGCTCCTTGCTGCAACCTATGAGTGCTCTGCAACATCAGTTAGCTGGAGGTTCTCGCTGTAGGAAACGCAGGGCCAGAGATAGTGCCCATGAGGCAAAGGGATGTGCTATGATACACATCAGCTGTGGTGAGCTCTGGGAACCTGTCAAAAATGTGCAAGCTCTAGGCATGGGACTAGGACCAGCAAAGCTCTGCTGGCTTCTGCTCCCTCCTTGTTCCTTGCTGGCCTATGGTCCAGTCTCTTAACTTCATAGCAGGGGGTGTGTGTGAGATGGTGACTTAAGCACTTAGAGCTACAAGGTTCACACATGCTCTGTGTTGCAGTTATTTATGGACATGGACGCTACCGAGCTATTGTCTTGCAGAATTAACAGGTAGCTGGACAATTCTTTGGGAAAAAGTAGGGAAAAACTGTGCTTTTGTGGGAACCACTTTAATTGAGTTGTTGATATAAAAGGGAAAAAGAAAGACAAGAAAAAGAAAATATTTGGAATGATATTGCATTAAGGTATTTGTGGGCAAAGCTGAGGTATGTTAGCTTTAATAAAGTATTTATAATCCAAGGATTACTATGTTTACATGACCAGTGTACTGTCAGGCTGCGGGGTTACCCCTCCTTTCTAGCATAGACTGGAGAAGTGTGAGGCCAGCACCACTGTCAGGCACAAATGACATTCCTGGAGATGAGGGCACTTCCAGATGGATAATAAAAATATCCAGCCCTCTCCAGAAGTCCTTGAACAAATTATGGTCCAAGTATAGTGAATACTAGCAGGAGCAAGTGCATGTATTTTCTTGCTTGGAACAAGAAAAATAATTTATACACACACACAAGATATATGTATATAAAATGTGCATGTGAGCCTCATGTGAACAACACTGTACCATTGACTATAGCTTTATTGCAGGCTGTATAAAACCGTGCTATTTCTGTTTTGGTTTTATTAGCTCTGTTTTGTTTCTCTTCTCAAATTTTATGGCCTGTTTATAGGCAAGATCTCTGATCTTGAAGTGTTTGACCATACAGGTCTGGGGAAGTGAACTCTGCTAGATGGGGGTCTGTATTTGTCCTTCTTTTGCTTGCCCCCATTCAAGCAAAATTGCAGTGACTCAGGTCCGGAACTAAAAGCATGATACTGATCCCTGTGAAACAGAAGGAAGGTTTCAGGTGACAAGCAGTGGTTCTGGCTCCCTGGCTCTCTAATGAGAGTAATGACTCCAGAGACAAGTGACTGTAGGAGCTTCCCGTATACTTCAACATCTCTGTTCCATGTTCTGGTAATGTCCCATCTTTCCTAGACTGGTTTATTGCAGGTACTTGCAATGTGGTTTGACAGATCTACTACTCGTTAGAATTCATGCAAGTGTCTCTTGTGACAGTGTGCTCACAACTGTTGTACTGTACGTTCAACCAATGATGTATGTAGGATATATCTGCTGTACTGAGAGGACTTAGCAGTCAGTAATTCTAGATGTGCAGAAGTTTCTTGAGAAAAAAAATCAGATCCTCTAGGGTGTGTACACGTATTCTGGTCTTTGTGGTTTTACATTTCACTAACTAAAATAATTTTTTTTAAGAGGGAGAAGAGAGGAGGGCATGGGGGCGATCACAAATGTACCTGTGCCCAGAACAAGTCTCTGCATTTATTAAAGACTGCAGACTCAGTTGCACATTCTTTTGTATGCATGCATTTACATTTCCTCAAGGGGAGAAAATTTCTTAATACATTCCTTGTCCTACCAACTGTTGTTTCTGTCTACTGCTAATACTGAGCAGGATTTACTCTCTGCAGGAAGCAACTTTCTCTTGAGCCTTTAGCTTTGTCTTGGCTTTTGCAGTCAAGAGGGCATTTAGGAAGCGGGGCTGAAGAACAAGTTGGTCAGCGAAAGGGCTGCATTATTATGTTTCATGTTCTGCACTCATGCCTTAGTGGGCTGAGATGCAGATCTACAGCAATAAATATTAGAGAGCTGGGAATTAGTCTGTAAGTAGACTTCAAAAGAAGAGTCTTATTTACTATACTACTGCAGAAACAAGTGCTAAAAAAAAACACAATGGATAAATGAGGAAAAGAGAACATAACTGCTGGGACCAATACCAGAGCAAGCCTCGCTGGGCAGTTAAGGAAAAAGCCAGAACTGGTATAAGAGACTTGGGTGCCCAGTGACTGGATAAAGAAGAGACCCTCTGCTTCAGACTGTTACAAGCACAAATAATATCCGTCTTCTTCCCCAAGAAATACCAAGGAAAACAAAGACAGAAACCTGCACTGGAGATAAGAACCAAGTACATTCCACTAAGGTGGAAGTACATTCAGGTGGACGGTGACAGGACAAAAGCAAGAAAAATCAGTTGGGAATACAGCAAGTAAAAGGCACGGGGAGTAGGGATCTCAGTCACAGAGGGTATATCTTAACATACCTAATGCTTTCCAAGATGAAACTCATTTGACATTTCACCCTGAGAACTGCTATGCAAAGGCCCAGGTGGTCCACACCTCGTGTCTTGACGCATCATACCTCCCCATCAGTTGTAGAGACTATAACAGATCAAATCTGAAGGGCGCTCACATCTGACTGCAACCTAAGAGACTTTTTCCCAGCCATCTCCCAGTCCCAAAACATTATAAAGTCCTTCACAGAATGATACAAGTTGGAAGGGGCCCACAAGGATCATCAAATCCAACTCCTATCCCTGCACAGGACAACTCCAAAATTTCTACTTCATGTCTGAATGTGTTGTCCAAAAGCTTCTTTAATATTTTTAGGCTTGGCATCATGACCGCTTCCCTGGGGAGCCTGTTCCAGCGATCCACCACCCTCTAAATGAAGAGCCTTTTCCTAGTACCCAACCTAAACCTCCTCTGGCACATCTTCCTGCCATTCCTGCAGGTCCTATCATTGGTCATCAGAGAGAAGAGGTCAGCACCTGCTCCTCCTTCCCTTGTCAGGAAACAATAAACTACTATGAGATTCCCCCTCGTCCTCAGTCTCCTTTTCTCCAGGATGAACAGACAGAGCTTCTCATGTGACTCCCCTTCTAGACCCTTCACCAACTTCACGGCTCTCCTCTTGATTCTCTCCAGTTCCTTGATATCCTTTAAATACTGCAGCACCCAAACCTGCACGTAATACTTGAGGTGGGGCTGTATCTGCACAGAGTAAAGCAGGACAGTCATCTCCCTCGACTGGCCAGCAAAGGCTATGCTTGATGCACACTCCCTACCCATGAACTCTCAGAGAAAGAACTCTACTCCTTCCTGAGAGCTCCTGCCTTATATTTGCACCGCCAGTCCTTCTGCATCCCTGCTCCTTGGGAATTGTACTTCTGAGCCCTTCCTTCTGTTCTGCCCCGCCTATCTTCTGTCATCCCACAGACTCCAGTTCCCTCTACAGGCTGGCAAAGTAAGCAAATGTCAGATTACTACAATTTACCAGACACCTGTTACAAACTGTAAAGGCTCTAGGGATAATGTATCATCCCACATGGAATGAGGAACAGCAGCAAGTTGCCCTATAACCAGAAAATCTAGGAAAAGGCAAAGCATCCAGAATAAAATAAAAATGCAAAATATTAAAACATCTTGCCACCACAACACAATATTACTGACCTAAAAACACCCCCCCACACCCCCAATAAACATACTTTCAACTCTATACACTTCTTAGACATGACTCCTCCTAAAGCTCTTACCTCCAATAGGAACCTCTGCTTCTCTAAAAGGCAAAAAAATTTTACCAAAATAGCTTAGCATGCTCAATAGCTGCAATGAATACGAAGAACAACAGAACACTGATCTCAAAGGAGACCAAAAGCTGAATGACCTCCTAATGGAAGGCCTGTGCCTCATATACATCTGGGTCTCCCCACCCACCACCTGGGAAAGGGGTGAGAGTAAACCCCTCAAAGGCATAAATAACACCAGTGGAGTCTTACATTTATAGCAAGACAAGCACAAAATGGAGAAAAAGACCTTTACCAGAAGTAATGGAATGTCCTCTCTTACTGCAACTTTGCCTCTTATGCCAGGGATGTGACTACCCAATCAACCTGTGACTACCCAGGTATCAACCTTTGAGGGCTGGACTTCTTGGTTCCCTCAACTGACCATGCTGTCATATTATTTTTCCCTGTATTCCCTGTACCGCTCTCATGTTTCTGTTCTGTCTTCTTTCCCTTTTATTTCTAATCTTCTGTCTATCCTGCACCTATAGTTGCTTTGTTCTTTCTCGATCTTTGTACCAAGCTGCATCCCTCTCCATCTTCCCTGCTATTCCACTGGCCCATTCCCTGGAGTTCTTTCCCACTCAGCACCTGCACATGCCTTGCTATCTTCTCTCTCTCTCTCTCTTTCCCTCCCTCTCTTTCTCTCCTTATCCCTTTGTATTGCTCACCATTTCTGTCCTAGTTTTTTCTTTCATTCTGTACCTTGACAGTCCCCCTTCCTGCTGATCTTCTGCTGCTGCTGAGGTTTGATCCAGACTCTCCTACAGGTAAAGAGATGTTCTTCCCAGTTTCCATAGCAGGCACCACTGAACCCTGAATTACATGCCACATATTGCCTACTAAATCAGAGCTTTTCCACCTCAGAAGGCAGAAACCTATTTTGCATGTCTGCTAAACGTGAAGGGGACAACTTTACTGGGCTTGTCAGCCTAGATTTTTTTAGCTACATGACTACACATAAGACATGATTGTATGTGATGCTAAGACTGCTAGGAAAGAGTCAAGAAAAAGATTAACTAGAAACAGTGGAAAATGCCCTTTAGAGTTTGCTACTCCTTCAGCTGCTGAGAAATAGGACAGTCTCTGTGAATTTGCTACTGCATGATACAGATAGAAGTTTAATCAATGTTCAGTTCTATCCAAATGGTGGGTGAGAGTATGATTATGTAACACATATTATATATAACTTATCTATATACTTCTGAGCACTGTATCTTAGTGACTAGAAAATGGAAATAATCTTATATTCTGAAAGGTTTTTAACTAGATTAATTGACATTTAGCAGCTTAAATAATGTATATACAGTTAACTTATATAATTTAAATCAAGCCTGGCCGTCTTACTGATACATGAACTTTCAGTAAACCACCAATACATTATAGTTAAGTCACCCCGTGGCAGCAGAGGGCTGGGCTGTCTCGCTGCACTGTGCACACAGGGAATCAGGACAGCACCACCATGTTTCAGTCACCTGCTGGCAGCGGAGACTGGGTTTGATCAATTCAGGCAGCAGCACTATGTTTCAGTCACACAGCAGCAGCCGAGAGCCAGGGCAATGAGCGGAAGCATCCCTCGGCCCCTACACAAGGAGTGCTCTCCTCCTTTGCCCACGTTTCCTTCTCTGACCTTCCAATAACCTCCACGCTGCACTACAGCCCATCCAAAGAAAGCCGACATGAGAATCTCCTTCAAAATAATGGCAAAAGTTTTCATATGTCCCCCCTGAAAGGAAACCACAAGGAATGGGAGAACTTGCAAGACTGAAAGCAGTGCCACTGGGCCAAGTTTCAGTAAAGTCCAGAGAGAATGCAGTTTATTTTAATATTTATTCTATTAGATGCACTTAATCAAAAAGATGAATAAAACCAAACCAAATCTTTCCAAGTATGAACTCCTTACTTTAAGATGCCCTAAATCACATCCACGTGAAAGTCCAACATAGAAATAAGCAGCCCCCACGCACTGTTATTTATTTTTCTTTTGAGGCCGAGAGATTCCTGGCACACCACTGTGCTGAGATGACCTTTATCTGTGCTGCCCCTTTCGAAGTCTTCTCTAAGGTGCAAGAGAAGAGAGCCCATCGAGTGCCAAGCATAAGAAAAAGACCAGACATACAGGCACTGTTAAAATGTACTCTTCTTCTAGCCATGTTTACAGAAATGAACAGCAAGAGGAACAATTCTTCAGAACTGTAACACATAAAACTCTTCTGCAAACTGCCATGGTGAACCAGGCTGAGAACACACATGCACTTACAGGTTTGCAGACACAATTCACATCAACAGTTCAAATGATTGATCGTTTGAACAGCTCCAGTTTCAGTTTCCAGCTGTACACGACATTGAAAAGTGTCAACCACAAAGGGTGATGCTGCAACGACTGGTCACAAAAAGAAGCAGAGGTATTTCTGAATCTGAAAACTAAAAAAGGCAATATTTTTTCATCAGACTGCATCCTAACAGTTCATTCCAGCAAGATGCTAGGTGAATTATTGGAGTTAGTTCTGCTGGAGTTGGAAGTTTTGTCCTCCAGCCCAGCAGAGCACTTGGCTGTATTCTGTTCTGTTAGCCACACTAGAGGGGATTGGATGATGCACCTATAGGCAAGAGAACAGTGCAGCAAGAGCCAGCTTGCAGCAAGTCATTTGACAGTGAAGTGGTTCCCCAAGTAGAATGACCACAGTTATAAAACTGCAGGTTTCATGCTCTAACCCCCACACTATAAGGGGTGGTCAGGATTCATATCTGCAGTCATCCAGATGTCTTTGAGAAAGGCCATATCTGCAATGGGCTGGCTTGCAGAAGCCACATTACTGCACACAATTCAAACTTAATACAGACTAAAATCCTAAGAAACAGACACTTGAAAGCAATACTGAGATGTATGACAAGGCGGCTACTCCAGAAGCACACATCCCTGTACACTCAGCAATTGCCCTTTACCAAAACTTCTGCAGGAAAGGGACTTGGCTCACTAGCAAGAGACAGCATCAGATTAGGTATTTTTATTTAGTTCAAGTACACAATATTTGTGTAAAATAACAAACCCTAGTTTAGTCTTTAGAGAACAAGATGCCTAGGCATTAAGCAAAGCCAGGAAGACCATATGACACTGCCTGTGTGCCGTGCCTCAGACAGAGTGTGCCTCCATCCGAGTTTAAAATACAACAATAATGGAACCAAATGCAGGATTGAGACAGTCACAAAAAAGCCACTGTTCCCTCACTTCTCTGCCTGTCAAGAGAGTGGAGAGGGTTAGCATCTGCCTCCTACTATCACATTCATGCATATCAGCACCAGAATCTAGCTGAGAAGTTGGGAGACTTTGGCACAGTCAGTGGCTGATCATTCGCCTTCACTCCTACGCTGCTGGTACTTGCAGTTCGATGAAGGCAAGTGTTTGTCTGTAAGGCTACACAATGCCTCAGGCACCAGAGTGAACAACCATGGACACACAAGGCATGCTTTGAGGCCACAGATTTTCCAAAGATCACCCTACTTCCATGACTACATGTGTACAGCTCCAAAAATCAGTCACCTCAGCAGATCTGCCTTTTTTAATTTGTAGGGTTTGTTCTGTTGTTTTTATTTTTTTCTTTCTTAAGACCACTTGTAAAGTTAATAAGGAGTCAGTATGCAACAGGGGAACTTGAAAAGACAGCCTTGCTGCAGCTCAACATCAACACTGGCTCATTCAGTATATTCACATACCTTTGGGTTGCTCTGCAGCCCCTATTCAGAAAAAGCCACTTACCAGTTCTCAGCTTGGATTAGCAACTTCTTCATTTTCCTGTGCCTCTTGTCACTGTCTGACCTGCTCTTGATGCCTCTCCCTTATGGCTTCTATGACTGCCCACCATTTCTCAAATTCTTGCTGCTCTTTAGCCCTTTTTTGTTGTTGTTGTCAGCTCAAAGTTTTCAGGAACTATGACACAAGAAAGGCTCTCTAGAAACAGAGGAGATAACATTGGCACACAGACAGTAAAGTAAAGCAGAGCAGTACTGAAAGACTCTACTAACGTCTTAGACGGAACGTATAATAGCAAATTGTTCTTATAATAATGGAATAAAAATGTCAGATGCAGTCCCATGAAACAAACCAAATCTATGTGCTGAAATGATTAATCAAATGATGAGTTGTAAGTATTTTATCTGTAATGAAATGTTAGAAATATTTTTCTTAAAGCAAGAGATGATGTTGCTTCCAACAATACAAGCAAGATGATAGCTACTCATAAAGAAATTATATATAATCTGTGAAAATGCAGCTGACGTGACAGCAAATGCAATGACTCAGTCACATGTAAAGACCGTAAAAAGAAATTATTCAAGAGCAGAACTAGGATGTTAATTACGTTTACCACCAAGATTAGATGTAGGAAAACTAAAATCAGGTGGCCCTGAGTTACCACTGCTGCTAAATGTTCATGTGCAAATATGTCTCTGTTTCTCATTTAGGCAGACAGATGTTACTCTAATGAGGTAGTATCTAAACATCTTAATAGGCTCACTAGATGGATGCCAAGTTTTCAACAACAGGAACCATTACAAAGTGTCACCAGTAACTGCTCTCCTCTAAAAGTAAACTGATACTTTGAGACACAATATTCATTATGAATGTCTCTTTTCTCATAGTTATTCAGCAAGCAAAACCAATTTTGTCTCTCAGACACATCTGCACCAAGCGCTATCACATCACCGATTTTCTTATCGTTAGATTATACAGTTTTTGCATTGTGGGCTTTGTGTGAGCCAGCCACTGATCTTTGACTTTTGAGATACAGGCTGTCCATCATTACTCACTGCACACACTCCCCAATAGTCTGTACAGCAGCTTGATTTCAGTGTATTAAAATAAAGTTATCACAGTCACCAGTTTTGAAGTACAACTGCAGCTCCATATTAAGCTGCCCACTTGTTAAGGCCACGACACAAAAGCATAATGGGCAGGTCTTAACGAGCCTTGCTTGTTCCACCTGAATCAGCAGCTGACTAGCCAGTTGAAGCATCAAGGATAGTTTGATGCAAACAAGGACAAGATCAAACAGCTGCTCTCTAAAAAGAATGCCACACCAAAGCTCCAGGAACAGAAATGTTTTAAAGCTTTATGTAATTTCATTCAGGCACACCTACAAGAAATGAAGGCTGTATGGTGAAAGCTTAAGAATAGGAGATCTAGTTTTTACTGGTACACAGACTATGAAGTACTTTTATGAAGAGTTCATGTTTCATTCATGTTCTCATGCACTAGCTCTCCTTGTAGCTTTGCCAGGTATTTCCTATTTATATAAAAAGAAATTGCTCACATACAGGCAGAACACAGTAGTTTTTTATTGACCTGCTCCTTTTATACTCAAGAAGCCTGTCTTCAATGACTGAGTCAAAACTACTCATCAACTGATTGACTGTGTTCACTCCTCAGCTAATGAAGCAGAGAAAATTCCAAAAGCCACCAGTCAGAATAAAACTCAGGTTTTATGTTAAAACGTTTAACTATTAACCCTAATATGGGAAAGGGTGTGTCAGGAGCCCAAAGTGAATCTATAAAAGAGTACAGATAATTGCACTCAAGTAACCACCACTGCACTTTTCTCCTGCTACACCTGGGAAACCACTGCCTAGAAATATTCTCGGTTATTCAAACACTGATAGCGAAGTGATGCCAGAAAACTGATGCAGTTTTTGACTGGCATAGTTTCACCAGACTAAGCATTCCAACAGCAGGTGGGACTTTTGGATCTTTCACTGTTTATGTATGCATACACACACATGAATACTTTACTTGTGGGGAAAAAACCCAAACATTTCAATGATACCTTAAGTTATCAATTAAAGTTGCCAATTTAATATTAAAATTTGTGATATGTTTCTTTAGCTAAGCAACCCATAAGCAAATCTGTTACTACGCTGCTACAACTGCTCAGGTGGCAACTGTAGGTGTAGGGCTGAGCATGGATGGGAAAAGGAAGTTCCAACAGAGTCCAGCCTATGCGCTGGTTACCAGCTCACCTGCTTCACAGCCACACCTGCCCCAGTCAGGCAGGATTGTTGCTTGAGAGTGAACACACAGGGCACCAGTAGCAGGAAAATTGCATCCAGGAATTTGGTTTCACAGAATCACAGAATAGTTTGGGTTGGAAAAACCTTACAGCCCATCCAGTTCCAATCCCCTGCCAGGGGCAGGAACACCTCCCACTAGCTCAGGCTGCCCAAGGTCCGTCCAGCCTGGCCTTGGACACCTCCAGGGTTGGGGCAGCCACAACTTCCCTGGGCAACCTGAGCCAGTGCCTCACCACTCTCGTGGTGAAGAAATTCTCCCTTATGTCTCATCTAAATCTGTCCCTCTCCAATTTAAGGCTACTTCCCTTTCTGCTATCGCTACAAACCTTTGCCAACAGCCCTTTCCCGGGTTTCTTGCAGCCCCTTCAAGTACTGGAAGGTCGCTGTCTGACCCTTCTCCAGGCTGAGCAACCAGCACTCCCTGCGGCCGCCACGGTTTGCCAGGCCTCCCGTTCCCCGCCCGGCTCCGCCCGCAGGCGGAAGGGCCGCCCCTTCCCCCTCTCGCTCCCTCCCTCTCTCTGGAAATGGCGGCTCCGGCTACTGCTGCGGCCCCGGCGGCTCCCGCGGCCCCGGCGCAGAGCCCCGCGGCGCCGCCCGCCACGCCGGTGGGAAGCGCGGCTCCGCCGCTGTCGGCCGCGCTGTCGGGGCCGTTCCCCGGCGGGCGCGCGGTGCGGCTGCACCCGGTGGTGCTCGCCTCCATCGTGGACAGCTTCGAGCGGCGCAACGAGGGCGCGGCGCGGGTCATCGGGACGCTGCTGGGTAAGAGCCGCGCCCCGCGCCGCCCGCCGCGCCCCCGGCCCCGCTAACCGCGCCGCCCTCCCGCAGGCACCGTGGACAAGCACTCGGTGGAGGTCACCAACTGCTTCTCCGTCCCGCACAACGAGTCCGAGGATGAGGTACGGCGCGCGGGGCCGGGGCGTGTCGCGCCTCCGCCGGGGACGGCCTCGCCGGTAATCGGTAACCGGCCGGCTCGGCCCCCGTTCCGTTTCTCAGGTGGCGGTCGATATGGAGTTTGCCAAAAACATGTACGAGCTGCACAAGAAGGTGTCCCCTAGCGAGATCATCTTGGGCTGGTGAGTTCCCCTTCCGCAAGAACACGCGAGCGCTCGCGTTGGTCCCCGACGCGGCTCGAAATACGCGATTCTGTCACGGGTCGAGAAGCAGCAGCGCCGGTGCGTGTGACGGGCAGGCCTCGCCTTACAGAGCTATAAAGGCGCCGCCGTTTGTAATAGAACGGCATTAGAGACTTATAGGCCTTTGTTTACATTTATGTCTAGGAAAGGGACTACAGAGGAGCGATGAGTTAGCAAACACACGGATTCGTTAGAATTTAGGTACCTGTAATACAGCCTGCATCACAGAAGATAACTAGTTAGAAAGATGAGAGAACACAAAAGAGTAGTTTCAAGTATCGACAGCTGTAGGAAGAATCGGTGATATCAGCCTGAGCATGCAGTTGTTCTCTGCTGGGGAAAGGTGGAAGTACTTGTATGTGCAATGCCAAGCAAGATCACTGGTAGGGTGGTACGGCAGCAGAGTCTGTCTGAGTGTGTGGATAGATAGCTTTATTAATCTTCTTGTGCTTCTGCGATCCTACAAAATAGTGTCCTTGTGGAGCAACTTCCCCGACAGCTTCATGACAGCACACCAAAGAGCAAGTCTGATGGCAGGAGTTTTCCTGTATGTGTGAGAAGCTAATTGCAGAGCAGCCGAAGGAGCCAGATTAACAAGTTCTGCTTCCTGCAGAAAGATGTTTTATTTGTTTGGCATGCTTTGGCTTACACAGAAATAAAGAGTTGGTCCCAAGCAGAGTGAGAGATAACTGAATCTTGGGTGTCTGATGTCAGCTGTGCTGATTCTGGTGTACTACACACTGGCCCTGTTTCCTGTGCTTGTGAGCTCAGCCTGTGATTCCTACATTTGGTAGCTGGCTGTAAAACTACAAGTGTCCTACTTAAAGCACTTGTATTTAGTAGGCTTCTGCGACTGTGTTTGGAAATCAGTGGTTTAGAATACAAAGCTGTTAAATATTTTGAAGACCAAACATTGGGCACTTGAACGTTGGAAGAATGGCTCCTCAACCTGTGCTCTTTTGAAGGTATGCAACAGGTCATGACATTACAGAACACTCTGTCCTGATCCATGAGTATTACAGCCGGGAAGCGCACAATCCAATCCATCTCACCGTGGACACTAGCCTCCAGAATTCACGCATGAGCATTAAAGCCTACGTCAGGTACTCTGGGATGCTGCATTTCTGGGAGGGAAGCTGTATGAATTACTGAGAGAGACCCCATCAGGGTCATGAGAAATGTATTGCACTGCAGTGTCTTCATTTGAATGATATTGTGCAATAGCTAAAACACAGCAGTGAGCCAGGGGTCATGGCTTACTTCCCTTTGAAGTGTCCTGACTTTGCACGTTAAGTTGAAAGACCTAATCTCAAGCTAGACCTAACCTTAACCATAAGCTAGTATCTCACTGGGGTGGGGAATTGTAACTAATTAACAGTGTTCTGAACATCTTTGTGATTTTTCACAGGATTCAGATAGCATTAACATCACTAACTGCCATCACATTGTCCGACTGCCTGCAGCCACTGGCTTTATAACTCAGTAGTTTATTTATACAGGTTGGAGGATTAGTGCAGTTGAAACATAGTTGAAGCAACATTTTCTTTATCAGTCTTTCTTCCCTTTAACCTGTTCCATTTTTGTCACTTAAGAATGGAGATTCAATATGGGGAAATTAAACTATTCCACCTCATTGTTCTTCTCAGAACTGGCTGAAGAGCTTTCTTCTTTAAGGATAAAACTCTAGCCTTATTTTGTAGTGGAGATCTACTGATTCTTGACTGTGCATCTTCAAAAAGGAAGCTTTTCCCTGACCTCTTATTTAAAGCATAAATAAAGTTCGAATACCTTGAATAACAGCAATAATAAAGGTGTTGAGAGTACTTTGTACTTGAATTTTTGTCGTATTTATGTTTGTTCCTTAAGTGATTTCTTGAAGAGCATGGAGTATTTCAGGATAGAATACCTGCTCTGTAAGCAGGTGGCTAAGAAGATAGTACTTAGCTCTTCATGCATTCATGCTGACAAACATCAGACCAGCTAGGAATATTCTTAGATGAAAATGAGTAGTTAATAGCATGCTGGGGCTAACTTCCTGTCTTCAGTTAACCTTGGTCTTAATAATGCTGATTTTAGTGAGAGTGAGTAACCTACTCATGCTTGCACTTCAGTGCTAACAGAAATCATTGAGATGGAAATACATTACTTCCTCCCTTAATTATGTCCATGCTGAAAATGTTTTGAATATTTTGTTCTTTTTTTTTTTTTCTAGTGCCCCAATGGGAGTCCCTGGTAAAACTATGGGCGTGATGTTCACCCCTCTAACAGTGAAATATGTTTATTACGATACCGAGCGGATAGGAGGTGAATGTGTTCTTACTATTTTGGTTAAAACCATTGTTGTGACTGCTTTAATTGCCTTTTTTTTTTTAAACCTTGGTAAAATTCACATTCTACTGGGAATTGGTTTTGTAAAGTTAAGGACTTAAGCTGTTTTCTGTGGCAGTTGGTTTTCTCACAGATCCTCCTTTTGCTTTCAGTGGATCTTATCATGAAGACTTGTTTTAGCCCTAATAGAGTGATTGGCTTGTCTAGTGACTTACAGCAGGTGGGGGCAGCATCAGCCAGGATTCAGGACACTCTGACCATGGTGCTCCAGTATGCAGAGGATGTATTGGTAAGGCCAGCTTTTTGTAACTCAGCAGATAGGTTTGATGCAACCCCGTGCATCTTCTTTTTCCTGTTATATATTCTCTTTCTGGGCCATAAACTTACTGAGTTTAACTCACATTGAAGTGTGTGTTTCTTATGCTTAGTCTGGCAAAGTGGCTGCTGACAACACTGTTGGGCGATTCCTGATGGATCTCATTAATCAGGTGCCAAAGATTTCACCAGAGGACTTTGAAACTATGTTGAACAGCAATATCAATGTAAGTTCATAATCCGTTTTTTTCGGTGTATTGCCAGCAATTTTCAAAATCTGTCATGCAGACATAAATTAGTCTGTGATCAAAACAATCTGTCTTTTCATACAAACATGTTAATAGAAAATAGAGCTCTTTCTTATCGGTAATTTGACGTTTTAAGAGCTGAAGGTGGATAAAGAAGCTCACCATATGCAAATAAGAGAGTAAGTTTTAAAGTACTTAAGAATTACATAAGTAATATGAAAGCCTGCACCAGTTCTTATGAGAGTAATTGGGAAATATGAATTACCAGACTTAAAGCAGTTTGGATTTCAAGGATAAGCTGGTGACTTGCCAGCATCCTCGAGTTCTGTCTCCTTATGTAACACTTCGGACATGAACAAGGTTTTAGTATGCCACCTTATTTCTGTAACAGATTTTTAGAAAGCAAAAGCTAAGTTTCTGAATGTGCTGTTCACCCACAGTCTGCAAGACTAGGATTAATTTTTAATTCTGCTTATACTCTTTGACTTGCCTGGTTAATGTGGGTGAACTCCAAGTTAAAATTTCACAAGCAGTGTTTCATATTCTAGGAATACCAAAACCACCTTCTTGTAAGATAAGTATTCCTCAGGGTAGTACTTTGAGGACTGACAGTATTTCTAGCAGCTGATTGTAAACTGCTTTTCAGGTGTTAAAATTTCAACTCCGTCATAAGACTCCATCTTTGTTAATAATTCTATTCACTGTTTCTCCCACAGGACCTACTGATGGTAACCTACTTGGCAAACCTCACACAGTCACAGATTGCTCTCAATGAAAAACTTCTGAGTTTATAAAGAAACTTCTGCCATGCTGCAGTTCAAAGGCCTTGAAGAAAGAGCAGATACAATTTTCTATGGTGGCGTTACAAATTTTCTTGGACCATAATTTAATTACTTAGATGACTTAGCTTACATCTTTATTTCCATTGCCCTGAAAAATCCCTACCATGGTTTAGGAAATGAATGGGAATGGCTGCAGTTTGAGCCAGATATTTTAAAATGGTATCTTTTGTCTCCTGGGTTTATCTATTTGTACAACAATTTGCAACTTTATTATAAGAACGTATTTGAAATAAAAGTTCCATTGAGTGGCAAGAATGTCTTCTGTCCAGAAAAAACTCTTCTCATTTATTGTATGAGTTCCCTTTTGAAAGAAAGAGGGCAACATATTGCATCAGGAAAGAAAACTTGATGTAAGTCAACTGCAGTTCTGCAGACTTCTTTTTGTGTTTTTGGGGTTTTTTTTCCTGGCTCATAGAGCACACTGTGCACAGCATTAACCTGTCATAAAGTAAGGGTTCAGAGAATTAAACTAGCAGCTGAATTCATGGTTAAAAGCGGCTTGAAAAGCATTTGTGGTTGGACAAGCATGGAAACGTGAGTTGCTGTCTTTGCAAAAGAATAAAGGAACAGCAAAACTACACTTCAGTAAGTTCTGAAGTTAAAAGCTGAATGTCATTCAATAGGAATTTTCTGTTTCATGACCCTGTACAGCTGCTGAAATTACGTGAGTAGAAACCTTTTATTTTCTCGACAAACACTATTTCACATTAAGTGAGTTCTAGCTGAAAGAAAGCTAGCAGCAATCTCACCAGTCTCAGCTTATAACGTTACTTTTAGAGGTCTGTTCAGCTGGACTGAGGAGGTTTTGTCTAACAGATTAAAAACATCCCTCTTCTACAACATAAACTGTCCCCACCTAATTACCAATGACTGTTTTTCAGGCTTCACATCAGTTTTGATAAATAAATTTAAAATGTTAAGCAAGCCTGCAAAGCCAGTGTTCCTCCAAATAATCTTTGTAATAATTTGCCAGATAAATCCAAGAATGGCAGTGAGGTTACTAATCTGTAGATCCTCTACTGGTTGTCCTCAATCTGCAGAATTCCCCTAGTGACTCATGCTAAATTCTAATTGCAGTGACAAGGTACATGAAAACTGCAGGTGTAGTAAATGTCCTAGTACCTGAAAATGTTTTAATTAGCATTATATAAGTGTTAAAACTTGGCTCTTGTATTTTATTACTCTGAATAAAAAATGGTTTATTTTCCTTTCTCCAAACTTAACACTGATAACTTTGACCATCTAGCTGTTCTACAAATTTTCAGGTCAAGGTGGTATTTTTAAAGGCTTAAAATAGTTGGAGGAAATAAGCAAGCAGCAAAAATGAGTAAGTCTCTCAATTACTGCAAAAGAGTTTCAGGGGTGAAAAGCAAAATATTCTTTCAATAGTCTCGCCCCTGCAGTAAACTGTTGCCATTCTCTGTTAGGGAAACCGATAATGTGCAAGAGAAAAGATTTTAAATGCTCTACAAGTTGAATAACTATTCAACTACGCAAGATCAATTTGGGGTATAGAAAATGAATTGTGGAATTTGCCAGTCCTTACAAGTACCTGAAGACTAATGATGTTTCATAAGGAAGGGAGGTTATGTCTTCCCAGGTAGAAAGATTCACTGCCCTGTTAAAAACTCTGCCTGATTCCATCTATCCTGTCCCTCTTTACTGGGTGACTGGCACACTGTGGAATTTTGAAAATTTCAGTGGCTGCTCCTGCAAAGGATGATACTGCAAACATAAGTGTAATGCATTATTTTGCTTAATTGTAAAGCCTGGCCTGTATTATTACATAGAGGACTGAGGCATTCCTTCTCCAGAGTTTGAATAATCTAAACGGGAATTCCTAAAGGAATTTTAGTCAAAATAGTTCCACTTCACAGAAATCTATATAAAAACATGATGTTCAATAGAAAATCTGGTGGGAAAAGCTTGGTAGTCTATAAATATAGCCAAGATTTCAAGCTTTAACTTGCTATTGATTTGCAAACCACAGACTTATAGGAATTATTAGAAAACTTTTATTTTTGTACGGTATGTTGACCTGAATAATGGACAAAGTACAGCTTTAAATAGTGAAGACAGTTCTCTGGATATGCTTCTTTATACTCTAAATGTATACTATAGACTCACTAATACAACAAAAAAGTTTTCTATCCACCTAGTCAACCCTTTTCTGATATGGCTTTTCTGAATGAGTGCAACGTTACTGGACATTACTGTATTACATTTTTATTTCTGGCACTGCGCATCTTTTCCTGGTAAGTATTAGACTTTAAAACACCTTGCTTAAATAGCTCTGTTACCAGCTCCTAGCACTTAATTGCTCAAATGATGAGAAGATTTTTTTGTTTTGTTTTGTATCCTTGCTTAGTTGACCTGATCTTGGTTTTTTACCTTAGCATGACCTTTTTGAAAACTTCTTTTTTCTCAATATATGTAACAATATTCAGAACAGAGTTTACTGCTACAATTGATTCTCTGTTACCTTAGGGTATACTGTGCACTTAGAAGGAGGAATGCATAATATCATTCCATCTTGCTGCCTCGGACCATTCTCAGACATGTAATCTCAGTCAGCCTCAAGAAAGGAACAGAATTTCAGCAAAGCACTTCCTGGCAGTACAATGAGGCAATTGTGGTTTTTTTTCAGTGAGCATGGTGACCCCTGACAACCTGCAGTTTAATTAGCATGCAGACATTACACTTTGTTCTGACATCTTCCTAGTGTAGTTAGACTGTGCTTGTTCACATCTTTGAGCAAGTGCACATGAAACTCACAAGCTCAAGTACTCTCTGTTAATTCCCAAAACCAATACTTGCAGAGTGAAGTAAGTATATTTCAACAGAAATGCCTTCTTTAAATTGCAAGGGGTGCTGGTAACACTCAAGTATTTCTTAACTGATCAGTCTCAGAAGTAAGCAGAAGGTGGCACACCACAATGGAAATTGCACATACCTGATGGTAATTAGTGTCCCGATACTGTGTTGTGCTGCAAGTCTTGCAGATGACATTTAAAGGATTCTTCTAGAGAGATTCGTGGATAGGCACAACAAACAGGTCTCCTATGGCTGCTATCAGGTATCTGGGACTGATGCTGCACAGAACAGATCAATGAATAAGAGAATGCATTAGTACTTTCTTGTTATAAGTTCCTTGTTTGCCTCTTGGTGCCTGTCAGGTAGTGTGATGGAGCACCCCAGTCTCTTGCCCTGCTGTCATTTGCAGCTGAGCTCCAGTTTGCCAGGAAAATTATTAATTTAAATGCATGACCTGGCATTATGACACTTCTTAATAAAATACAATTCTGTAACCACATGTTTTTCCTGGTCTGGATTATTCTCAGTATTGGTGACACCTGACTGTTTTGTCAGTAGGTATCATTAGCTTATTCCTAACTTCTGTGCCCTATTCAGTTAAGAAAAAAACATGGACTTGTTCCCAGACCTACTTTACAGAATTCTACAACTTCCTTTTTCAATACAGTTCTTTCTTATAAGTTGTTTATCTTTGCTCATGCTAATTCCCATCTTCTGTAGTTTAATTATGGGTTCTTGCCAAGCCTGTGGATGTCCAAGCAGTCCATACTAAGTTCTTCACTTAGAACATACATTGTGTCAAACTGACTCATATGTCCAGTGACTGATCTTTGTCAAACCACATTTGTACACCTCTGAAAGCAGAGATAAGACTAACTGTTCTATATTGTTGAGAATTACAAACTTTTTATTTTGCTATTTGAAATTTGATACTTAAAAAAAAATCCTTGCTGCCTGAATTTGCTGATTGTTTCCATATACTGGAATGAAGGTCATCGAGTTTGCCTCGTTAGCTGAGTAATTTTAGCTTCTTGGCAGAAGAAGCAGCTTGTGCTGCAAAGAGGAAGTAGTGTTTTGGTGTGCGATTTTGTGAACCTGTGGACATATGCCATCTATTAGTAACTAATCTGAAATGCACGGGCTTAATTCTAAGGATTACAAAGTTGATGGTGAAAACTGTTGGACACACTGCTCTTTTAAGAAGTCTGGCTGAACAACCTGCTGTCCTCTTTTTGTGCTTTGAGGAAGGGTGAAGCTTCTGTTTCCAGGGTGGTTTCCCACAACAGAACTAAAACCCCTGTTTTGTGTGAAACCTTGTTTGGACTGCAGAGGGTGGAGCTCTAACATGATTCACTGGGCAGTGTCTCTCACTGGAGAGCTAACCAAACACATCTCTTCCTGCAGTGAACTGAGCTTGCTCTGCTCCCTTTTCACAGGGAATCTACCTGAATCTACTCTACAGCTAGCCTTCACCACATGCATTTTAATTACTGCAGTCACAAGGTAGCATAACAGAAGTATTTTTGGTACATGATTTAGACTTGGATCACTGCAGTATCCTGTTGGTTTGTTATACC
This sequence comes from Coccyzus lansbergi, assembly GCA_033558105.1. Classification (NCBI taxonomy): domain Eukaryota; kingdom Metazoa; phylum Chordata; class Aves; order Cuculiformes; family Coccyzidae; genus Coccyzus; species Coccyzus lansbergi. The sequence goes on along the minus strand of JAUMJK010000178.1, from coordinate 3,033,822 downwards.
TTTGACCTGTGGTTCAAAGCTGACCAGACCTTGCTGCTTACGACAGACTCCAAGAAAGTATTTCTTTTTATAATTTAACTCTATTGGCTGAAATAGAACATCAAAAGTAATGCTTTCTATTATATAAGGAGGAAACAACATTCCAGCCAGGATACATAGCACAGAGAAGCAGCAATGCTTTAGTGACTAATGTCACCAACAATAAAAAAACTCTTCCATTTCAGCTCCATTGATAGCACTCAGTACAACTATGCAGTTGAGGACCAAGTCCCTCCAGACCAGAATTTTGTTCAGTATCATGTCTTAGCAGAGGATGCAAGGATATTAGAAGAGAGAGGACCAAGAATTTGCATCCACACTTCACCAAAATTAATTTTTGACAAGTGAGAAGCTGCCTAGACTCTACATAGGGCTTGCGAAGCTTTTGTAAATACACTGGCTCTAGCTATAGTAACAAGCCAAGGGATTTCCTTAAATATAGGGAGCGAAATTAGATGACTACAATGGTTCCATTTCATGCTGTAAAAGTAATCCCAGGTATTCTTGTTAATGTATAAATACGCAACACATTTAACACAAATAAAACAGTGTATGTCTGAAGAATTTAAATGTTTTATCTTGTTCTTTTCCCACTTCTTTGTCAAAACAGATTGTCTCTTTCCTGAATATCTCAAATCCAAATGGTCCACTAAATTGAAAAGATAGAGAATAAAGCATTTTGCTAGTGTACTGGGTACCCATGGAAACAAGGATTTAAATACACACCTGTGCTTAATGGAGCTGAAATGGAGTAAACAAACACTGGGAGCGTCAGCCAAAGAACAGCAGGGATTAAATTCTTAAAGCCACTCCTGAAACGTTCTGGGCCAAGAAGGAAGAACAAGCAAATTTTGCTGAAGACAGGTAATTTTTCGGGTTCTTTATGTGGTTTCAGGTGCTCTTACTTTGAGGCAGGCAAGCACGGTAAATCATTACCCATCTGCTTCGTGCTGCCCGCACTGAATGCTGTTCTACAACCAGAGCCGTGGCGGTTGTTTCATCTAGAGCTCAAGCGCCGCAGGAAAGAACCGTTTCTCATTTTAGCGTTCTCTGAACTGCTAACGCGTTCATCGTTAAAAGGTAGGAAGTTATTTGAATAATCTCAGGTGATCAGTGAGTAATATCAGGGGCGAACCCTGCCTATGCTGTGCCTTACTGGGCACAATCACCAGGCAAAGCAAGGACTGTGTGTATGCAGCGTCCGCTCTAAATAGAATATGAATAAACAGAACAACAGGCAGAAACGAAACGCTAGGTGCGCTTCCCACAACCGCGTACAAATGACCGGTTTAGGTTTTCAGACAAAGGCTGCAGCGCTCGGGCCAACCTTACCTGCGCGCCCCCGCGGCCGCCGCAGCAGCCTCTCCGCGCTCCGCTCGTGCCACAGCCCAGCAGGCTGGCTCCCCGCGTCCCCCCCGAGCCACGGCCTTGCCCTGCCCTGCCCTGCCCTGCCCTGCCCGCCTCCGGCCGCTCCGAGCCCCGCGCGGGGCGGGGCCGCCGGGCCGCACAGCCTCCATTTTGCGGTGAGGCTGCGGGAGAGGCCGGAGCTGCGCGGGGTGTGTCCCCCTCACCCCCTCAAAGTCAGGTGAGGCGGCTGGGGAGGCTGCGCCTCGCGCCCCCTCCTCACGCAGCGCGCGCGCCCATTGCGCCCCGGGGAAGGGAAGGGAAGGGGGGGTGGGTGTCTCAGGCGGGGCCCGCGCGCCCCCCGCTTCCTCTCTCACGCCGCCCCCGGGGGGGGGAGGGGGATTCGCCGCGCGCTCCCCGAGGGCGGGTGGGACCGAGGGGCCCGCGCGCGCCCCCCGCGTGGGCGGGACCGGTCAGCCGCGTGCGCGCGCGCGCTCCGGCTGCGCGACGGGGGCTGCCGGGACGGGTCGCGCTTGAGGGACTCTGCTGAAATCCGTGCTCCGCGCCCGCTCCACGAACGGCCCGAGGTCATCGGAGCAGCGGCCTGGGCGTCTCCCTTCCGTTATTCTGAACTACTTCCCAAACCAAAAAGCAAAAAAACCCAGCTAGATGGACCCTCAGCTAGATTCAGTGAATCGTAGAATCATGGAACGGCTTGGGTTGGAAGGGACCTCAAAGCCCATCCAGTTCCAGCCCCTGCGATGGGCAGGGACACCTCCCACTAGCTCAGGCTGCCCGAAGCCCATCCAGCCTGGTCTTGAACACGTCCAGGGATGGGGCATCCACAGCTTCCCTGGGCAACCTGGGCCAGCGCCTTGCATAGTGAAGAAATTCTTCCTTATATCTAGTCTAAATCTGCCCCTCTCCAGTTTAAGGCCATTTCCCCTACTCCTGTCACTACAAGCCTTTGTCAACAGTCCCTTCCCAGCATTCTTGCAGCCCCTTCAGGTACTGGAATGTCGCTATAAGGTCTCGGAGCCTTCCCTTCCCCAGGCTGAACAACCCCAACTCTCTCAGCCTGTCTTCATATGGGAGGTGCTCCAGCCCCTCCGATAATCCTTGTAGCCCTCTTCTGGATCTGTTCCAACAGCTCCATATCCTTCTTATGGTAAGGATTCCAGAACTGGGCACAGTACTCCAGGTGAGGTCTCACAAGAGAGGAAAAGAGGGGCAGAATCACCTCCCTCCACCTGCTGGCCACACCCCTTTTGATGAGGCCCGGGATACGGTTGCCCTTCAGGGCTGTGAGTGCACATTGCTGGCTCATGTCTAGCTTCTCATCAATTCCCATCCCCAAGTTCTTCTCCACAGAGCTGCTCTTAATCACATCATCCCCCATCCTGTATCAAAACTGGGGATTTTCCCAACACAGGTGTAGATTGGCCTTGTTGAACCTCATGAGGTTCTCACAGGTCCCCTTCTCCAGCTTGTCCAGGTCCCTTGGGATGACATCCCGTCCTTCTGGTGCGACAACTGCACCACTCAGCTTGGTGTCATCTGCAAACTTGCTGAGGGTGCACTTGATCTCACTGTCTAGATCATTGACAAAGATATTAAACAGCACTGGTCCCAGTATGGACCCCTGAGGGACACCACTTGTCACAGATCTCTATGTGGACATTGAGCTGTTGGCCACTATGCAAATAAAATTTTAATTTTGTTGGTTGGTTGAGGGTTTTTTTTCCTGGTAATTCAGAAGAATGACAAATATGAACCAAGGCCTTGGGAAGAGGGGGATCATAAAAGGAAATGCCACGATTCCCAGTGCCTGGCGCAAAAGAACGCCTGTCACAAATGGAATCCTAGAAAAGGAACCAATACAACAGAAGTAGGGAAGGTGTTAACAATTTGCCAGTGCACCATAAATCACAGGTTTACGCAGGCGGTAAATTTGCCTATCAAAAATACAACATAGCCGGGATGACTCATTTGCCTGAAAATGAGTATTTGGAAACTCATACCTTATAAGGCTTTCAACCACAATATGTTTTCTAATAAATCAGAAACATAGTTGAAAACTTCAAATAATTGTAAATTAAGTATCTTACTTTGAAGTCTAAAATTCGGTATACTTTAATATGGTTAAAAGACTGTTTGGTCCCATTTATTATACAAATGAAACTTTTTCAGCTGTTGAAATAGTTGAGTTGCCACCACCAGCTGTTGATTTTGTTGTAATGAAAAGCAGAGCAAGGTGTACAGTGGAAGTGATACAGTGCACCTCAACAAAGTTTATAGGCATCACAATCCTGTCTTCTTAATAGTGTAACTTAAGTTGAATCTCATAAAGCTGAAAAACTAAATAAATTTTTGTTTATTTGGTTTTTAATATTCAGTTTTGCTGACACAATTTTCTCCTGTAAGCAGAAAGAGTGGAACTGAAATTATAAGGAAATGTTGCTGCTCATGTTGATCCTGAAAGGAGTTACAATTAGTGCTAAAGTCATACACACCAAAAGAAATGTGCTGTTCAAAGCCAAATTTAAAGTCCATTCAAGCAGCTGTCAGTAATAACTACTGTACAGGTACTGGTTTAAGATTTTCTTAGGAAAAGAAATAGCCATTATCAGATTTTATGATTAAAACATCATTACAAATACGCCTCATGTTGTTCTTCCCCTCTGTTTATTAGTAAGTGATGATTCATGTTTATCAGTGTGAGACTGCATAGCTGTGCCTCTCTTCAAGTTGTTTTTTGCTCTTATTTGAACTAATCTTTGCAAAGTTTTAATATTTTCCACATAAAGGCTTGGATGTTTTTGCCTATGACCACCTATTCCCACTGCCTCAATGGTCCAGTGCAGCAAAAATTCTGCTTTCAAGTCCATTTGTTTTCACTAGTGAACAGCTAGAAATGTGACTAATCACTTGCTGTACTGCATTCTTTTTTTGTATTTCTCGTGATTTGGGCAGCTGAGGTGCATATTGTCTTAGAAACAAGCCACGAGTAACTCCCAGGCCCTCAGCAGGCAATCTGGCTGTTTAGAATTAACATGATTTTTTCGTGCCATTAAATCTTTCATAACCTGGCTGGTAGCCTTGAAACTCCTTGCCCAACTAATTGACAATGCGGGGGATGATGTCTGTCCCATTCTGTTGCTATTCCCCAAGCCCCTCCATTAAAAGTGGGACCAAAATAAATAGATACTGGCAGGAAACAGAAATCTTCTACACAACTGAAATAATGCTGGGGGATTATACATCTTCTATCAACTTGTTTTACACAGGATGGGTAGGGCACTGCTCACAGGGACTGCCCCTATGGTCAAGAGGAGTGCAGGGTGATGGGTGACAGGTGCTTGGTGCAGTGCAGGAGTGCGACCCTGCTCTAGCCTGATGCTTCTGCTTCTATTCTGCCAAAGGGCTCAGTCCCCTCCGGCTGGTACCTCAAAACGTGTCCTGTATTTCAGAGCTATTTCTGTAGGTTCAGGCCTCTTAGAATCATAGACTCATAAAATCACCAGGTTGGAAGAGACCCATCGGATCACTGAGTCCAACCATTCCTATCAAACAGTAAACCATGCCCCTCAGGACCTCATCCACCCGTGCCTTAAACACCTCCAGGGAAGGCGAATCAACCACCTCCCTGGGCAGCCTGTTGCAATGCCCAGTGACCCTTTGTGTGAAAAACTTCCTCCTGATGTCCAACCTAAACCTCCCCTGGCGGAGCTTGAGGCCATTCCCTCTTGTCCTGTCCCCTGTCACTTGGGAGAAGAGGCCAGCTCCCTCCTCTCTACAACTTCCCTTCAGGTAGTTCATAGAATCACAGAATCATAGAACAACCAGGTTGGAAGGGACAATGAGATCTCCTCTCAGCCTCCTCCAGGCTAAACAACCCCAGCTCTCTCAGCCGTTCCTCATAAGGCCTGTTCTTCAGCCCCTTCACCAGCTTCGTTGCTCTTCTCTGGACTTGCTTCAGAGCCTCAACATCCTTCTTGTGGTGAGGGGCTCCGAATGGCACACAGGATTCAAGGAGCGATCTCACCAGTGCCGATTACAGAGGGAGAATAACCTCCCTGGACCTGCTGGTCACACTGTTTCTGATACAAGCTAGGATGCCATTGGCCGCCTTGGCCACCTGGGCACACTGCTGGCTCATGTTCAGTCAGCTGTCGACCAACACCCCCAGGTCCCTCTCCTCCAGGCAGCTTTCTAGACAGACTTCTCCTAGTCTGTAGCTCTGCATAGGGTTGTTGTGCCCCAAGTGCAGGACCCGGCATTTGGCCTTGTTAAACCTCATGCCATTGGACTCTGCCCAGTGGTCCAGCCTGTTTAGATCCCTTTGCAGAGCCTCCCTACCCTCCAGCAGATCCACACTTCCACCCAGCTTAGTGTCATCTGCAAACTTGCTAAGGGTACACTCAATGCCTTCATCCAGGTCATTGATGAAGACATTGAATAGAGCTGGACCCAGCACTGAGCCCTGGGGAACCCCACTTGTCACTGGCCTCCAGCTGGAGTTAACACCATTTACTACCACTCTCTGGGCCCAGCCATGGAACCAGTTTTCTACCCAGGAGAGTGTGCACCTGTCCAGGCCAGAGGCTGACAGTTTCTGTAGCAGAATGCTGTGAGAAACTGTGTCAAAGGCTTTGCTGAAGTCCAGGAAGACCACATCCACAGCCTTTTCCTCGTCCAGCAGCCGAGTCACTTTGTTATAGAAGGCAATCAGGTTAGTTTGGCAAGACCTGCCTTTTGTGAACCCATGTTGACTGGGCCTGATCACCCAGTTCTCTTGTATGTGCTTCATGATAGCACTCAAGATCACCTGTTCTATGACTTTCCCTGGCACTGAGGTCAGACTGACAGGCCTGTAGTTCCCCAGATCCTCCTTGCGACCCTTCTTGTAGAAGGGCACAACATCAGCCAGCCTCCAGTCCAGTGGAACTCTTACCATGCTTCAATGCCTTATCTGACGCTAAGTGAGAGTGGTAATTAATTACAAAGGTGAAGATGCTTCCCTTCTGAATCCTGCTTGCTATAGTCACGTGTGAAAAAAGGGAAAGGTTTTGTGGGTTTAATAGTTGACAAGTACTCCTGAGTAATTTTAAACCTACTAAACATATTGTTCAAGTGATTTAACAAGTAATTCAGAAGCAAATAATTACTACAAAAAGCACATGTATAGTGCCTTGACAGTGAAAATATGTTATTTTCCACAGAATGTCATATCCAGGTTATCCCCCTTCTGGCGGCTACCCTGCTTTCCCTGGTTATCCTGTAAGTATGGTTCTTGAATGTGCTGCATTCCTAATATACTTAACATTCTGTAATTACCCTTTCTTGTGCTCTGTGTGTGTGTGTGTAAGCAGTAGTTGTCACTTCAGACAGAGTATTCTCTGGAGGTTATGGTCTTTCTTTTCGTCTCTGTATCCCTGAGGATGACCTTAGGGTGGTAGATTGATTTTTTTTTTTTAAATGTTGTCTCTTGTTCCTGAAAGGTTTTTGATTGTTTGGTCTTGTTTTAGTTTGTCTTTTGAGTTTTTGAGTTTGATTGGTTAGTTGGTTGTTTTTTTTACATATAGCTCATTATCTCAGCAAATCATCTCTACAAAGTATCAGTAGTTCAGAGGTAACCCCTGAACCAGTCTCTACCAAATATGCTGTGTACCTCTATCCAAGTATATGCAGAGATGCTGAACAGACCTCAGTGGCCATTACCTTCCAGAAGAGCTTGGAATTCATTACTCAAGTAGCCTAGCTTTCATACGACACCAAGTAAATATTTCTCTGAGGATAAAGGACACTGTATCTTGACTTTGACCCCTATCCATCAGCCTCAGGACTTTGTTCTGCCTTCTGTTCGTGACTGAAGGGACTTAAAATTCTAATGAAACTTAACGGAAAGCTGCAACATATCAGGTGTGGCTGATAACTGCAGTCTTTTTGATATGCCTACATCGTTTTTTAAAACAAGATGCAACTATGTGCTTTTCTTAGCATGGAACTGATCATGATGCAATTGTGGAGATGTTACATGGTCTGTGTTTTTTGTAGTACAGAACTAAACATAAGCATGGAGCTCAGCCTGAGACCCATTAAGATACTGAAAAGCTATGAATACATGCAGTACATATAAATATATACCTATAAATACATGCAATAAATTCTCTGATTATTTTGTTTTACAATTTACTCTTACTCCTTCTGAGACACTAAAGGCAGTCAAACTAAAGACAAGCTTGTGAGAAAATAGATATCCTTAACTCCAGGGTTTCTTTTCCCTCCTCAAGTTTCTGCTGAACCCTTGTGATTGATGCTCTGACTGATTTTTAACTACATCTGAAAATGCTTTTTTTCTTAGCTAGCATCTAAATGGCCAAGTTCAATGGACCAACTCAAAAGACTCTTTACATTTGAGATTAATGAGTTTAGGTTTTCCCATCTCACTGATTATTACTAAAGTGATAACCAGTACAAAAAAAAATTGTGGAATTATTTTCTTCTTTGATAGTGATAGTCATCCGGGCAGGGCTTTTAAGGATTGTAATTTTGGATTTGTGAATCTAAATTCCACTAAAATAGTTTTGTTGAGTCTGGCAGAGAAGGACTAGATTGTACTGCTGGGGAAGAGTATTACATGTCCTGGGCCCAGTAATATGGGACAGTAATCTACTGGCAGCCCAAGGCAAGGAGAGCGTTTGCGTTACTCTTTACTGCTTTGCAGTTCTCTGGGCTCAAGAATGAGTGTGTTCTATAAGTAAGATGTGACCCATATTGCTGAAGCTAGGCAGTAATGACGATTCCCAACAAGTGAGTAATGGGCCCATACATTATACTTCATTATGAAGCTGATTCAAAATACCTAATTTTTGAGATCAAGTATATGACTTTTAACTTAAGAGTTTCTCCCTTAGTGATCCTGGTCATTCTAGTAAATATTTCTAATGTACATTAATGCTAATAGCAACCTTTTAGTTAAGACCAGTAAACTGTATATGTAGCAAAACAAAGGTATTTAGGTATTTGACTTGTATATTAGAGGGAATGGCCTCAAGCTCCGCCAGGGGAGATTTAGGCTAGACATTAGGAGGAAGTTTTTCACAGAAAGGGTCATTGGGCATTGGAACAGGCTGCCCAGGGAGGTGGTTGATTCACCTTCCCTGGAGGTGTTTAAGGCACAAGTGGATGAGGTCCTGAGGGACATGGTTTAGTGTTTGGTTGGACTTGATGATCCAATGGGTCTCTTCCAACCTGGTAATTCTGTGATTCTATGTTCAGTCCGACTCAGTGGTCCAGATTTAGTTATTGCATGTCTGTGCTTTATAACCTGCATTCCAAAGGAAATGAAAAAAAAAGAAAACCAAAACAAACTGCCACTTGTAAGTTTTCACCCTGTAACATTTGAAAATATTGGTTGTGCAATAGAGGGAGAAGTTTCAAAGACATTAAGCTCTCAAAACCCTGTAAAAACAGGTGAGCTCCTAATGATTCATAGAGAGCAAGCCTAGCAGAGCTCACCTCTTATGTGGGATAGAAGTTGCAGCTTTCCAGTAAAGAAGCAAGGATCCTAGTGGCTGACAAGTGGAATGTGGCTCAGCAGCTTATGTCCCAGGGAGGAAGGCTAATTACATACCAGGCTTTAGCCAGAGCGAAGCCAGCAAGTCAAGAGAAATGATTATTTCTCTGTGCTCAGTGCTGATGAGCCCACGTTTGGAATACCAGGTCTAATTGTGGCCTCCCAGTACAACAGAGACATGGACAAACAGGAGCCAGTCCAGGGGTTGCTGCTTGTCTGGAGAAGAGGCAGCTAAGTGGAGATCTGTTTGGTTGTTTGCTACGTAAGAAGGAGTCATAGAGACATTGGAGGCAGGCTCTTGTCAGGAGTACACAGTGAAAGGGCAGCTGACAACAACCACAGGCTGTAATTGTAATTTAATTTGAGGGAAACATTTTTCACCATGACAGTGGCCAAATGCTAGAACAGAGGCTGTAGGTTCACTGATCTTGGAGACACTGAAAACTTGCCAAGCTTTGTATAACCTCATCTAACTTAGAAACCAGCATTACTTTGGAGGTGGGCGAGATTAGAGGCCATCCAGAGGTGCCTTCCACCCTGCAGCACTCTCCGATCCTTTGTCAACACAGGAGACAATTAGAAAACCCATGCAGGAAGGTCCCTACCCATGCTTCAGGAATTTGGGCTGTCACATAAAGTGCCAAATCTAATTATATAATTCATACTATTATGCACGTGGATATTTTGGTGGCTTGAGAGTTCTTACTCTGATGTGCTGTTAGCAGGTGTACACACATCCCATTTTTGTGTTTCAGCCGACAGGGCAAGAGTCTGTCTATCCGCCAGCTGGTCAGTACCCCTATCCTGCTGCTCCTGGAGGATATCCTCCAGCAGGAGGAGGGACCTATCCTGCAGCACCACCAAGTGCTGGGTATCCAGGGGCAGCAGGATATCCTTCCCCAGGCGGCTATGCTGGAGCTCCCCAGGCTGGAGGAATGCCATCTTATCCTGGAGGTAAGATCCTTTGTTAGAGTACCCCTCGGGAATGATTTCTGGTGTAACCATTCCCTGTGCTTGGCGGAAGCAAGAAAAGCAGCTTTGTTCAGCCATCAGTTTAAGCAGCAGCACGCAGGCAGATTGCCATGAGGCAGTAAATACCTGCATGCTGGTGGCAGGTACTTGATGACTTTGAGCCACTGCACTGACACAGAGAAATTGGTCTCTTGCCTAGTTCTGCTCAGTAACCTGGCTCTGTTTTGTCAGAACCTAAGTGCAAAGCGTTAAGCATGCTGAAGGCTTTTTGCTTCTTCTAGCTCCTACAGGCCCCGGGTTTGGTGTGCCTCCCGCGGGCCCAGGCTTCGGTGGCTATACGCAGCCTCCTGCCCAGAACTATGCTGGAGGTGGACCGGCACAAATCCCAGGTATGTCAAAAATAAGAAGCTCTGAGCAACCCAAGTTAAACCAAGGGGTCCCAGGATAGGTAACAAATTAGGCCCCTACCTTGGTTAGATTTAGCTGTCAAGGTTTGTATGCTGTACATCCCCTCCAGCCTTTCTTGGCCACCGCTGAAGGGCTTGATGAGAACCATCTTTGTAGCTGCTGTCTGATTGATGGTGAGGATGTAGTGGTTCAGGCACTTATCCTTTTTCATGCTGCAAAGATCTGATGAGAACTGTGAAATCCAGCATCAACATTCAAGTGAGTATCTAGCTGTTCCGTTATCTCAAAGAAATGGATGCATTTTTCAGATCTGTGTGTTCATGGTGATCCCTAGCATAGTGCAGGAAGCGGAAAGGATGCACACAGTTGCTTAAAAATGGCACTGTGTTTTTAATGCTCTGCGTGGTCAGTTACTGTCAAGACAATTTTTGTCCTGGAATGTGTCAGCTGTTTTTGCAAGAAATTCAGAGCACTGAAATCTTTTCTTAATGATTGCTTTGTTAACTCTTCATTTGTGTGGGCTGTCTGGGCTTTTGTCAAAGGCTGCAGTGTTTAATAAGGAGTGAACCTTCCAGTTCCCCCGTCACCAGTAAATTTAGTATTTTTAGAATTGCCTTACTGGTGTATGTACCAGAATGCGACTGTGATTGCTTCTTTCCATCATTCCCAAGGGTAGAAAGTTCTGATCATGATAGGTATCACTACTTAGGAAACAAGTTCTGTGCAGAGGTATGTCTGTAAATGGCTTTGTTTCCAGATCAGATAGCAATTACATAATAGGATGATAACTTATTCTTTTTATCTGGTTCTTCAATCTATTTTCAGTAGGATTTCCTGGTGGACAAGCACCATCACCAATGCCTGGTCCGGTAAGTGCTGTATCCTCTTCTGTAATTAATTGTATGTGGCTTCTGTAGATTTAACATTTTTACAACTGGTTTCCAACAATTCACAGTGTGTTCTGCATCAAGTGTTCCCAGCTACAATTGGTGCACAACCTGAACAAAACCGTAACTGTCTGGGTATACATGCTTCATCTGTAGAAGTATCACTTTGGCATTAGTGTGGCAGAGCTGTTCAGCATAACTACATGTCGCCCCAATTCTGTGTTAGACTGAAAAAAGGGGAACTAATGGACAACTCTGAAGTACTGATTCCAAAGTTGATTTCAATTTGAATTTTTGTTGTGCAGGATAGCGAGTTACACGTCACTCTTATTTTCAGCCTGCAGCAATGGTTCAGGGTACCCAGGGCACAATTCAAGCTGCTCCAAACTTTGATGCTGGAAGGGATGCAGAAATTCTACGCAAAGCTATGAAGGGCTTTGGTAAGTAAGCAGCAGAAACTTAAATTTCTGTTGGGCTAACTTCTTAATGACATTACATCCTTTTCTTATATTTTTATTTAAGCATATTTATTTTCTGCCTAAGCTTTTCAAAAGTTACACCTTCAATAATAGATGAAGGTATGTGGAAAATCTGATATATGGTAGTCACTTAATACATAACTATGCCTGAATGCAAGGTTATAAAATGCGTAGTTTAGGAAGGATGATTGTAAGTTCTCATATGAAATTGCCCTTCTGTTTCCAAGGAACTGATGAGCAGGCCATCATCAATGTTGTTGCTAACCGCTCCAATGATCAAAGGCAAAAAATCAAGGCAGCTTTCAAGACTATGTATGGCAAGGTATGCTCCCTAGTTCTCTGAATCAGTAAAGAGATCAAAACTTGCTGCTGCTGCTTTAACTGCCCAACTTCCCATCTGTCCTAGGGAGTGGTTTGGCCTTTTTTTTTAAATCCACTTCTTTTGACTATATTTCCTAATTTATCTGTGGAGATCTGTGGTATTTAACACGGTGCTGTCCTGAAACCTGTCAGCACCAGGGGTGGGAGAAGGTTGGGGGCTGGCTCTGTCCCTGACCAAAGGAGAAGCTACTTTGCTGTTTTAATGCTTGATCACTAGAAATCAAGCTTAAACTGTCCTTGTACTCGTGTCTGACACCACTGAGCTTTTTTAGGCACAATCCCTGCTACTTAAATATGTTTCTTCACAAGAACGAAACTAAGAAACTGTGGACTGGTTAGTCAATAAAAGGCTGAGATTGTTGAATTTCTCCACTCTGCTGTTTTTGCAACATAGAGTGAAATTTTTTTGGTTGTGGCACTTCTTCAGGACCTAACTAGGTCCTAATTAGTGAGGATAAGAGCTGAGCTGTCAGTGTTTTGGAAAGAGGTAAGTTTTTTATAATAAATAAAGCTTTAGAGGAATAACAGCACAAGGATGGAAATCAGTCACAGTTCTGGTCTGATCTTTTCTCAGTATATAATCTACTTGGCTGACGCTCTCCAAAGCCCTTTTTGTGTTTATAACTGAACAGGATTTAATTAAAGATCTGAAGTCTGAGTTAAGTGGAAATGTGGAAGAATTGATTCTAGCGCTCTTCATGCCTAGCACCTACTACGATGCCTGGAGTTTACGTCATGCAATGAAGGTACAGCTATCCTGAGAACAACATAGTTTGGAACGGTCTGAAAACGCTCACCTAAGAAAAGAGAATACCTGATCTCTGCATTGTTGAAACAGGCTATAGTGGCAAACAAATTTTGAGATTGGAGGGGTGTAGAATTCTTTCCTGCCGCACTCCCCAGTTCCAGACAATTTTTGCAGGATTAGCCAGTTAAGAGCAGTTTTCTACCTAGAAGAGGGTGAGAGACTGCAAGCCAAACTTTGTTCTCTGCCCCTTGGTCATAATCTTTGCTTGAACCTAGAAGAGGTCAGAGTGCCATTAAAACTATAAAAAGCCTGTTTAAACTGAAGGTACATACCTCTTCTTAATAGGAATACACCATTGATACTGAAAGATGTTTTTGGATTATCCCGTATTTTTTTCCAAAATACAACAATGACCAAAAAAAAATACTTGAAGGTCAGATGGTGGATGTATCTATTCAGGTATTAAGGCTGCACTAAGGATTAGGTGAGCCAATTGGTTTAAACTTTTAATAGAAATTCTTTATTTTGAGCTGCAGCCGGTGACTGATACTGGAAATGAGTAACTCAACCCATGTATGAATGCAGACCTTCTAAAGAACGTGGAGCTTAAATGAGGATCTGGCTTTAGTGGAGGCAGCAGCCGCTCCTGGTCATTTAAAATAACTGATGATATTACTGGAAGCCTCACACAGATCCACTCCTGTCTAATCCTTCCGTGAACAGAGATGCAGTAAGATCTCATTGTACACAGAACTCAGTTAATTTTTGTTCTGGGAAGAGGGAAACATCTGTGTAAAGTGATGGTGCTCCATGTTGAGGAAGGGCCCTATTTAGAATAGAGATCACAGCTGTAAGCTGACCAAAACAGTGTGCGTCTTTGGCTTTAATTATTATCACAAGGCCCTGCCCTCCTCCAGTATATTGCAGATTAAGGCTGCCAAAGAATTTCTTCCAAAACCATTTTCCAGTTAACCTTGGCTGATGTCACTCTTGCGGATGGCCAGTTTTGAGGTATTGTTTTTGAACTGGTGCAGAACTGAATGTTTGAGGAATCTTCATTCCATTTTAAGTACAGAACAGACTTGATGCTTTCACTCTGAGGATACTGTCCTTACAGTGTAGACTGTATTAAGCTGAAATAACAGATGACTGCTTCATTTCACAGCTGTAAAATACAAACAGGTAGCACTTTGTCATTATGCTCTCTTTGCCTCTGCATACAGGGAGCAGGCACTCAGGAGAAAGTGCTCATCGAGATCCTCTGCACAAGGACAAACCAGGAAATAAGAGAAATAGTGAATTGCTATAAATCAGAATTTGGAAGGGACATCGAACAAGACATAAGAGCAGACACTTCAGGACACTTTGAACGATTACTTATATCAATGTGCCAAGTGAGCTTTAATTTTTTTTTTTCTTTTTGGTAAGATAATGGTGTACAGTCTGACTTTGATGCATACAGTCGTAATGGCTTTATAAGTTAAATCCCTGTGTATGCTTAGCAAGAGCCACGGTTTTAAGAAATTAGCCTTGGGCCATTAAATTATTCCCTAATGACAAAGTGTGACATTTCAGTCCCTCCTAGCTATAAATCTATGATGAATTGTGCAATGTGATTTAGTACAGTATATGAATCTCATATAATTTATTTGTGAACACTTTGTTATGCAGATGCAGTCAATGGTACTGTAACACGGTGCCCCCCAGGGTGCCTCCTGATAAACCAAGATGCCTTTTTTTTGCATATACGGACCAAATAATTTGTATGACTCTGATAGGATATGGTATGTAGAACACCTTGAGAGCCCTGCTGAACAAACTAAGAGGCACCGCAGGGCAAAACTTACCTCTCTGCTTTCACTGGACTCCCTTCACATCACCAAAATTAGGGAGGTGCTGCTATTGAACATGGGTGAATATGGAAGCTTACTTATCCCATACATTCGGGCTTTTTGCTTTGCATAACAGTAACTTGCAGTTACCCACATTTAGGAAGAAATAAGGACTACTGCAATTCCCCATATTTCTTTGATCAGTCTGCCTATTTCCTACTTCTGTGACGCTTCTCTGGTTTGTTTGCCTCTACCTCAGTGAGAGTTCATCTATGCACTATGTATTTGGACTAAAAAGTTATAATCCACAAGAAAGCAAACCTTGAGAAGCTCATGCTAATTTTTATTTTCATAAATCCAGTACTTTACAATAATTGACAACCACATCATTTGAATATTAATTTAACCACAACAGATACAACAGTATTTTTGAGAGCACATATTCAGCCTACACAGCCAGCGTACTGAGCAATCCATGCACCAGGCAGCAAAAAAAAAAACAACAAACCCAAAGCACATAAAATGTTGTATAAGCCCTACTGACATATTAGAACTATAATATGCACTTTCTGGAGACATTCTTACATAAAATTAGCAAAATTAAATAAAATAGAAGACCTGAGAGATTTCAGGTGTGCATATTCAGTGAGATAATTCATTAGCTCATTTGGGAAGATTTTGTGCAACTTGAAGCCTAGAAACAAACAAATCAAGAGAAAGTTTAAGTTAAGTAAAACAGAGGACTGTGCAGTACTTACTAAATTAGAACTAGGAAACTGTATGCAGGGGTGAAATTCTTAGTCAGTATACCTGCAGTTTAAAGCATGCCCACAGCTAAGGCTTGGGGCCACCTTTGCGTTTATTGCCTGTAAGAGAGATTAAATCAAAGAATAGTTTAAGCAAATGTGATGTATTCCACTCTGGTATTACTCTTTCTGCTTCAAGCTTTGAAGATACGTGCTTGGTGTCTACACTGCAGGCACTTAAAAGCATGGCCTTCTCTCTGTAATTTCATCTGACAGCTATGTCTTTGCTTTTAGGGTAATCGGGATGAGAATCAGACTGTGGATTACCAAAAAGCTCAAGAAGATGCTCAGCGTCTGTACCAAGCAGGTGAAGGAAAACTCGGGACTGATGAGTCTTGCTTTAATATGGTTCTGGCAAGCAGAAGTTTTCCCCAACTGAAAGCAACAGTTGAGGCATACTCCAGGGTAGGAGTTCTTCACTGATTTAAAACTAGCTTGGTCGGTGTATTTTAAATTGAGGTTCTGCTTGTTACTGCATTTTATTTCATACTAATCTAATTTATTTGTAGATTGCTAATCGTGATTTATTAAGCAGCATCGACCGAGAATTTTCTGGAAATGTGGAACGTGGCTTGAAGACTATTGGTAAGTAATATGTTCTTCCCTCCCCTTATCCCTTAGGAATTAAACATTCTAAACATATCTGAAGAAGAAACCAGTTCAGCACTGGCCCTATGGCACATGAACGTACAACCCAAGATTCTGCTAGCTTCAATTATTCAGTAATTTCAATTATTCTAATTATTTACTTTACACTTAATTGGAAGAAGTCAGTTTGAAACAAGAGGAGACTCCATAGAAATTACTTGTGGCTTCCCTGGGAAGGTAGGCAGGCAGCTGCACAGCAATATGGGTCACCAGCTAGTGCTGGTGGCTCTGTGTTTCAAAGCTGTCACTCTGGTTGTGTGTCCTCAATGGGATGGCTGCGCCAGCCCACCTCACATGATCTGAACCTACTTCAGGCCCAGTCCCATTTCCACCCCTCTTTCCAAACACCACCTACCTGCAGAAAGCTCAGCTTTTGCTAAGAAAAACTTCAACAAAACATAAATTCTGTCTTGAATTCATGTTTTCCTGCTGACTTGTTCAAGTAAAGCCATTCAAATTTAGCACAATTTGCTGATCGTGAGAATGAGTATGATTTACTGGTACATCTGCTGACACCAGCCCTACCACTGCTTACCAAAGTGACAGCATTGCTGTAGCTGTAACGAATAAGGCAAAACTTCCCAGATTCTGTTTTGTTCAAGAGTTTTATGGGAAAAAATCAGCTCTGAGAATGATGTATAAGAATAAAGGCTCATCTTGGAGTGAACAATCTAACCAAAACAAGATCAATTCTGCCACTACTACAGTCAGAACATTTTACCATTATACCTCTCTTAGTGAGATTCTAGCAAAGGAACACAGGGAAAACTCTTCACACCCTAGAACCAGCTAGCCAAAGAGATGAACTGTTTTAAAATACCTATTAAGGTTTTCAGCTTTGAAAAGCACTTTCAGAGATTCTAACTGTTCATAACCGTAAGTTTTTGTGTGAGGAAATAACTCACTTGGTCAGCTTGAAAATAAGCTTAGTTCCTGTCACGGGAACTGGGTCCTCTCGCTGTCTACAGCAAAACCCCTGCTTCCATCTTGCCATGTACCACTATACAGCCTACAGTATTGGAACTAATTCTAAACATATACTTTATTGCAGTGCAATGTGCTTTAAATCGCCCAGCCTTTTTTGCAGAGAGACTTTATTACTCTATGAAAGGAGCTGGAACAGATGATTCTACCCTCATCAGAATTATTGTCACTCGCAGCGAGGTAAGAAACGCTCTCCTCTAGATCTTGCGTGTAGTGCAACACACTCTACCCTAGCCAGCTTATCACTTACTTCTTCCATAGGGGTAGATATCTTTTACGGCAGTGAAGCTTTTATGGGGTTTAGGTGCAGATGAACATCTTTGTTTCAAAGTCAGCTTTTACACAGTAATTGAATTGGCTCTGGCTACATAGCAGTACTGTGTGTCCGCGAGGGAGGAGGTGCTGGGGTGCTGCCTAGGAGTTAATGCCATGCACCATGTTGACGTTTTGTGCTTTTGTTGTCCTTTGTGTAGATTGACCTCGTGCAAATTAAACAGATGTTCACACAGATGTATCAGAAGACTCTGGCTACAATGATAGCAAGTGATACCAGCGGTGATTACAGGCGTTTGCTGCTGGCAGTTGTCGGTCAATAGAAGAGAATTATCTGGTTTTATGTTTTCTTTTTTAAAACAAACTGAGGGACACATAACGTGCTTTATGCAGATACTGACATGCCGTGTGTCACACATTCCTCGTGTGTAAAGGAATAATTTTAAATGTTGTATAATCAGATATGCTTTCTTGATGATTCTGTATGCTTGTTGCACTTATAATGGCCTTAATTTACAGCACATAATATTCTTTATTGTATAATAAAAGGTGTATCTTATCTACTAGCTGCTAAGCCTTAATCCTTTTACCCAGAGAAAACATGCAATAGCTCAGTGTAAGTCACATTACACAGAGTTTAAGGACCGTGGCAGAATCTGATGGTTCTCCCCCATTTAGTTTCTCAAATGAGTTACGATTAGTGGTGAGTTACCATTACACATAGGGCAGCAATGGAAAGGGGAAATAGTCTCAGATCTAATTTTGAAGTAGCTCCTTGTAAAGTAGGGGGTTATACAGTGAATGACCAAACAATGACAAATGCCAGCATCTAAATGCTAACGCTACGGAACACGTGTAAATCCCAATGGAAAGTGATTGTGACCTAGACAAGATAAATGACAATGTGGACGTCTTCAAAGGATTTAAAAAGAACAGCTTGTTTTTGTAGAAAGCCACAGTGAATGTCCCCAGCCGTTAATGTAACAGAAGCTTCAAGTCCAGCAGCTGGCAATGTGTCTCCATTGTATGCAACACTTCAGCAAATAATGGTTGTATTCCAGGACAGCCTCACTTGAACAGCAAACCCTGTTTCTATTATCCCTCAAACAAAAACATCTTGGGTTGGTAGAGTTGATTCCAACATGGCAAATCCTCCACTCTTACACAGCACATACAAAAAGGTTTTTGCAAAACAATAACAGATACCATACCAGAAAAGTTTTAACTACTTAACTAACAGCAATGGTTCTGCAACTTAAACCTAAACTTTAAACTTTTTCTGATATTGAACTTAAACTGAACTGTATTTTTAAAATTCCCAGGTCAGATTAAAATTAATTATTTCAAATACAAACAAAAGTGATGGAAGTTGATTTGGGAAGACTAAAAGACATTCCCCTCTGCATTACTTGGGGCACCCTTGACGCAGATTTCCCCTGGTAAATAAAAACAGATTGCCAGCAACAGCTCACCAAGCTTGACCAAAATTCTCATAAGCTTTGTGTCTTTATCTTTGCTCTTGAGCAAACTTCCTTATAATTGAGGCTTAGAATTTAGTAATTAAAGCATCTTAATCCATCTGTAACTTTTTACACGACTATAACACCTCCACCACTTCAATGCCATTCAAAGCAGATGCTGATTTAAGCAGGTGCTCACACACTACTGCTACAAGAAAAAAAGCAAATGAAATAGGGTGCTTTGTCTTAGTGATACTTATCTGTTTTATGGCAAAAGGGTATTTTCATTATGTGCTACTAATGAAGAATTGTTAAATGGGCAACAAGAATAATTGATAATGAAATTACAGCAAAAAATAGGAAAGCATGAGGAGATACTGTGTCTGCTGCCTGTGAGAAAGCCTTTGTTTCTATGTAACAGTGGCATTCAGAAAAGAAAGCAGTTCATGAGACCATTCCTCTCAAAAAGTTTTCACTCAAACCAGACGAGACCTGCCTCTAAGAAAAACAGCCCCAGCCCAGCCACATGTCTTTCTGCTGGAGGCCAGTCTTCACCATTGCATAGATACAATAATAGCGACTTTTTCATTTCACAACTGAAACTTGTAAAGCTTTGAAAGGAAAGTTGCCATTTAACACAGCAAATGACTTCAGGTGGTGAAACTGTGTGTGCCACCAACTACATGCAGGTAAGCTCCATGAGCAAGTCTGGCCAGCCCTGTTTGCCTCACCAGGCAGCAGCAAGTTTCTCAACAACTCAAGCCCCTGCTTTAAACAAACCCCAAAGCCCTTATTCAGGCACATTCTGCTTCTCAGCTTCACCAAATTTACAACAGTCAGAGCCTCCAGCCCACCCCTAAACACTGCCAGCACGCCCTACAGAGAGCACCACGGACAATGGTTTGATCCAGCACTTCAGGGAAGCAGTGCCCCATCCCCTGGGATCCAGACAGTGTCCGCTGTGCCCTGGGCAGGGCAGTACTACCTCCTCCAACTCAAACCACAAACCCAACAACCCTCTCAGCTTTTGCTACCTCCATCCTCCAGCTGGCAGAGCCGTTTTCAAGCATTCTCCCCACCTACTCAAGGACAGGCTGACAACACTCTTCCCTGCCCCCAAATCCCTGAAAGCAGCAAACAAGCAACACAAACTACTTACAGTTTTCTGGGTGGGAGGGTGTAATTTCTTCTCCCCAACAATGCAAGAATTAGAGGCAGCTCCAGACTTCACCTTTCAGAAACAGCAGTAAAAGATGAGCACCTCCATTCCAAAGAAAAAAACATGCCAGGCATAATCCTGTCACCCCACTCTTTGCTTCCAGGCTGACAGGAGACATGGCATGAAAACTGAAATCTGGTCCACTACTGCCCAAGAAGTTTTTCTTTCTTGCACGTACGCCCTCACATCTGACAAAAGCTGCTATGGACAACAAATCCTGAAGGGGAATCCTCAAGGAAGCAAGCATTGCTGCAGCTGGGCATGTACTCACAGGCAAGTACCGGAACCATCTCTCTCCAGCTACAGCGAGGTCTCTCCAGACAAAGGCTGAATCTATTTTCTCCAGCTAGTCTGAGTACTGATCACAACTAAGACCTGAGCATCAGATCACAAAAAAGACTATCTTGCGAGGCTCAGAAATTTTCCGCTGGCACTTACAAGGAGGAAGGAACCATCGTAATGTTCACCATGTGTCTGTTCTGCTCTAACACATCATATACAGACTATTCAACCTCACTAGTACTGGGGTACTTGACTGAGAAAACAGAAACAAAACCAGACTTACCTTTTTTTAACTTGATCTTCTGCCCTCAAACTCTGAGAAGAGCTTCCAATTAGAATGCATCTGCAACAAAGAAAAATCAAACATTAAAACTCCATTAGCAATAATGTGTTTGTTATTTTAAGTGTGGTTATTTTTATATTGATCCTCATCCCATTCATCAGTTCATCCTTACTTTAAAAATAATACACTAGAAAGACTAAATCAAGTACCTGTACTTGATGTCAAAACAGTCAGTCCTCCCCCTCTGCCCAAAAAGCAGCCCCAGCACACACTGGTGTCCCAAACGTTTAGTTCAAACCAACACACAAAGCGTAGCAATACTTAACAGCCTTACTAGGTGAACTAACACTGCTCTTAAAATCTTGTACAAACCAACAATGGATGTCCAGTGCAGCAGACAAAATAGCTTGGTATTTTATTTATCAAAGAGAACTCAAATGCAAAAAAAGAAGCAGCAATCAACAGTTAAATAGCATTTACATTAGTTATCTGCAAGTTAAATCTGACCTTTTAGGCTGTTGTTTTAAACAGCTTAAATTTTGAAGATTATTTCTGAACAATTCTCAAGGTCAGATTAGACCTACGTATGCCAAAATAAAACCAATACACAATGGTAGGAGCCGTAGCTCATGCACAAAATTTATTGTGTGCTACTGTTTATAAAATACTTGAATAGTTCAGAACATGCATAAAATTTCAACTGAGGGGAATGTACAGATTGTACTTCATAGCAAAACAAAAAAAAAAAAAAAAGAGATGAACTCTAGTGACCTAAGTTTCAAGTTGTGTTCCAGAGGATGAGAAGGACATGTAGCAGATGTCAAAATATATAACGAAGTACAGTGGCAGTCAGTACAGGCCAGTATTTGTGAACAAATTAGCACAGGGCTTCATTTTTTTATTTTAACCAAGCAGTCCTGTAGATACCAAATACATGCAGTCTCAAGTTTACACTTTCACTAATGCCTTAGCAGTTGAACACAGCAATTGCTTATGCGCTGCTTTGCCTGAACAGAAAGTACGTCCCACAGCTCGTTTCCTTTACAGATTTAAAAATAATAAAAAGCTTGCAGCTATGCAGCCCAGTGATTAGTAGCTATTTCTGCAACCGTAATACTCACGATGAACTAAAAGTACCCATAACATCTAGGTAACCTATAGATGTACATCATAGGTCTATATATTAAATATTTGCAAAATGAAAACATGCATACACAAAATACAATGCCAAGCTTTACAGACTTGATATGAATCAAAATTTACTTAAACAATGTACAAAGTTCAATTAAAAGTACCTTAAAACTAACACTTCCATATTTTTCTTACTTTTAAAATTAGTATATATAATAATTTTTTTTAAATTCAAGGTGGGGAAGAATCTTGAAAAAGCTGGGCAAAAAAGTTTCTAAATTAAATATTTTTTTTTTAAATCTGTGTTCAAGTAATAAACATTCCTACATAGAAATCTTCCGGTAAGCTGTAACTAAAAAATACAGTGAATACAATATAGAATTAGCAACATCAAAGGAGTAAACCTGAGGTCAGCATTTTACAGAGTGACCAACGGAGACTTTTTTTTTTTTTTTGGCATTTTTTCTCTCTATGTAAAATACAGTTTTTGCAGCCTCAGAAATTTTAAGACCATTCTAATCTATCGTTTTAAAGACATTTCATGAAACCAATGTCCATTAATAAATAATTAGCTCTTAGGGTTGGATTTGAAAGTCTGATTTAAAACAAACAAACTACCTCTACTGAAAGAAAAATCCCATTTGTAAACTCAAAAGTGTCGACAATGATAAGCATAAGATGCTAGTCTAGGTGTGCTTTATTGACAACAGCCCAATTCTTTCCTCAGATATCTTCCAAAGCTTCGGCAGCCACTGGTGGATGTTGCATAAATGGACGAGGCATGTTCCTAGGACGCCAGGTCACCACGCAAAGAGAGGGGCTGTTGTCTCAAAAGCATGATGGTCTGTCTTCAGAGGGATCAAGTCAGAGGGTTCTCCATCTCCTCTTAAGTAGTCCCTTTGAGCAATCCCCCTGGCTATTCCATCGGATGTCACATCAAAGAGCAGTAATCTAGGAATTCTCAGGCAAGACAAGAGTGAGTAAACCAGAAGCCGACATGGTCACTGTGCATTGTTGTTGCCAGTTCCATTGTTTCCATTGGCATTTGTGGTGTTTATAGTATTAATACCATCTTGCTGAAGAGCATCTTTCCTTGGTGGCATTCTCTCATTGATCCTATCCAAACCTTTTGCTTCTTCAAAACTGCAGATTTTATGTTGCGGAGAGAATCCTCGTATTGCTTAACAAAATGCAAATTTGATATGTCAGTAATGGAAAAAGAAGTCGAAAGCATTTACTTTTTCTAACAAATGATGCTTAAGAACAAGTAAGAAATCAGCCAAAGAAACTTATGGCTCCACATCTGTATTAGTAAAAGCTTCTCTAACCTGCTTTCCTGACACACTCAATGGCAATCCTGACTTCAGTTTGTTACAAAAATAACAAAGTATGGCAAATATTCTGCAAGGAGGAATCAAGGGTTTTAAGCCCACTTGATTGCTTCTGCATGTCCCTAGCGTGACCAGCTACAACAGCAACGGCTTTCTCCACCCAGGGTGCCAGGCTGATCTTAGCATCCCCCTTCTCTCTGGTGGAATGTCAGTAAGATCTGAGCACCACAGCGAATGCAGTGGAGGCAAAGCAACAAAGGGCTAAAAAGTCAGAGTAGATTCACATCATCGCCTGATCCTGCAGTTTTCATGCAGGCAAAACTGCGGGATGTGGTTTGCATTCTGTGCTAATTGTGTGGATGATGGAAACGGACACAACCACAATCACCGAGTTAGCACTGGGGTTAAATAATGGTATCGTTTAAATACAAAGGTATTTAAAATAACTATACAAAAAAGGTAATATTTTGCTACAGATCATTTTAATGAATGAGGTCTGTACTCAAATTTAGACCTGAAAATGGTTGATCACACAATAAGACCAAAGTCTTTGGGATGAAATAATTCTGTGGAGATTTAAGTACAGCTTTCCACTTACAACAACAGGACCTCTTGTAGGTGTGTGTGAAAACAGAATATGGCACTTGTTTATATCTTTTTGGGGTCTGACTTCCTTAATTGAATACACAAAGAATACAATCATTAAATGGTGCTTTGTGACCAAATCTGACAAACTCCAAAGGCTGCTCTCTTAATGGCTACATTCACTTAATTGAATATTGAGCAAGAGGAAACTGAATCTGAATACCCAGAACTTCAAGTAATTTGATGGAATTGTGCTCAATACCACTAACAAAGGACTTATATGCAACTTATTTAGCACAGAAGCACTAATAATTCGTGAAATTTAATATGCCTCAAGCTGACAGGCTGGTACATATACTGGAAATAAATTTGGTCAACAAATTACTTTCAAAATCTATAGAGAACAACCATTACATTTATGCATGTTGCACTAGCAGATGTGTTATGGGAAGTTTTAAAAAGATACATTCGAAGTAATTAGAATAGGCTGTATGATAAAAAGCATGCATGAACAACCCTCCTTCCAAATACAAGCCCTCCCCACAAACAAAACCTTGCACTTGAATGCAGAAAAAACCACTAAACACTACTGTATTAAGGACTTAAAGACAACACCACATTATCACAACATGCTATTATACAAAAAAACCTACTGCATATTTTGTAAAAAACAACAAAAAAAAGGACCAAAACCCCACAAATTTCCCTAAAATATTAATCATCACCCTAAAGTAAAAAATGAATGTTACATGTAAAAGGGATGAATCAATGCAGTTGATTCATCCCTGCTTGTGCAAGTTGAAAGTAAAACACGCCCACACAGAGTAGTTTTGCGTTCCCTCCCAGCCACCACAGATCTCTGCCAAGGGCAAAGACTCTGATCATACCTTTTTCAGCCTCAATTGCCTCTACAGTGGCTGTACAGAAGTGAGCAGATGCATGCAAAATGAATGAGAAAGATGAAGAGTGTAATATCGCATAGCAGAAAAGGCAATGAGCAATTTAATATAGAATGCTACGCCAGATTAGAGTACAATTAGTTAAATATCATAATTAAGGTTTTGGGGGGTTTGTTTTTAAGTTTAAGCAAAACTTCTTAATTTTAACTAATACAATTTATCAACTAAGAGTTACTAACTGCACATTTCTATAAGGGGTTTTTTTGGTGGTGGATTTTTTTTTTTTTTAGCAACAGAAGATTTCACCTTATGTTCGAGTTGTGGTATGGTTTAACAAAAATACTAAAGATCTATTTGAGACTACAGTTTCTGAAGGTTAAAATGCATTTGTGAGCGTCATTAAACTACCAGGCAGGATGCTATTAAAAAAAAATTAGCATTGTTCTAACAATAAGAAATTATTTTTATGTCTAGTTCCCTGAAATTTAACTGGCAGTTCAATATCTCACCAGATTTTAAGCTCAAATGGGGTATCTCCGAGAACCATAAAAGGCAAATCTAGCAAGTCATATTTACAAAGTCTCATAAATCATTTGGTTAATTCAACAAAAAAGTCTTCAGCAGGAAGAGGTCTAAAATGAACATCATCTTGATAGGTAAATTAATGGGAACATGAAAAGAAAATCTAACTTGCTAGTTGTTTTTCCAACTAAACAACCATGACATCTGCTGTAACTTCTCAGGTGTATGGTACTTCCCAATTATTTTAGCTCTGGAAGTCAAAGCTTTAACATAAGAATTATCAAGATATCAAAATAACTTTAAATCAGGGCAGACTTACTAAAGAAACTACTTTGTAACCATGACCTAATTGGGAAGCTAAGTTTCATTAGTGGTAACAACTTCTATCTCCTCTATTCTGTGCCATGTCTCCAATACTATAACTTCAGAAATAATAACAAAAAAATAGCATACATAGTGGTAAATCTACTTGCATAGTGCCTGATACAGATTGTTAACAACAAAAATCATAGCAGGGTACTCAAGCAACTGTTGGGGAAACTGGCTATATAACAAATACGGCTTTCTTTAAAACAAATGAAGTTTATCACTTCTCATTTCATATCCAACAAAAATCAGACAACATTTCAGTTGCCTGCACAATCTAGTTATGTATCAACTACCTACACTACGCCTTAAGCTCATATTGTGGCATAAAATTATGATTTCCACTGAGATACTCTAAAGAAATATAGAAAATAAGGTATTTGCGCTAAGTGCTACTGCAATAATGTGGAGTACTTAAAAGTAACACAGCATTTAAACTTTTACATACTGCACATTCCACAGTACCCAGAAAAAAAAAATCCTGCCCTTTTACCTACAGAGCCGAGGGTTATCCCTGAATTAAATCAAAAAGCCACTTCAATGGATGGCTATTTATGTTTACATCAAGGGAAAGAAACTTTCTCAAACTGTAATAATTAATTAGTTTAGGAATTGTTTTAGAAAGTCACCGAATACGTACTTTGATACCACAATCAATGTGCCATATAAGTACAAAACTATGTAAAACAACCACCTCTTTCCAACATTTCCTGTTACCTGTGAAGTCTTTGTTTTCAATCTTTTCCTGAAAAGATCACGGATACTGATTTATCTCTGTAAATTATGTAGTTTGGTCATAAATACAATTTTCAAAATTTACTCCTAGTCCATTCTACTCATAGTACTATTATTCAAAAAAGATCTTTGAATATTACATCACAGTTAAGAAAAAAAAGAGTTTTCAACTTGACATAAAGAACAAACTGACTGGAAAATACAAGTACTTAAAAATGCATACATGTAAAGACTGAATTTGGAAAAACAATTTTGTTGGATTCTCTTTTGCAGGTACATCTAAATAAAACCTATATTCTCTGTAAACCCTGATAAACCTCAAATGAAAAAAAAAACAAACCAAAAAAACATGTCACGCTAATGCAACAGGTAACCCTGAGGTCTTCAACCAGAAAATTCTCACCTTCAGAGCAATTTTTAAGGAATGGGCTTCAATGGCATTTCCATACTTGATTCCAGCTCTTCCCCTACTTTACTTAGGGGACAGATCTGATATAAAAATCCTTGCCAACCATCAATATAAACCCCAACCCCTACTGACTGTGAGGACAGCAACGGCAGAGAAGTGTTTGGCTAGTTCAATTGATCCCATGGAAGTACTAACAACGTTTTTATTTAGGCTTGTGTTTAGAATGTTGCTGAGGAAGGCTAGGTGATTTGAGATTTTTTTTAACAGATGTTGACCCAATTTGGAAAATAATATTGTTGGATTCAGTTCATGGAATAAATCACTAGGAAATACTACTTTAAAGAGCAGTACTTAACACAGTCTTTTAATATTTCAGTTACCAAACTGCAAGCAACATAAATATTTAAAAACATAAATCTACATTGTAAAAAAATTTAGAAACAAAGTCTACAATTCCCCAAAGTATACTTCTATCCTAGTACATTACAACTAACTAAAAATAACCTAGTATTTGTTTTTCAAAAGCATATCCATATATTTCTGAGGGGAAAAAAATAATTCATATACTGACTTCCTCCATAGGATGAAGTTTTAAACTTTTTTCCCCAAAATTAGTTTTTTAAACTGACTTGCCTCTGTTTAATGCTTTCACTACAGTTAGAATTTGTATTACTCAGACTGCTCTGCTCAGCTCTAACAATCTGTTCAAGCATTGCCCATAGAGCCATTTATTAGACTGACTCATGTGTTTGCTGCTTTACGTCAACACCAACAAGCTTCTTTCCTCTGGGAATGGCTCGTATCTCACAAGAGATGGCAGCTGCGGCTGCACAGTTCCTGCAATAGTCGTGGTATTTCCCAAGATCTGGCATGGAATATGTTACTGACATTAACAACCATAATAAGCATATATGCAAATATTCAATCTGCACTGCCTAAATGGTGACTTACCAACGTATTTTCTATACATATTTGCCCTGACAAAAAAATTCAGCCCAGGTCTCTAAAGAAATATAGATACACACTCCAATTTCTAACAGCTTTCAGAGCTTCTCACAGGATTAACAGTAACCAGCACAACTACACCTTTTGTCAATGTGCCTCTGAAAAATGAGCACTCACAAGGCTGAAACCTGGAAAACACACTAGTCATTTTTGTGAATCTTAAAGCAAATACAAGAATAGAATAATCCCCCAATAAATATTATGTTCTTTTATTTTCTCTGATCTAAATTAGTTTAAACAGTTTACCGTATACTGATCAATATGGTACAATATACCTCAAAAAGTATTTGCAGTAAGAAGTCCAACTATACTGTTAGTGACCAAGTTTTTGCCAAGAATGTGAATTCATTTGTATTATGATGGTTTAGAAAAGTATCAGTTATTGAAGTGGTTTTTTTCATTTACTTCTAGCTTTGCAACTGAGCATAACGATTTAACATGTCAACTTTTAAAACACTGAAACGATAAAATTCTTATCAGTAAAAAGAATCTACTGCAATTTAAGGAGAACTAACAGTTGGCATGAGTTATTTAAGCAATCAACATGACTAAAACAAATGAAGCACATTAACATAGTGCATGAAGGAATATTGCCATCAAGGGTTCTAGTCAAGAAAAAAACCCCACACCTACAAAAGTCCAAACTACATTTTGCGTGCTTTCCAAATGTCCCGCATTTTCAGCGATGGTAGAAAGTCAAACATTTTGTGTTAAAATATTTTCTAGTCAGTTTGATCCTCTCTGATATTTTTAATGCAACATGGATAAAAATCTGTTAAATGAGTGAGAGGAATGCAGACTCACTTTTTAAAAGCATAATAAAGTACCTTATTGAACAATGAAAATTAAAGATAGAACATATGCTTTTGGAATAGTTGGATGGATCAGGAAACACACACCATATTTCTTGTCATAGACATTCACAAAACAATCACATACACACACTGGACATATAAACTTACTTGTAGACATTATATGTCCACTGAAAAAAGACTTAAAACGTGACATTCATGTTCCAAAGCTTTTGTAAAACAGCTTTGATAATTTGATAGAAAATGCAGTGAAAAGCTTGAAAAAAAAAAAAAGCTACAAAGAAAGTTTAAAAAAACTTAGTAAACAGCCTAAGTCACAAAATGAGAAAAGAGTCTACTCTTGGAAAACAGATTGCATAAAAAGTGGTATTCATGTATCACGATCTTTCAACAGTCAAAATCCAGTGGTCCCACACAACAGCTCTACACTTTCTAGTAAAGCCTGAAGGTGGCCAATAAGAATTCTTTAAATAATTTATGTTGAATGCTACTGATCTGAAGTCCAGTTTCAGACTGGTATATTTCAGTTACCCACCATTCTGAACAGAAACCTGGACTAGATTATTTTAATCCATCTAGTACAATCTCATGGCCTTCTCCCTAAGTCTAATTAATCATTTAAAGGCCTTCTGAAAAACTGATCCAATGACTCAACAAACTAAAAAAAGAAGAAAAACCTTTTACAAAATATTCAATGAGCCAGATTACAGGTATATTTTGCATAGAGTTCTTTTTATTTTCATGCAAAAAAGTATATGCACACTTAATAACACCCTTTTATTTTGATTTATTTACAAGTTTTAAATTCAATCCCTTTATTCTCAACTGATTTTATAACAATTACTCAATATTTCTCAAGTACATTATTGTTCAAAATGCACAGACAACGTGCAGCAGCAAATGCAGCAAACCTCAAAAACAAGGTGCTACAACATTGCTTCTACATCAAGAGACAGACAAGTGTCTGGGGTAGTGGTTTAATTTTAACACTTATACAGACATACATCTATACCTAGAGAGAGACAGACAGATCTAAGAAAGCAGCTACATCTGCAGAGGAAGGAAACAGCATGTTACAAGGACAGTTCAGGGAGGTCAATTATACATAGAACATTTGACAAACAACATAGAGAACAAACTTTGGCATTAATTACCAGGGTACAAAACGCAGCACATTTCAGTCTATTAATGGAGCACAGTATGGAACTCTGCAGCCAGTAGCTGTTTGTTAATGTTAATATCAACAAGTATTTGACACTGTCAATGAAAATACTAACACATCTATAATAAAAACATTCAAATGGAAAGCAGACGAGTAATGATGCAAAATTTCATTGCCATTTTTGTATCTGTAATGATCAAACGCTTCAATACCAGATCTATAAAGTCACTCCAGGCATCTGTGCCACCTGAAAAACTGTAAACTAAGGAAGCTCAAAGTCTGAAACATGTGGCCTGACACCGCTGAACTAATTTGCTTTAAGTTTTATACCCTGGTTAAAGTATCCATTTCACATTGCCTGATTAACACATAACACTATGCTTGTATCAGCCGCTAAGACAAGAACTGAAAAGCATAAGAAATTCCCTGCATGCATTATGTGTGGTGTTAGCAAAAGAGTGAGATGTGCCCCAGTCCATCTGAGGCACAGCAAGTTGCATAACATCATTACCACTTTGCAGGGTCTGCCGTCCTCCAGCCAACACTCCACTAGGTAACATTCCAGTGGGAGTCAAGCCCTTGAGTGTCAGCACACTTTCACTCTCCTCCCTGGTGGGAAAAACAAACACAAGAAAGCCTTAAATATCCACTAATGAAGACTTGGATTAAAGTAAAATAAGGGATGGGAAGAGGGAGAGCCTATTTCTGCTGCGCTTACGTGTGTCAAGACTGAATGCAAATTCAAATTCGAGCAACTAGAAAGGGTAAAATATCTCTGTTCCAAACCAGTCTTTCCTCTGCCCAGGAGTTAT
Organism: Coccyzus lansbergi; assembly: GCA_033558105.1. Taxonomy (NCBI): domain Eukaryota; kingdom Metazoa; phylum Chordata; class Aves; order Cuculiformes; family Coccyzidae; genus Coccyzus; species Coccyzus lansbergi. Next base: position 3,003,429 of record JAUMJK010000178.1, on the reverse strand, counting down.
AAGCACTGATTGCTTCTGAACCAAATTATGAGCAATTATTCAAAGCTAATGAGCCTACATGTGAAATTAGCACTGAATGCCTCGTGAGGTACTAAATGTATATCAGTGTCATAAAACAATCCACAGTTTTCTTCAAAGTGTCTACGCTTCAGGAAGTACCAACATCAAAAACATATTTCTATTGGAACAATTTTCATCTGTGGAAAACTATACATTATGGGTAAATGTCACCATGAAATCTGCAGGTCTAGACAGGTGCAAGAAAATGATATTTTTTAAAAGCTGAAAGCAAACAAGCACCAACCTGAAAAAAGCCCCAGCCTGGTCCTCAGCTATCTGGTATGCCAGAGTTTTTCTGAGCCAGTCCCGACCTCCTCCATTACCCCCCTGATTTCAATTTCTCTATTTTGGTATTGTCTTCCCAACACTCACAGTTAACAGCTGCACAAATAATGTGTAAACTAAAGATCATGTTCTCTAATTTCTTGAAACATGTCTCAAAATATAACCTAAAAATATCGTTTAACCAAACATATGAACACTAACGGGGTGCATAAAATGCCAAACAAGATTCTGATGCATGAGGATCTCCTTGAAAAATGTGTGGCATTCATTATCCTGAAACAGACGTGTTTTCCTAATTTACATAAGAGGGGTTTTAGGAATGCAGAACTCATGCAAATACCTGAGAACAGAGAAGACTCTTGCCATCTTGCCAATTGCACGAATTTTGTTCCTGATAATTTCTTTCCGAGCAGCAGCTGTACCTACTTTCAATGGAATAAGAGAGAGTCTCAAGCTCATGAGTATTTACAGGGTCAGCATTTTAAAGTGCATCAAATTCAACACAACTGTAATTTCAGTCCTCTTCACAGGAGGCCAGGTACCCAAGCAGTTAACATCCCAAAGTTATAGAATTAATGCTTCAGAATGCCATCAAAACCATCATCGTCTCTGTGTCCACAGAACATGCACACAAAAGTTTAGGAAATCACTGTGATCATCCTAAAGCTACCAAGCATCTAAATTACAGTCACTGCTGTATAGTAACTACTGTAATTCATCTGCCTAAATTTCACAACTGAAATTCTTCACTGATGTCAATATGTATCAAGAGGTAGGCACACAGCCCAATATAGAAGTCAAAGAGATACTAAAGCCATAAAAAAAAAAGACTAGTTGCTAATTTTTACACAGCTGTCTAAGAGAAAACAGTAGTTTGTTTGCTTGGTTTTATGCTAACTTGACAAAATACACTCTCACAAAAAAACCTCACAAAATAAATGCCATCAAATTGCAGTGTGACCTCCCTTACCACCTAGAGCAAGCTCCCTGTCACCTCAGGACTGCACCATTTTCAGAAATTGATCTGGAGTAAATACTGCATATTTCACAGAACAGAGGGACACTGTTTGTGACAGACAAAAGTGAGGATAAAGCCCTGACAGGAGTTGGCGACTAGGAAAGACAGATGCCTTTGTTTCTCTTGGTGTTATAAAAATGGAAATTCCTCTCCAGTTGGTGTTGCTGGACTGCTTCAATGTCTAAAACTAAAAGCCATCCTACCCCCAACATCTTTTCTTTTTGCTGACTCCTCAATTCCACAAGAACAGTACAGGTAAATGAGATCTCAAACCTCAAGCCTGTCTCCTTCTCAGCCACCAGGGGAGTATTAATCCCTAAGCTAAGAGTAATTCAGTCCTACTTTGAATTCAGCCACAAGGGACAGAAAGTGAACAAACTCAAGACAACTCTGTTAGGTAATCCAGATCTTCCATAGATCACTGTTCTTCAACCCTGGGAGAAAAGTACTCATTAAAATGCTGGAATTAGCAGGAATGTAGAAGAGAGGATCACGGAAGCAGGCAGAAGAAAGCTGCACACCCACAAATCTCTCCACTTGCGTTCAAAAACAGCAGCGGTGGCAGAAGCCTTTTCTCACCTCTGCTCACTAGTCTTTAGCTTCCACATGAGAGTACGCTCACTCTAGCACAGCAGACACGCTTTCCAGACCACAGCTGCAAAAATGCAAGGCCTTCTGTTGCACAGCGGCAGGTAGACTTCCCACCCCGACACCAAACCAAATCAAATACAAAAGGTAAGGCATATAGGGGCAAACAACAACAAAACCACATAGCAAGGAAAATGTATAGAAGTGACAAAGGAAAAAGGGAGGAAGAGACAACCTTTACATGAACGCAATGCAAGTATCTCAGAGTGTAACAAATCTGCCAATCCATTTAAATGTAATGGAAGAGCCAGGAGCTACCAAGTAAAGCTTAGTTAGACAAAGGAATAACTACAATAAACTGCAGACATCAAATCAAAAGTAGCAATAAAAAAAAGAACGCTCACAAAAGATTTTGAGTAGGGTAGGCTGAAACATTAAATTTTTACTGAAAATATTTAAAATTTTTTAAGAGTTCCAGAAGCTTCCACATTCTCTCTTTGAACACTATTAAATAACAGCTTGAGGATCTAAAATGAGGAGGGGATGCTTACTGAAATGGTTTGGGCTAAATGACTGATCTTTATCTACAAGTCCCTCATTTTTTCTCCCACCTACACCACTTCGAGGGCTATCCTGCTGCAGAGCTGTAAGATGCAGGCTGGAAAGCCTTCAGGCAGTGACAGGGCTCAGACCTCACCTCTGAAAGGTCCCCACGCCTTAAAAGGAGAAGGGATTGTTTAGGGTAATTTGGTTGGGTTTGGGATTTTTTACCATAATCTTTCATTGTCCCAGTCCCCCAGCAGCAACGCATCCAAGCCAAAAGGTCGCACACGTTACTCCAGGCTGCAGCACCCCACTACTGTGGCCATCAAATCCTAGTGAGTTCAGAAAGGGGACAGCAAGGCAACATCTGTCTGCAGAAGAATGCCTCTACTACACTCTGAATCAGAGACCACAGGACAGAACAACTCTCCCATTCTCCATTCTCTAAGTCTGCACAAGAAACAAATTCTGAGATGCTCATACTATTACGTTCCAAAGAATTCACGTACCCTTTGGAAACGTCTGTATAGTCTAATTCATTCCCCATTATTAGAATCCTTCCCAGGAATGGACAGATTTATACAGAGAGTAAATGAATTAAGTAATTAATGGTCAGAAGAATTTTTCTGCACAAAATAATCTACCCTGAAAATTCCAAAAATAAGTGACAGACCATGAATAGTTAATAGGCTTCTTTTTACATTTTGTATCCAGCCATCTTCAAAACTGCACATACAACCAAAAAGTACCTTTCTGACATCTCGGGTGAAGGAAACTAGAAGTACTATACAAACCAGGTTTTGGAACATTTGTATAAACACATTCCATGCACAATCGTAAACAAAAAAAAAAGTCACCATAAAATTATTAAAGAGCAAGACAGACAACTGAACGCTCCCTACACATGCAGGACCAAAGATAAAATTTTAGAAATAGGTCAAAGAATGAAATTCTACAAAAAAAGGAATGAAAAAAAGGAGGAAAAAAAATTCATGCACAGAAAGACAGATGTCTTGGAATATGACTTCTGATAACATGATACATAAGCCTTTATAAAAATCCCATTAAAATGGGTAATAATAATAAAATGCTACATATGTCCCTCAATAGAAAGGTATTTTCTGCATTAATACTTATACTACCAGAATCTATTAAGTCATATTTCAAAACATTCCAACTCTGTCTGGTCTGTACCTTTTTTATTGCCATATATGAGTCGCTCTTCAGATGGAGAGTCCAGAAAAAAAGGAAGTGAATGATGGAGAAAAAGGTGAGTGAGACAAACAAAATAAAGATATTTAACTTGGCAGTGGTAATAAAGAAGGAATGGATAAGAAATGTGAAAAAATAAAATGGGAAATAGCAACACTTAAGTGCATTCATAGAACAAGAAGTGGAATTGTTGAGTGCATTGTAAAATTTGACGATAAACAAGTGAAAGCTTGAAAGTCAACATTAAAAAAAAAATCTTCACATAGAAAGATAAAGCATAGACAGTACCTAGGTGGCATTAAGAGATGTATCAAGCAAATAAATTGTTAAATGAGACAGAAAAATAAAATAATTCATTCAAATTAAGAAACTGCAGTTGTTGTGCTAAAGACAGAGCATAGGCAATCAACTGATAACTGCACTTACGTCAGACAACCTAAATCCCAACATCCCAGAATACCGCCAAACCCTGCGCTGCAAGTGCTTGGTGCAAGTTGCTTTATGCTCAATTTAGTAGTATTACCTGAATGAAAACATATATTAACAGTTTCCAGGATCACATTTGATACTATTTCCGAGTTTTCCAGTTCCTGGCAACAATCTAAAAGGCCGCAAAATTCCAGTAGCTCATAACCAATGCATTCCAATCTAAACCACACAGCTGCTTGGCACAACACTATTCAGCTACCAGCAGCAATTATCAGACATTAAGAATGGAGTCACAACTCTAGTATTCTTTATAAATGATCTTCAGTGCTCCTCAAAGATTGCTGAAACTTTTCTTCCTCCTAACCACCAATCAAGCCACCAAATCAGTTCTGTTATAAGATAAAATGAACCAAGTCTGAGAAACTTTTAGGTGTGGCATTAAGCACTACTGTAAAACAACAACAGAAAAAACTGCGATGTGCTAAGTCTTTGTGTGCCTCTTAATCACTGTGCTAGAAATATCTCCTTAACAATCTACTATATCACAGAATTAAAGACAAAAAGATGTCATAATTTATTATATAAACACACTATACAAAGTACATACGAAAGTTCTCCTAAATTTTATACTTTAAACTCAAACACAAAATTTACACTTGCATTTCATACCTTCTCTACAATACTTTGCCATTGGAAATACTGTATCAACTCTTCTGAAGAGCAGTCAATACATCATTAAAGATCTTTTAGTAAATATATAAGAGCATAGTAAGTTTAGAATTTTTTAATTTTAAAATGACAAGAAATGATGAAGTTTTTCCAGAAAAAGTTTCAGTTTTAAACAGAAGTCCGATATGAATATTTGCAAAGGAGATCATTACTGCTTCTTGGTCACAAACACAAAACCACAATTCCCTTCTCTGCCCCCCCAGGTGTCATTACATAAAGAAAAATGTGAAGACAATTTTCCTCAAAATCCAAGTACTGTTATACCAGTTGAATTCAACTACTGCTTCCCAGGTTATTACCATTAAAAAGATTTATTTATCTTAAAGTAATCCCTACCGTCAAATTGATCTTCTCCCTCTGTCATCAGTTCATCATCAGAGCAAATGCTTAGAACGTTCACCAACATTTCTGTTACTGCACAGGAAAAAAAACCAAACTTATTTCATTCCCTATAGAATTTAAAATGTCCATGTACTCAAGATACAACAAGTCACCAGTAACTACAGTGAATTAACTTTCCACACCACAGCCATTGCTCAGCAATCCAGTATCAAAAATATGTGGTCTTCTTCATGTGCACTGTCATGGAATTTAAAAAGCTCTGACAAGTAAGTAGGTAAGAATTTTATCACCTAACAATCAAAGAACACACAAAGCCTTCCCTCCTGTCTTACAAGGAGTTCTTTAACATAAGGATTCTCCTCTTGTGTATTATAGCTTTTACACTAGGATAAGCACTGGAACTAGATTTTAGGTAAAACGTACTTAAATATGACAACATTTTTGACTGCTCAAATTTAGGTTGAGAACGAGAAAGCTGTTCCATTCCTGGCACCTGCAGGCATGAAACAGAAAAATACCATAAAACTCTGGTGCAAACTACAAGTCTTTTCAAACTCCCTTTAAACATATCAACATAGTGGATTCAAAAAGCTTGTATTTTCTTTCACCGGGAATCACCTTATTCTGCCACTCAATCTTTCCCACGTGTATCAGACACTCTTAGTGGGACAGCCACACTAAGAAGTGTCCAAATTATTTGTGTTCAGCTGCTCATTAAAGACAATATAAACAACTCTAGAAACTCAGGTTTATATGGCCATAGATATATAATTTCACGAACACTTTTTAAAGAAATTTTAAGAGCTTTCTAGATCTCTATTATAAGAAGGGCAGTTCCTGTCACAGAAGGATTTTAAACAGACCTAAATAGCCTCTAACCTCATTGCTTTTCAGCTGAAGACTACTTGGAGCCCGAGTGTCCTAGATTCAGAGTTATCAACTCTAGAGGGGAAAAAAAATTATCTAAATTATCCTTTTTACAAGAAAAATTATAACTGAAAAAGCTATCTTTAATGAAGGTCAGTATGTAATAACTATACAGAAAAGTTAAAATTTCACATGAACAACTCAACATAGTTTATATCGCTACAAGATTAATAACATACATAGAATACAAAGACTTTTCATATTGACTTCAAAGGCATTACTTCACAATGCAGGTACAGGCAGTTAACGGAAATCGCAAAGCAGAAATAGTTAACAGAAATTATTGGGTGGAGTTTTAACTATCTTGACTGAAAAAGGTGAAGAAAACCAAAACCTGTAGAACAAGTTGCATTTCAGCCTGTCTCAGAAATGGCATTTTCACATGCCAAAAACCCCCTCCGAACCTATTTAATAACCTCACCAAATCTTCTACCTGATAAAGACAAATACAAACACCCATTTTCACAAAAACTATGCCATTAATCTCTCAGTTGTAAATATATTGAAAAAAACCCCCCAAACCTCCCTAACATCAATCTGGGAGAAATCGGGAAGATATTCACTGATGTGTAACTTTAGCCTACCTTTTTCTCCAACAAATGGCAAAGACCATGTGAAAACATCCATAAAATTTGGTAGCCAGTAAGGATGTGGAGAACAATTGAATTGACGAATATTCATCACATTGTTTTCATACTTTAATACAGCAGCTGAAAATAGAATTCAGACATTTTGAAAAGAAAGGTTAAAACTTGCAAGTACCACACATGTAAAGTTACAGGTTTGTTTCAGATCTACTATATACTAGACAAAATGATCCCAGAGATAGTCTATTACCTTTCTTTCCCAGGATTTACAGGAATAATTTCTACTGGAGAACAACTGATTTTTTTATTGCACATGTTTCAGTTTAAGGTACTGTTTCATGTCAACATAGTTCTCTACTATACTGTTATAGGCCTACAATGAATATAGATTTTAAAAGGTCCTGAAAAATGTACTTTCAGCAACTTTAACAAAATCTGAACTCAGAAGAGCACCATATCCAGTATATCCAGATTCAGGTTCTCTCATACATGTCTTTCCACATTTTAAGTCTGGAGTAAAACTACAGAAATCTAGAACTTCATGGAGAAAGGGAAGCACAGAGAAACAAAATCGAAAACCAGAAGCATCCTAATGCTAAACTGCTGACTGCATTTTTCCATACTTGGCTTTTCCACACTTGCTTGCATCACATTGGGAATAGCTGACAGGAGACAGGACTCTTAAAATGCTATTTCCAAAGACACGATGAAAATATGTAAGAAGCCAGCTGAAGCTATTTTTTTTTCTCCTTTATGTTACAACCAATGAAAGTAACAACAGCCCATGTTTTCTGCAATACAGTTAAAACACCCTATGTAAGGGGCACGAGTTGGAAGGTGGTTCTTCAGAAGTGGGTGGGAGAAAATGCAATGTATTTCATAGAAAAGAGGTCTTGGTTTCAAAGGACACTCTTTGAACATCTGGAGAGCACTCATCACATACCTGGGATGCCACACTTTAATGTCCTACTTAATTTCAGCAGGCTTTATTTTTAATTATTTCTGTTGTTGAACTTTGTTCTCATCTATAAATAATATTAATTCACAGCACAGCTCTTCTCTGTAATGTTGACTTGCAAACCACTCCCCATACCATTAAACACGCTTCTCCTGTGCAACTTTATCTTAGGTATAGAATGGACAAAAATTAATTCCTTCTGTTTTATAGTTCCCTAATAACACTAATGGTGATCAGTATGCAGATCAGCACTTGCTCTTTCTTTGCTCCCTACACATGGCCATTATGGCCATCCAACACGTTACACAAACTACCCTGGGCAAGGCTTGCTGGTCTATGCCTCCTCCCTTCCTTACTTAGTATAGACAACTGGAGGGGTGAAAACTGACAGCAAAGGAAAGCCCAGCCTGACTGGAAAATACCAGGTAATACGTTCCTAAGTACCAAGTAGCAACAATTTTTAGGAAGGAAGTATTTGCCCATGCTTCAAGGTACTCTTAACAGGAGACTGTCACTTATGTCACGTGCTCTTCTTCATAACATAACTTTTATTAATGGGGCCTTTTTTGTCAATTAATCTCTTACCTGGCAAAAAAAAAAAAGTTGCTATTAGATGACTTATGTAGTAAGACATTTTTATTTTATTATTACATAAAATTATCAATTACAAGTTGTTACCTTTATTATTGTAGACATCCAGGTAATTGGGTGCTGAAAAAATCGTGATTAAGGACGGGAACCCTGTAGTTTGACTTTTCCTGTACATTCTATAACTGCAAAACCAAACAGATTATTTTACATCATACAGCAATAAGCAATTAATTTTTATTTTACACTGTGAATAATTTCTTGAAGGACATAAAGCACTTACCCTGCATCTTGTGCTTCATGTGCTCTAATGATTGACAACAAATTATTATTTTGCAAAAATTCACAAACTGCTGGATAGCTGTGAAATGAAAACAACTGTGAGTAAAAAACTCCCTTGATATATGCAGCAAGAGACAGCATTAAGATATCAAATAGATCATAGCATACTCTTACCTATAAAAGTACGAGCATCCTCTGACTGTATTGTGACTGAAGTGCTCTTGTGAATTTTCATTTCCAAAGTCTTCTGAAGGATCTGACCACAATAAGTCACACATTGGTCCAAATGCTGGAGGCTCTTTGAATCTATCTAACTGTTTGAGAAGAGGCAACAGCACAAAGACTCTTTGAATATTAAATCACGAAGTTTTACACATTTGTTAAACTACATATCCATCAATACCAAGCATTTTTAGAATAAATCCCAACCATATCAAAGAGAAGTAGTTTCTGTATATTTTTTCCTCTCCTCCTCATGAAATAAGGCAGAGGCATGCCAAAAGAACCAAACCTGTTAAGAGCAATAAGATTTATTAGTTGTAAAAAGAAGGGAGATAAATTCCAGACTGATGGATATGTGTAATACACAGCCAAGTTACAGACAAGGAACAAAATGGTCCTCTTTCATGCACATGCCATATCTACCAATCTGGAGACACTACTGAGTATTAGCAAAGAGAAACAGTACAGGAAATAAGAATTATAAAAGAAAAGCATGAATAATTAGCACTGACTAGAAGAGACTAAATATACCATCCAAAACCATAAAAAACCCAACTATAAAAACCCTTAAAACACCCATCTCTGCAATGGATCATTTAGCAATGTGATGAAGAGGTGACTATCTTAGCCTCTTACAGTCCTTCTTGCATACAGGCTTTATTTCTCAGCTATAGCCCCGGTATAATGGGGCATAAGCATTGTGGGAGTTGCCTGTCTTTGTTTTCTCTGCTCTAGCTGCTTCTTTACAGACTTCCTCTTGGAAAAACCTGCTGTAGCAGCCTGCAACTTTCCTAGTAACCACAGCAAAAAGGGGCAGAGGAAAGGAGAACAGCACATTTGTTAACGCAAAAGGAAAATACCCTGCTTAAGTGACAGTCAATTTCTGATGGCCCAGAAATGAAATTAGATATCCCAGATTCAATACAAAGTTTATTTGATCTTTATGCGGCTGGAGTTTGTTCACAAGATGATTTTATCCAAGAAATGTAGGAACAGTTCTTTGATGGACAGTGCATTTATCTCACTTTACCTCCCATACCAAAGATGATGACTTTGATGGTACTAGAGAACACTTAACTCTTCGTGACAGGTTCGAAGGGAGGTTTGGTGAGCACCTGGTGAATTTGAGTCTAACGGTCCATAGGAATCCATTCAAATATGGAACCAGCAGTAGTGCCAAGCAATCTCATGCCCTGGAAAATCAGAGCTCCCGAGGCTGCCACCTGTAACATAAGTGGAGAGGTCCAGATCTTTACAAATTCCTGCCAGATAATGGCAAGGCAGGTATTAACTGAAGTTGTTGTTGGAATTTATTAAATAGTAAAAATCCAGTGGTTTAACATTTCTCACACTGGATGATAAACCCGGTATGGAATATTTCCTCCAGATTGAAGAAGTCAGTCCATCAACTTCTGCAAGTACCTGAATTTCTGTAGATTAAACCATCAAGTTTCTAAACCTCCAGCAATAAATTTGGGTCCAGAAGCTAACAGATGCATTCACACAAGGAAGATTCAACTGTTCGCTGATTCATGCTTCCTGCAATACAGAAGGCTGAAAGTCTAGAAAGCATTTCCAAGACATTTTCTTGAGTTATTCTTCAACGATGACTTTGTCCAAATGAACAGAGACTTTATAAACCAAAAGTTTTTGTTGCTGCAAGCAACTCACCTTTCCCCCAAATTACTTTCTCATAGCACTGGAATAATAACGTAGCTGTCTTTTGAAGTAAAGGAGGTCAGTTTGTAAAAAATACTTACACATAACCACACCAAATCAGTGTCTTCTTCAGACAGTCTACCAATTGGCACAGGTCACAAGATGTCTCAAAACTTAAGGAAATGTAAGCTACACAACCCAGACTGCGTATATCAAATCAGAACAGTCAACTTAAGATTTTTCTCTACACTGGGACTGCACAAAAGTTAAAAGATATGAGTCAATTCAAAACACTTGTTTCTGATTAACTATTTCTGAGTATGTTGCAACTATGACAAAACAGAATCTCAATACAATTTAGCTTAACATCTTTCTAAATATGATTAAGGTAACTGAGAAAGACAAGTTAATTCAAGAATGAGAACCACTATACCTGATGTTAGAACAGAAACGGGTAGTACGCTTTTAAACCCATACTGCAAGATATTTGAATTTAAATTAATTTCCAGGTATTATGCAGTCAGGGCTACTACACTGAAGTGCACCATACCTCCATACAGATGCTGAAATTCAGAAGTAGCAACACTTTGGACGTAGATTAAGGTACAGCAAATTATAACCACTTTACTTTTGAAGCAAAGTTCAGAAGTTTCACATACTTGAGGACACAGACACCAGTTTTAATCAACCTGCCATAATTTTCCTGAGAACGATCACACAGTAAAGCCTTAAAAGCAATGTAAAGGCCAGTGAAGAACGGCAGATATCTTAAAAAGAAATTTCAGCAGACTACAGAAAGGAAGCAAGGTATCACAAAGGTGGACTGCCAGTAGTTCTCCCATTATTTCAAGGCACTTTGCTGATCAAGTATCAGCATCACCAAGTACGAAAGAAAAGAATGACCATCTATTGTAAACAAGGAAGGAAATTCTGCCTCTCTTTTTAAATTACAAGTCCCCTAATGCTATTGGGACACGTACCTCCTTACAAATTACTAGGCTTTAAAGTTACCACCTCTTAAACTTTGTTTCAGCAGAAGTCTTGGCAATGTAAGTGAAAGCAAACGAACAACACCTCTGGGTTGACAGACGTGTCTGAAAGGGACACTCTTCACCAACACAGTCAGAATATTTGTGCCAATCAAATTCAGAGAATAAAAATCAGATTACTGCAAGTTTCACAAACTTCCATGTTCCCAGAAATAAGAATAACTTGCACTAGTTTCTGTTTAGGGTTTACTGCCATAGCTATTTTATGCTAGCTGTCCTTTACTGAAAATAAGTTTATGCTAGCAAAAAAACCCCATTTCACTTGTGCAGTTTAATCACATTCCTGAACGTCAATAACACTGACAAAAGACTTCACCCAGAAGAAACTGCAACTGCACAGAATTCTTCCTTTTTCCTTAGGCAATTCCTACACCGCAGGCAGAGCTATGATTTTCTTTATGTCAGATGATTACACCTATATATGTTTACAGAGGACCTATTTCTAATAAGAACTTCAGCTAACAAACCAGAAGGCTTGTAATATAAAATTGTCTTAACCATTCACAGAAGTCAGTTCACACATCACACTTTTACAAGTATACAATACTTTCCTAGATATAAAGAGCATTTAACATGACCTATTTGAATACATTTACAATATCAACGCACACAAAGCTCTAATGCAGCTATTGAAGCGGCTGCCAACTCGGGAATAATGCCTTTTCCAAGTCATGAGGCCCAAAGAACAGTTCTAATAGTGCTGCCTCACATCCTAATGTAGTCACAAGCATAAGAGGAGCACATATGAAAGTACAGGCCAAGATGACAGATTCAATTTACTTGGCACTTTGAAATTTGATTAGCTGCAAGACTGAGACTAAAAGAAAAATTAACCACAATCCTGTTATGACAGTGGCTTTCCAAAGTTGTTTTTCCAGACTGTTTCCCTTTACACTACTTTCCCAAATGCTTTGACCATGCTTCTTTTCATATCTAACATAAAAACTGTTATGGACTTGTAGGAATGGCACCGTTTACTTGCTTTGCTTTCTCACTTCTCTTTCTCTGCACAATGTGTACAGATGTCTGTATATGTTAGTATTCCCTCAGAAAACGCAATGTGCCTTGGTACATTTTCCCACTTACACCACTGAGCTTGTAAACATGTTTCCTCTCTCTGTTTCTACCATTTTCTTCTCCTCTCACATCATCCTGCTTGGCAGTGTAATATCTGCAAGTGAAATAAGCTGACATTCCAGCCTCTGCAATGGTCCAGTCAGTACAAAAAAATATCTGGTGAATTCAGAAGTGACATTCAACTGGACAGCAGCCCATAAATCTGAGGAGAGGGAAAGGTAAAAAATCAAAATGGAGCACAAGTAAGGGAGGAAATGCTAAGAAAATGAGAAACACAACAAATGAAGATAAGACAAAATGGGCCATTGATATTTATATACTAGAAAACCAAATGAGGAACATATTTTTAACTTTTGTCTGATTTTTAGATCTTTTTCTGAAATAGGCCCCGACATACCTTCTTCTGTATGCGGATTGAAAAAACTTCTTTTCCCATCCTAATCTATAATCCCAAAGCTTTCTTAGAACTACCCATTAATATTTTAAGCTGAAATCAACTACCTTTCAGTCATTACTAGTCATACAGGAATGGTTTTGACGTCTAAACACAGCAGTTTTGACGTCTAAACACAGCAGGTTTTGACGTCTAAACACAGCAGGTTTTGACGTCTAAACACGTCAGCGAAGTCAATTAGACAAAAAGGAGTACACAAAAAGGAAAGGGAGTTTGAAAATTCCCATCTGAGACATCTTCACCTGACCTGAGCCGTCCGTGTATGCTGAAACCAAGTTATTAGAACAGATACCTCATATCTCACCTTAAAATCTTCCTCCCTTTAAATTGCACATCACTATTCAGTGTTTCCATTGTATAATTTTTAAAACTTTTCAGTCTTCTTACCGATACACTCAGCATATTTATCACAGTGAGAAGCACTCCATGGCTGTTACTCATACACCTACCAAATTTTTCATATTAAATAGCAATCTGAATTTCTATTAAATACTGCAATTTCACACAGTCTTAAAATAAAATCCACTTGATCAAGAGCTTAAAAAAAAGCTTTTAAAGAAATGTAAGAATAACTGAAATACAGTTGTTTAGCATATCAAATATTGTAAGACTACAATTAACTTTTCCAAGTTCTGTTCTGGAAGCCATGAGAATGCTAACTCTTATCTAGAAAGAAATAGAAAGCATTATTCCAGCTGGGTATGAAGCTCTCTATATCTGCTACCTCTCTCAGGACATTATGTGGAGTTCTTGAGAGGCTTTTTTTTCTGTATGTTTCATAACAGTCCCTGCTGTCCCAATGAGTTTTAAACTATGATACTGCTTAGTCTGCTCTTCAGTTCCTGACTTACACTTCCAAAACAGACAAGAACAGAAAACAATATAGTGACAATTTCACAGACATGACTTGGTATAGCATCATAGAAATATCTGTATTTCCACTTACATTCAAATACACAAAATACTCACTCTCCTAATGTCATCTAGTGTATTAATTTCTGGTGAAAGTCCACCATGAACACAAAGAAACTGTTGATTTAAAAGAGCAGCAAGAGGGAGACAATCAAAAGCTTCCATACAAGCATCATAGACTCTTTCTGAGTACTTTATTTTACCTACAGGAAAGAAAATACAAAATATTAAGAAATCCATATTAGATGGAGGAGTTTATTTAGTGGATCATAATTCTAAGAGCAAATCTCAAAGTGAATGCTTAAAAAAAGCCCCAAAGCAGTGAATATTTTGGGGTTTAAATGAGCATTTCTAAACACCACAACAGCACATTTCTAAAACATCCTCTTCCAGAACTATAAACTTTTTTCATTTCTTCTTCTGTTACCTCAAGTGTGGAGAAACTAATTTTTTTTTTTAAAAAAAGACAGAATTATTTTGCATTATACAATTATACTGCATACTTCAGTGTAAAATGCTACTGAGAGTTTTGTTTTCTCATTTACACTTAAAATCTAAGAACTGTTTATATATTACATCACTTTTACCTACATCAGAGGGTTTTTCCAGGTCAATGATCCACTTATCACTGGATCAATACTTACACAAGCCTCCAAATGGAGGAGCAGCTTTCGTGACCAGAAGAGTTCTTACTGGTAGAGCTGAAAACAGTTTCCCAAATGGAAAAATTACTTGTCAACATGGTTTTCTTGCTAGCTTCACAATGCTGCTCAGAAAGTTAGAGCCAAGATAGCAAAATAACATTCCTCTCTTCAGGATTTTGAAATCAGGACTGACACACCAAAATTTACTCCATAATCACAGAATCACAGAATAAGCAGGTTAGAAGAGACCCACTGGATCATCAAGTCCAACCACTCCTATCAAGTCAAATAACAATAATATCTTTACAGACAACTGTGTTCTGCATAACTGGCATTCCAACACGGCACTTAACTGCAAGCAATTCTAAGGAAGTCAACAGGGGCCTCCAAAAGTCTGAAGGACCTTAACTGAACTAAGAGAAAACATCTCCCTAGCAAAAAAACAGACTGTAAATTAGCAGATTGGAAGTAACCTAATTTTATATTGTTAGACAGCACTTACATTCTTGCTTAAAGGTAAAATACTCTGTTAGGTGTCTGCATTCATGGTTGCCCCTCAAAAGAAATAACGTGCTTGGGTAGAGAATTTTCAGGACCCATAAGTACAGCACACACTGTTAAAAAAAAACAAAGATACCCGGTAAAATACACCAATTTATAAGAATTCTAAATTTTTTAATTGAGAAACACTATTGAGTAAAAATGTTAACAGATTAAAAGCAAGTACAGTTTAATGTGCCATTTTAATCTACTTCTCTGACTCCAGTTCAGGGCATGAGTTATGGAAACTCTCTTTTCCTAACAAAACTCATACATAATGCTGCAAAAATATTCATATTTACTGGACACTCAATAATAAAATAAACTCAGAAGAATTATAGTGCAGAACACCTTCATCTAGACAAATAATGTATGTGTTTGTGACTCCTAAAATCTGGTTTTATAATATGATTCTAAACACTGGCATAAGAAGGAAAGCAAGACATTTGCTAACAGAGATGGAAGAAAAAAACCCCACAAAACTATTTAATGCCAGATAGGTAACTTTCAGACCATTTTGAAACTAAAAAAGTACAGAGTACACTTATTTTGTTCCCCCAAACTGGAAAACCTGTTTGTTTATTCAATGTTCAGCAAACTCAAAGAATTACTATAGTAAGTTTCCACATACTAGTATTGGCAAATCAGCAGCAGAGTTGAGGACAGAGCTACAGAATGCACTATTTTTTCAGTTTAGAGTCTGTTACCACCCTGCAGCCTTGAATGGCCACAATATATTTCTTAAATTTCAGATCTGATTCTTGTTCTTTTAACTAAGCACAGAAATCCCAGAATCCCAGAAGTTTTGGACTACGCTGCAGTCACCTGCAAGTTGTTATTGTTGCTTTTAATCAAGATAAGTACCCTGGGGCTATCATTCTTAAAGTTTGTTCTGCATAGAACAGTAAGGACATGAAGGAAGGAAGACAACAGAGGAACACTTTGAAAACCACAGCAAACATGGAGAAATGCCTCAAAGACTTCTATGGTAAAGTTTAGCTAAACCACTACCTGAATTTTCCTCAGCTCCTATCAAAAATATGCAAAATAGTGATTTTTCTAATGACACCACTTGCTTTCCAATGTTTCTCTAAGTCTAGAACATCTTGATATATTGCCCAATCCCCGCAGAGAGCACAATCAGCTTCTTACAAAACAACTGCTTATCATCAAATGAATACATTAATGAATTTGGCAAAGTCTACAACTGTGAACTATTTTAGTTAAGCCAGTTTGTATGAAAGATTTATAAATGCTGGCAACCTTGAAAACATTCAATGGAGAATTGGTGAAATAGCACCTTCCTTTCAGTGAACAGACACTACACTTGACTGAACTGCTGAGATTTACACGCTATCTATTAAGTATGAAAACAATTTTTTTTACACTTCTACTGGCATATTTATTTTTGATTATAAAATACAGACAGATAAAGTCAGAGTCCTCTGTCCTGTTGCTTTTTACCAAAAAGAAGAATTTGTACACACTTATATATATGAAGGACTCCATCTTGATCCCAGCAGTTTTTTATACGTAATAACAGTCACTTGTAATTATCCCTCCTATCAGAAGTGATGACATTTTTTAAATGGAAATAGGTTACTACTAAAATACCAATGCAACTGAAGATGTTTCAGGACAGACTCATTAAAGATTTATTAGTGAAAAATCAAAATTTACTGTTTGTACATTTTTAGAAAACTTCACTTCTGTGAAAAGGCAAATATTTTACCAAAAGTATATTAAATTTCCAATCACTAAGAAAGACTTTAAAGTAACCATAGATGAAAACTGCTGGAGGTCAACTTAAACTTCCTAGATGTTAATTAAGGCAAAAAATTACACACAAGACAATTTTTTTAAGGTTAAAATGGAAAAGAAACGGATGATTTTAACATACTACCTTTTTCTTTCTCAACAGGAACACAAAGCATAACCCCGTCTTTATGCACTTGCGGCAATTCAACCTCATTCAGATAATCTGCCATGTACTTCACCAATGATGCAATAGCCACTCAGAGTAGAAGAGAGTAGATTATCTCAGTGAAGACAGACAAACTTTTTAAGAACCCTGGAGTGGTTTTCCAGAGTACATTTAGCATATCTTTACATATGCCACAAGTATATTTAGCATGTCAAACGTTATATTAAAAATCAGATAAAAATCGGGTGAGGAAAATAATTGACCCTGTTCTTATTAATACATTCAAGAACATCCGTTGTTTAAGTTTTTTATAAGTGTAATGGCTGAAAAGCTTTCATATTGTGTTTTGATGCACTAACATAGTGTGTTGCTATGCGAATGTTCTTTTCAAGGATAATTACATTACTTGTAATCACGAACAGGCCAAGAGATGGAATTAACAAATAGGCAATGTCTGCTGATTTTTTTCCTTACAAACAACTTTGAGGCAATCACTCTTGTGGCATCTCCTGTTTGTACGCCACCCCTAACAACCCCGGAAGGTGCTGTGCCTGCCCTTCACAGTACAGTGCCACACGTGGCATTAGAAAAGCACATCTTGAATACAGAAATTTAGTATCACACACCATTACTTGCAAAATCCTACTTCAAATGGCTCTCCATTGGATTTGGTATCTATGAAGGGATTCCAAGCTGAGGCACTTCCCAAGCTGGCTCCAGAAGAACAGTTAACTTAAAAATCAAAGTTCTTAAACTAAGATATACGAATAAAATAATATTTCTGGAATGTAGCATACTTCATAAACATGCTGAAAATGAAAAAATTATTTGAATTCTAAATACTTGAAAAATTAATGACAGAAAAACAGGTCATCCTTAAAGAACATCTGTAATTGCCCTCAGAATTTTAGTAAAGAAAAATATTAATAATTATTTTTTAAAAAGTAAAATGAATCTACTTTATAAACAGTTACAACAAATTAAAATACCTTGCAGTCATGACTCACCTGTTCTCCACAATCATACAAACAGACCTTCCTGGACATTACCAGAGAAGCAGGATTATGTATAACAGTACAGAATTCAACTTTTTAAAACTAACTGAAGAAAGAGGAGGAAAAGTGAGCAATTCCGGTGATTTCAATAGGACAGTCCAAACGGATGGTCAATATCCTCCTGTAAACAGGCTTTTGTCATAGGAGAAAGCATAGCAAGGAAGAACACATTCTCATGTTGAAGCAGGCCTAAAATTTCATTTGAAAACCACTGTTAAAGTGTGCTTATAGAAAAATTTAGGACAAAACAGATTAATATATTCAGTTACCTCTATACTAAAATAACCTCTGTCTACATAGTCACCGAGGAAGAGGTATCTTGTGTTAGCAGGTGATCCTCCCACTTCAAACAGCTTCATTAGATCAAAGAACTGGCCATGAATATCACCACACACTGCAAGCAAAAATTTTGGTCAGATTAATTTTTAAAAAATCTAACAGGGAAGTTACCAATTTATAGTTAAGTAAACAGCCACAAAGTACTTCTAGGTAAGAGGAGAGGCAGGTATAGAGCAGGAATAACAGCAATTTTGAAGCTTCCCCCATCGCTTTCCATTAAGTCCTCACCACTTCTGACAGCGCTGATGGCAACAGCCCTGTTTGAGTCTACAAGATTGTGCAATATTTTTCAAAAACAGTTAATGCACTGAGCATTCAGGCCTTGAAACTTGTCAACATCTCTCTGCTGTATTCCTCAACCCCTTAGGCATCTTTGCAAATTCTCCTTGATATGTGTACTTGAAAATGCCTGCTGCTTCACTTCATTTGCTGCGTCCATGTGGGACTGAGAAAAGAGTATGCTTTTGTTTGAGTCGGACTAACAAAATTTTTAATATCATCTTATCTTCTCTTCGCTCAGCTACTTTTCTACTTTGAATAACCGTGTTCACTATTTCAACAGAGGATATTTCTTCTGTTTTTAGAATGTGAGAGATGACAAGACCTGTGGCCAACAGTCTAAGGCAGCAGTGCCACAGAGAGATGAAGAGAGAAGTGGAAGAGCACAAAACAAAACCAGGCCACCTCACATTTTAAAAACAAATAAATTAAAATGTACAGAAGAGACAACTGTTCCTAACTCCTCGTTCCCACAGGAGTTCCCAGCTCAGTAGAAGTCAGGAGCTGCCTTCTTACTTCTGCATGAGGTACTGCTGACAGCAACTAACAGAAATTTGAGAGACTATGCCTTCCATTGACCCAAAACGTCACTCATCAACTGATGAACAGCATCTGCTGACTTCTCAGAGTTTATCAGTAAATTCTGGCGGACAAAAACGTTGTTCTAATTTTGGAAAGAAATATTGGATATGGCACACCACACTCTAAAGGCTGTTAATTCTTTGGAGTAGATCGTTTGTCATCATGACCTACAAAATATTAGACTAAATAGAACGTGTCCTCTTCTATGCACTTTTCTTAAGATTCTACCCAAACGCTCCAAGAACTTCCCTTCTTTTCCAGTTGTCAATAAACCAATAGCTCTGGGAAACTATCAGAATAAAAATTCCAAACATACAGGCAACAACATAGTTTTGAATTCCACCTGGAACTCCAAAAGACTTTGAGTTCAGTCTGCCACTTAATGGATTCCACCATTCTAATCACTCATTCTTTAAAAATGTCAGTAATTATGATGTGCTGTTTAAATGTTTTCATGTACTCAACACGAACAAAGTAAGGCAAGCTGATGCCCTGAAATAAGTTTTTTAGATGCTGATTTTATATAGGTCCATTTGGAAGAAAATACATTCAAATGAAAGAAAATCTGATTTAAACACAAGAAGTAAATCTATCTTCTTTATCATAAGTACCAGACATGCAATGTTAACTATTTTCTATGGCTCTAGATTGTTTAGAAATGAAAGTACCAAAGGACATCAATTCTACCATTCACCAGGTCAAACAGAAATGGAACTAATCAAACCACGAAAATAATCCAAAAATCCCAAGAGTCAGTTTTGTGTTGCAGTGGAACTCATCCTAGCATGTTAAAGATGCTAAAACAATCGTTCAGCACTTTTCAGTACTATGTATGACTCTTACAAGAACACGGTTTTACCTACAGAAGAATGACAAGTGTATTTTTCACTCAGAATCCCAGCACACAGCATTTGTGTATCTTTACATATTTAAATTTTGGGGCAATTCAGAGTCCAGTTAGATGTCTTTACTCCCACTTACAACACTGCAGGAATTATAAATTCATCAACATTTAACTAGTTTCTATTTTGTCATTTTAATACAATCATACTGTTTTTTATCCCAACAGGTTTAATGCCTTCATTTTGCAAAATAATGTGCAGCCTGTTTTTTCAGACCACCTGAGTACTGTTAAGCAAACGCAGTTCTGAGGGACAGTTCAATAATATTATACAAAAACTATATTTTAACAATTTCTAAGACAAACTCTACTACTGAAAAAAAGTGTTTTCAAACTTAATAACAAGTTAAATTATCAAGAAATATTACCTGTAATTGGAGCTTCAACTTCTATCATAGTTTTTTCCCTCCGTAATATTGCAGCACCCTCATTGATGATTCTAAGTGCAATTTCTTCATCCACTCGACCTTCTTTTATTAAGTGGTTCTTCAAAATGTCAACCCTTGGTCTTCCATCTGTGTCAAACACTTCTTCAGACGTCAAGCGGTGCGTTGGTGGAAAAGGGACAGCTGGAATTTAAAAAGGAGAAACAGTAGTTACAACAATGTTATTTTAAAAATACTCTCTATCTAGGATTGGATCTATCAGGGAATAGCTGCTCTCCAAAGTAGTGAATTTGTCTTTCAAGCAACTTGAAGACATCACTGAAAGCTGGATACCCGTGTATGTATTTAGAAGATTAACATCTATAATGTGCAAGTTTGTAGAAACTCTAAAACAGAGTAAGAAGGCACAATAATATGTTCAACATCTGGAAGAGACAGAACTGCCCTTGCAAAGGGGCATCACCTCTCTCAGATATAATGATGTTCTCAGAAGGACTCAACAAGTACTGGGGATGCAGGTGACCAATTTAATATTCACAGAGACCTGCAAGAAGTGTTTGAAACCGAGTCCATCATCAAAGACAACAAAAAACCCCAAACCTCAATACCCTCAGCCAAACCAAAAAACCCATCAAACCAAATCCAAAACTATAAAGTAAAGAATATGATACTACTTAAAGGACTAGTACTAAAAAATGCATTATTGACCTCTTCTTTATGACAGATCAGATATATTTCAGGGGTTCTAAGCACTTGCCAGATGGAATTGTCTTCCCTTGATAAAGTTCATATTCTTTAAATTAATATACTTACAAAGACTCAAATAAAAAAAACTCTACACTTCCGTGGGTTATCCACAATATCTAAAAATCACAAGTATTAGTATCAGAAGTAGGAATGCACCTGTAAAGTTACACTTGCCTCATGGAAAAAAAAAAGTCTTATAAGTAGTTCCTCAGAGAATACCAAAACCCTTTTCACAGAATATATGTATTTTCCTGTTGCTCAGGAAGGATTTTTTTTTAGAATAAACTCCAGAGAAAACAGAATGACTAAAGATTTTATCTGCATCACTCAGTCTGAATAAAACAAAAGCATAATAAAACCTGTTTCTTTCCATTTTATAGTATAATTTTCATCTCAACAAGTTAACACTACACTAGAGATTTTATCTTTGAAAAATATTACAAATAACATATTTTAATAGGTTAATGGTGACAATTTTTGAAGCATGTAGATAATTTCTGTAAACTAATGGGTTTAATTAAACCTCAGATGAAGTAGCGATGGAATGTTATAGCCCAAGGAAAAAGAATTGCAGTATGATGTATTCCAAGACAGAAACATAATCCATGTTTCAAAGTCTTTGTGAACAACCTGCACTCCTGGCACTGTAATAGAATGGTAATTAAGAGGAATTACCTGAAGGAAATAACATGGTGTTGGTCATTAAAGGATTCCCTTCTTCCACTTCCAGCAAAGCTAAGCAACATAGAGGTATTTAGACATGAACCTCTAAAGAATACACGCTTCAGTATGAAGTAACAGACTATAGTCTGCTAATAAAGTATAGTTGTATCTAACAAAGATAACACACATTTTCTAAAAGAAGCCATTGCTTATTAGTTATAATTAATCAATTTCACTTTTAAAATTTCTGTGTATAACTATATTGATTCAAAAATTTAAACAGTAATGCCAGGAAAAATCACTGAGTAGCCTTTAGGATTTGTAAAGAAAAAGGTTTTGCTATTTTTTATTACTATTTGACACACATTAACAAAAAAAAAAAAAAAAAAAAAGCACTGTTCCTTTATATGCCAGTGCTACTTGAGAGACATCAAAAGCAAAACCTCTAAACTTGCAGTGATTTCTACAAGCCTCTGGGTACATTTATACCTTGCAATAAAGTAAACTACAGAGATCCAAAAGTTGGCACCAATCTGAATTGGTAACTTCACACTATATTGTAAAGTGCTTCAAAAGCAGAAAAAAGCATGGCACTTCACCCCACACAACAATCCCTGCTGAGCAGCATGGCATGGTAGCTAACACAAGACCAAAAGCAGATCCAAAGCAGATCTCACACTGCCTAGTAACTGAGCACAACAGGAGCTGCTAGTTAAATCTTACATACAGATACTGTAAATTTAAGCCTCGCTGATCTTTACACCTGTTTGAAAATCCTTGGTTAAGCCTGGCTTCGATCAGAGATGCTTTGTTGGAACAGGCTAATGAAACAAGACAATATCAAAGCCTCTAGTCCAGTGGCAGGAAAAAGTACTAGGAATCAACTGTACAAGGCACTGGACATCCACAAGCAAAGTATGGTCTGCTCATAACATCTTAAAAGTTATACAGTCCTTTTACTTTGACAGTGAAAGAAAACAAGCCACCTTTTCCTTTAGGACCCATGACACAAGCAAAGAACTCATCTTTAGATGTAAAAGCATGCTCCATGTCCTAGATTTCATTTTCTGTTTCAAGAGTGGGTTTGATTTCACAGAAGCAGCCTCAGCTCACATTACTAAGGTTACTGAACACAGATGCTGTTTGTAAAGGATTTGTAGGTTTGGTGGGAGGCAGACATGAAGCAGTATATAACATTTATCACCACTAAGTACAATCAACACAACCAAGGTATTCTATGAAAAGAAAGGCCAGCATCCCTCATTTTGCCAGTAGGTTTATCACCACAGTAGCACGGCTAACTGCAGTTTTTCTGTATGGCCATGTTTTGCGGGCTTTTGATTTTGTAAATGCATTGCTGTCTATGCACTGTCACTCAGGAGAATCACAAGGCCCAATACCTAGCTCAATCTTTCAGTATGTCTCCAGAGTTTTCACACCACTGCCAACATCTATACAGGGAAAAGCAGCACCCATGACTGCAATGAGGACAGAATACATCCAGTTTTCTTTCTGTACTGGTCAGAACAGGTTTGAAAAGAAATAGCATAAAGACTTCATAGACAGTCTACGGAACAGCAACCCTGAAAATATCAGCTAAGCGCAAATACAGTGCCTATCTGAATCAGGAAGCTAGAATCAAGAGCTGTCAAAAGATATAAGTTACTCAATTCATCCCAAACAAGAAAACAAAGATTCAGCAAAGTCATTTTCTTGCAAATTAGGACATTTTTCCTAAATGCCACAAAAACTCTTTACTTAAGCTTCTTTGAATGCATGCTACCTGCTATGTTAACTATTTCAGAAGCAAGGAAAAATGACCCATGTATCTTGAAAGCCTATAAAAGCACTGCAGGCACTATTTATTTTATCCTTACCTACAATATACTTACAGACTTAAAAGTCTCATAGAATTTTAGATCTCAAATAAAACTATTGATACACCTAGTATGCCACAGTGCCTTCATCTTTTATACTGTGTCATCCTTCAATTAATTTTCTTAATGCTTTTGAAAGTTTCTCTCAGGAAAAATATAGTTATTTGAAAAATATTTAGAGATGCTCCTCCCATTAAAATTGCCGTAGTGTGTTACGCCAAAAAGTTTTTTAGTGCTCCAATGTGCTCTGCAATGCTAGATTCACAGCATTCCCTTCTCATGCTCTCTGTTTTCTAAACATAGTGGTTTAAAGGTTTTCTCAAGAGTTGCATCTAGAAAGTTGAATTTATGGTCACTGGTAGAACTATTTTTCATTATTTGTCCACACCCTGAACAGATACTTCTATAGTTTTTAACTCCACTGCACCTTATCGCTACAAATCCCACAATTTAATTACACATCATGTGAAAAAGTATTTAATCCTTCCTTTTTTTCCATTTCTGGAAAGTTTTGCTCAGTACTACATTTTTCCTTTTCACAGGGAGACAAGAATTATAGCTGTTTCTTGCTCAATTTTTCCACTAAATGCCACTCACAATGCAAGCGGTAGCTCACTCTATCCCCTACATCCCTTCCTAAGTCACAGATTTCTCATCTTTGTTGCTCTGCCCTGCATGAAGTCACTCTGTGCCTCTGAACATACCTTTAGATAAAGAAAGCCATGAAGAGAGACCAAAATACCAAGCTGCTGTTTAAGATGCACATAAAACATAAGATACAAGTAATGCCATGATGGTGGATTCTCTTTTTTTCCAGAATATTATCCATATAGCTCCTAATGTTTCTTTCCCAAGTTCACCACCCTCTACATTTAAGGAAGCATCGTTCTTTCCCTTGTAGAGTCTACTCTACCTTTAACGGAACAGCACCTCCTGCAACATCTTTGCCCAGGCACTCAGTCTAACAAGAGCCTTCTGGAACACCTCTGCAAGGCTACTCTCCTGAGTCAGTGTAATTATTTGCTGCTCACTCTGTTTTCTCAACAACTTCTGCATACATTTGAAGAGTACTGGCATCATACGTTAACCACCCTCAATCACGGAGGTTCATTAGCACGCCTTCTTTCCTGACTAATGTTGATCCAAAAGAGAGTATTTCCTTTTTGCCTCCTTTAAAAGTTCCGATGAAGAAACCCGATGAATAGTTTTGCCTGGGTCAATCAGCTCCTCCAAAATATTGTAACAATTTCACTTGATTTCCATCTATGAAAATGGTTCCAGCTACTCTTTAATAGTGTATTTCTCTAGGGATGTAGTTAGTCCACTCTTTCTTACAAGTGCTGTGAGTCTGCTTATGTTACTTACTGATCTACAGCTCTCCAGTTAAGCCTCAAGCTTTTAAAAAAGTGCTACCATGCTCCATTTCTCAGACTCAGAAGATGAGTTGTGCCACAGGCTATGGAAAACAAATCCACAAATCTGCACCAAAAAAACCCCAAAGAATTCCCATAGATCCATTAGACAAATATCTTCTCGTCCAGTAGTATTTTCTTGAACATTTGTTTTGTAGATGTTCTGAAACCTCTTACATTTCAATGAGGCAATTCCTTGGTTGCATTCAGCAACAAGAACTGACTCGTGTGAAAGAGTCCTTAGTTCTTTACCCAATAAACACAAATGAAAGCAGTTGCCAGATGTTTCTGCTCTCATCTTCCCTTCCCAAGCCCTAACTACCAACTGACGCTACTGAAATTAAGGCAGGTTTCCACTCCAAGGTGGGGTTTAGGGTTTTTTTTTTTTTTAAGATCCACTCAATCCAACCAACCCCTCTAGGTCTAACTTATCAGAGTTCAGTTCCATTCCATTGTCCCTCCCAGAAGAAAACTGTGATTTATTTAAGTATGACCTTTTAACACTCTCTTTACTCTGATACTTTTCTGTATCATTTAGAATAGTATAGCAGTATAAAGGCATTCCAAGTGCCTTATAATATTTTTAAAATAGCCTTCATGCTGCCTGTAAGCATTTATCCTCTTACTTGATCTTTTTTTACGAGGCTCTGAATTTTAAAGTTAAATACTGCAAAAATCTCTTCTTCTCCTACATGGAAATAACTGTTAAAAAGTAGCTATTACTGTGCTTATTTTGGGACCCTGCTCAAGGCTATGAGTGCTTCTCTTTGGGATTCTCTGAAGAGCTGTTTCCATAAGCTACCATTTAATATCTAAAACAACTGCTCACCAAAGACCATACCATGACTTTTATCCAAAACAGAGAAACACAGAAGCCTCTCTTTCCCATAGGAACAGACATCAGCTCCAAATTTAGCACAAAATATCCACTAGCTCAGCACAACAAGATCCTGTGGACTGCTCCCCAAACCTCAGTGACACTCGTAGTGAACAAAGCGCAGTGCCAGGGAGGACAAACTCCAAGGCCCTGGTGCTCTTCCTGCAAAGTAAAGCCAATGACGGCCTGTCCCTGCCTTGCTCAGGGCAAGCACTTATTCCTCACCCTCCAAAACCTCTTTACTACAAGGTAACTGTTTTTGGAGGAAAGGTACAGAACAAGGACAAATCTAAAGTATGAAACTTACATGCACTAAAAGGTCAAATGTGCTGACTGAAATCAGTCAATTATTATAAAAACAAAAAAAAAAGGGCAAATCCAACCCCTAAAGAACCAGATACCAGTTAAATACCT
Source organism: Coccyzus lansbergi (assembly GCA_033558105.1). Taxonomy (NCBI): domain Eukaryota; kingdom Metazoa; phylum Chordata; class Aves; order Cuculiformes; family Coccyzidae; genus Coccyzus; species Coccyzus lansbergi. Next base: position 2,976,868 of record JAUMJK010000178.1, on the reverse strand, counting down.
ATGACAGTTAAAAGAAAAACAGACTTCTTCACTCCCTCCGTGATTCTGATAGAACAGAGGAAAATGTTATCTCCCACAAGCCATTCAAACACCAAGTGTCGTTCTTTAGAGGTGAAGAGGGTGCCTTAGTGAACAGTGAATCAAGAAAACAGGTGCATTTTCTTATCTCTAGTAAAAATGCAGTAATAAAAGCCTTGCCACCAGACACCCTTTGGGAACCAAGTATCAAAACCTGATTTTAGACATTTTAATTCCAAAGCTAACAGTTTATAGGAAGTGCTTTAAACACAAATTACCTAGACAACTTAACTAATCCATAAAAAGAAAAAAATTTCAGCTTTTTATATACTTTAAAAGTGATCAATGCTCTTAGATGATACAATTCATATTTTGGAAGGTATGGCACACCAACACAGCTACACGATACAGAAAGCACATGTAAAGCCATTACTATATTAATTATGTCTATGTCTAATCAGACCACCACGTCTGATCATCTTTCAGCTATCTTTCTAGACGCATGCACTTCCTACTAATTGCTACATACAAAGGTCAAAATATAAAGAGGGACACATCCTAATTATTATCCTATCTTATTGAGAAGATCTGTTACTGATAATAGAGTAATATGTCAACATATGTTGTTAGTGGTAAAGGATTTAATTTCTTGTGGTCTCTGAAACATAACAGTTTCTGCTATTTTTTTCCCCTCTTCTGGTAATATAAAGAAAGAAAATAAAACTCAAACTAGAGTAAGAGACGAAACAATACAAGCATCAGGAAGCACGAAATCCTGAATTCACATTTAGTCCTAGTACAAGGAGAACATAAATGCTGAGCTATGGACCACTACAAAGACACAAGAAAATATTGCTATGTTTTCCTCTGGCTGTTCTCAAGGACCAGAGACATTATAAATTAAACATCTCAGCAAGGAGAAAGAGAAAGCCTGGGTGCCCCAAGGATGTCTTTTCATGGGAACAGGCACACACAAAAAAGTAAGATCTTCACAACACTTTCACGCTTTTTTCCCCATCTTATAGTAGACAACATTAAAATAAATATGAAAGTTTATTTCCCTAAAAAAAAATCTCCAGTAAATAAATTCAGTAATAATTATCAATTATTAACTTGATACTTAGGAAAAAATGAGATGATTTCTGCAACAATCAATAAGCATTACAGAAACTGGAAGTATAAGTCATTATACAACCATTTGAACCATTGTCTTAATGGTTTCATCAGCATGCCTGGGCCACACATTTCTAGTGCAAACAAGTAATGCTTCTAGGTCCCTTGGTACACACTATTGCCTCGACAAAAGCAGAGGGCCCACATTAAGAGAATATCGACATATCTGTAACCTATTCATCATACTACAGGTAAGAGTACGGTGAACATTCCTTGGTATGTGAGGTGACATAGCTGTCCCATTTTAACATGATTTCAGCACATTAATGTAGAATCATAGAATCATAGAACAATCAGGTTGGAAGGGACCCATCAGATCTTCTAGTCCAACCATTCCTATCAAATATCCTATGTATGTTGCATGGTCACTCCCACTCAGCACTGGCATCACCGGCAATTCTGCATCCCTGGGGTCACTGCCTGGAAAAATATTTCCAACTGCATTGCATTTGATGAGGGAGGCGGGAGATGAACCAAACCTCTCTGCCCTTCAGATCAAGAACACAGGCAGCTTGGCACAGCTGTCCGTGCTTTCTCCAGAAGCCGGTGATTCAGCAGGATATGTATGGACAGGACAGGTCAGCTGAAGAAACAAGAATATGCTGCCCTCTGAACATTTAACTGGTTGTAGTTACATCGGATGAAGTTCTCAAAGCCCAGTTACCTTTACAATGCTTCTGCATCCTACACACACAAGTTCAAGCAAATACTGTCACCCCAGGCTGTTAGAATGGAGCAAACTTTAACTACGATTCCCAACAGCCTGATGCACAGGTCATGCTGAACAAGCTAAATTATTAAGCGATTGGAAATCAGCAGGTTTGCTGGTGCAATGCAAAGTATCTAATATCTTACTATTAGTTCTCTCGCACTGTCTGAAGAACTAAAAGTGTTACAACAAATTGCATTAAAGGTACAAAAATCTAGCAAGTCTAAACACTATGCTCTAAAGTAGTGCCAATCATATGAGTTTTAATATTTTCTGCTTTTACTTTTGCAATTTGTTCAAACAAATCAACAGGTTAAGCAAACCAAAACGAGTAACAACTTACTGCGGCTTTCCAGCTCTACTGGGAAACATACTGATTTCCAAAACATACTATGGGTTTCCAAGGATTTAATTAAAACCTGCTGAAGACAAACACATCCTTTTTATATAAGGTGGGGGGGAAGCTGGGGGGTGTCTTGAGAAAGGAAGTTAACCAAACAGATCCCCACCCCTTGGAAATCAGTCAGACACTACGTTCTGTTCCTAGGAAGCAAAGCACGTTGTGTAAAGCCGTGAGTCCCAGCAGCCCAGCTCTGCTACCACCAGTGCCCACTGTGATCAAATATAGTTCAATAACAAAAACTCTGAGAACACGATGAAATTATCTGCAACCTAAGGCCGACAAATCCTTGAGGCATTACCCACGGCACCCTCCAAACCGCCAATTTAGACCATAAGTGTCTTAGGACACTTAAGATGCAAAAGGTTGCATCTTTGCTCTGCGAGTGGCGAAGCACTGGCACAGGCTGCCCAGAGCAGTTACGGCTGCCCCATCCCTGGAGGCGTTCAAGGCCAGGTTGGATGGGCCTTGGGCAGCCCGGTCCAGCGGGAGGGGGTGGAACCGGACGGGCTTCGAGGTCCCTTCCAACCCAAACCACCCTGCGATTCTACTATTCTTCCCCCGGGCGCTGAAGCGGCGCTGGCGGAGCGAGGACCTCTGGTCGCTAGGCTCCCTCAGGCTTCCCGCAGCCGCTCCCGGCGCTCTCCGGCCCCCCGGGCCCGGCGCTGAGGGGCTCCGCGGGCCGCTCCCACCCCCGCCGCGGGCAGCCATGTTCGCCGCGGGCCGCGCTCACCCTTGACGGCGCGCTCGGCGGCGGCGTGCGGCGGCAGCAGCAGCACGCGGCTCCCCTCCTTGGCGGACATCGCTGGGCGCTGCGGGGCGCGGGCGGCTCCAGGCGCCGCCTCCTCTTCCTCCTCCTCCTCCGCCGACGGAGGGCGCGGCGCGCGGCTATGGGCGCCCGGCGGCCCCGCGGAACATGGCGGGCGAGGCGCGAGGCGCGAGGCGCAGGCGCGGCCCGCCCCGCCCCGCCCCGGCGTGCCGCGCGCCACCATGGAGAGCTCCGCGCGCGCGCCCTGAGGCGGCGGCGCCATCTTGAGGGGGAAGGGTCCTCAGGGAAGAGGCGTTCTTCATCTTAGGAAAGCGGGGAAACAAATCAAAACACGGAAAATAAAAAGGGAAAGTTGCGAAATGAACCCTACTGAGCCCCGAACAAAATTTTTCACCGAAAGGATCATGGGGCACTGGCTGAGTCTCCATCCCTGGAGATGTTTAATAGAGGGGAAGAGGAGGTGCTCAGGTTTAGTGGCAGTTGGGAATGGTTGAACTCGATGCTCCAAGACGTTTTTTCCAACCTGGTGATCATATGATCAAGCTAGCAGAAATTTCTACTCTTTTAGACAGAATATTAAATTTTATAGCTTCTGCAGAAACCACAAACTCTTCTTCACCAGGATGCTTGGCAGAGACCCCATGTGTCTTCAGTCCCTTGCAGCACTTTCTCACATCTCATCTCTTGTTGTCTTTTGCCTTATTTCCATACTAAAACAGCTAGGGGTAGCCACAGGTCAAACGCTGCTGCAAGTCACCTGCAGGACACAGGCTTGCACTGGGCTGTCTCCCTGCCAGGAGGCAGAAGCCCTACTGATAGGATTTGGACCCAGTCCCACCAAGGTCTAACTTATGATGTATTTCAATATTATGTATAGGTTCTGGGATTTTGGTGCTAAAAACTTTTAGCTGGCCTGTGCCTGTATACTGTGAGAATTAATTGATAAGCTTCGCTGCAGCTTGTTTGTACTTTCAATTATCGTATAAATCTGTCTTGTAAGATAGAGCTGTTCTAGGTCAGGAGATAACCTGTCTTAGGGCTGTGAGAATTTGTTGATATAGAATCACCAGGTTGGAAAAGACCTCTTGGATCATAAAGTCCAACCGTTCCTGTCTGACACTAAACCATATCCCAGAACAAGATATGATATAAAATTATATATGATATGATATGATATGATATGATATGATATGATATGATATGATATGCTTGGTTGTCCTGTGAGATGCAGCTGTTTTAGGTCAGGACAGAACCTGAAGAATCTCCAGATAGGGTTGGATAATCCAAAAAAGAATGAACATTCTTTGAGGACTTACATGGTCCTTTGTCTAAAACTAGTCTATATACCCACTGCTTTTGTAAGATGTTCTTTTTTAGAAGGGCATCCAATTCAGAGCTAAATTGTGAAATAAAAATATTACTGTCTTTGCTTCAAGGACTTTGTCCTTTTCCATCTTTCACCAGTGAATGACTATTTCTCACAATACTGATGCTTTACTAAGAACTTTTAACAAGGCTGCAGTGAGAAAGAAAGGGAAAGAATAGGACTGTATCCAATTAAGCCAGATAACAAGGACCAGTGCAATGATAAGAAGAAAATGAAAAAGGTAGGACCAGATGCAGTGTTGAATAGGTGCTGGAGGAGTCTAAGTATGTGCAAGAAAAAGAGTTGAAAAGTTCAACTGTGAGGAAGATCTGCAGCCTTCATCTCAAGACCCCAGAGGAGACCCTCAGAGGGCATGTGCTAAGAGGAGGAAAGTTATGTAACGACGTAAGTTATTACAATAAACACCTGTTCCAGGAAAAGTGGTGAATATGTATGCTTTGACTGTATACATCCTTTGTGAATTATACCAGACATTGCACACACATCAGGTGGAGCGATCCCTTGCGTGCCCACCCTCGAATTGGAGAATGCCTTACTTAACTATCATATCAGCATTGATTATTGACTCTGGCTATTCACGGCATCACCTTCTGCCACATACAAACTGCACCTGCTTGATGTGACCAGCAGCTCCCAGCATTGCTGGTACGTCACCTCACAGGAAGGCTGGTACGGCTGCACTAAAGCTGAGGTAGTCACGTCAGTTGTTGTGACTCTTTGATACCCGCGTAGATTTCTGCCCCAGTAAAGGTGAAACAGTGCCTGCTCTTCATGCCATCCTCTTTCCTCCGAGGTAGTAGTGCAGTTGTACCTGGGCAGGGTGGCTGTAGGGCTGCCCTGGAGCAGAGATCGTGGAAATCAGCTGGGTTTGAATAACAAAACCAACAAGAAAACACCCCACAACAAACCAAGCCAAAGATCTCCAAGTTTGGCAGCACTTAAACATCTGTCAACAAATACAGTTAGATCTAGCCAACATGTAAAGACATAGCTTTGTTTAATCAAATAGCTGTGTATAATCAAATGCGGTATAGCTAGAGTTGCTGCTTTCCATCTTGGCTAATAAGGCGGCTCTTATTCATTACTTGTACTGAGCCATGCAAACTATTTCACACAATAAATCAGGACTTCAAGAAAGAAAAACCATTCGGAGTTTATTGTTTCCAGCAAGGTCTTGGTTCTTGTCCTATTGAGGTCCAAGGGAAAAGGGTGACACCTGAGGTGAGTACCTGCCATCTTGAGCATGAAAAGCTGTTTGGCTCAAGCAAAAATACATTATAATTGATGGGTTACACAAGGGCCTGTTTGACTTTGCTGTTTTGTTGCATGGCCAAGACAGTCCAAGCAAGAAACTCAGAATAAAATATCACTGTAAAGACATTCAAGGAAGCAACTCAATTTTTTAAGGGAATCAGAATTTTAAACTTGGGCTGTTATTAATGACATTTCAAAGATTCCAACCTTTCGCGAAACTAGAATTTAATAATTCCATCTCCACAAGTAAAATATGCATGTGTGTGGGCAAAAAGAAAGCTGGGATACATTGAAGTATCATGGAAGAAAACCTAAGTGACTGTTTTCAATTAATCTTAGCAGATATTACTACATTATATTAAATATGTCTGTCATTGTACAAGCAATTTAAAGGGTTTGTTTGATACATAGAGGGAAAGCTCATTAGCTTCAATAGCACGGACACGTATCTGTTCAGAATATGCTGTTAGAGCAAGGGATAGGAAAGACAGAAAATAAATGTTGCTCATGTTGACTTGTATCTTAAAGCACTGCTAGAATAAGGAGCAGGGGGAATGAATTCAAACTCTTATTTAGAACCAAGAGAACCTTGATAATAAATGCATTTGAAGTGTTTGACAACATGAATCAGGAGAGAGAGTCTCATGTTACAAACTCACTCATTTGTCCAAACATACAGGGAGCCTGAGACCTTGCTGTGTGTTGTCAGGAATCACCTCTTCACCTCTCATCAGGTTCATGTGAAAAATGGTGTTAAGTCTCCCAGCAAACCATCCCTCCCTTAGAACATTAAAAAAATAAAATAAAATTGGGATGACCATATTTTTGATGACAGCAGCTGGAAAGAGAAGTTATCTACAGTTTTATTGTCATTTTTTAAAACATATTCCATCTTACCTTATTAAAATACAGAGTGTGTGCCTTCGCCATTAAGACAATGCCAAAACCTATATTAGGAAGAGAGAGGCAGCTTCAGAATTGTGCCTAAGCCCTTTTGCTTGTCTTGAAAGCTTTTTCATGTAGTATTGTCTCTAAATCTGCTGGAGGCTCTGGGAGGGGCATTCCCACTGCCCCAGCTTACACCATGGTGAAAGCAAAGCTGATTGAGTCAGTACATCTCGTGTTCAAGGAATCAAACAATTCCTACTAGCACCACATGTAGCATTATGATTATAGGAATGCAGGAATGCACTTACAAACAGAAACATGGCCTTGCAGGTATAAGCCAGTGGGCCTTTGTAATCCTGAGAGGTTCCCACAGATGCCAGACAAATGACAGTATTCCTGGAAGGCCGTCATGTTTTACTTCCTGTTCAGCTTTGCCACCAAGTGGCCATTCCATTCCACACATTTTAATACCCAGTTTTTTTTAAAAAAGCCTGATTCTTATTCTGCCTGGATATTCTGAACCATTAGCTAGCAGCTAGAACTGGACTGCTTTCTCAACAACTGGGTTTGTAATAGAGAAATAATTCATCAAGAGAAACCCATCTAGCCAATCCATCTTATTCTGTATCCTGGGGAATGGAACCATTTGGGATGCAAGTGATCCCTGTGCTCCTCCTTTTCCATCTCAGAGCTGCACACACTGAAGCTACATGCAAAATATATTTAATGAAACGGCTGTTATGTTAAAAACCTAGACTTCTTCAAGAGCTCACCTGACCAAGTACTGCAAGGTGAAGTAACAACTGTATTTTAGCAAGTAGTTGCCTCAGATACTAAGTGTTGTTTATTGAAGTTCAGACAGAAGTTAGATGTAAAAATGACTGTGAAATTCTGTAACCATCTCACGCAGGAGGTCAGATGATCAGAATAGTCCCTTCTGACTCTTAACAGCAACATATCTTTAAAACTGGCACAATGCGGTGTCCCAGAATCATCTAATTACCCAAGGACTTTTTGAAAACTTTAAGAAGGAAATTGAATCACAGGAGAGAGAGATATATTCCAGATCCCAAGAGAAAGATGCATAGAGCAAATCTTGCAGAGATAAACCAGGTCTGAGAGGGGAAGACACACTATAGGCTGAAGAATAAGATGAAGAAGGCAAAACTTTTAAGAGGTTGTTCCGCTTCATTGACTCTCACTAGTGACTGTCTGAAACTGTCCTTTCTGAATTGCCAGAAATGCTGTTGTGGTTTGTATAAACTGTGAGACTGCCTTGTTAAAAAAACGTGCTTTATTTTAAGTCTGTTTTGACATATTGCTGTTTTGAGTTTCAATATGAATACCTGACAGCTTTTTTAAAGAGGACACAAGATTTCCTTGTTGTCCCAGGCTGGTTTTTTTATAGCGAACTATATTATCCATAAAGGGAGGCCATCACTCAGAAAGGTTGAAAGCGTGGTCTGAAACCCTTTTCTCCAGCATCACATAACCATTCTCATTGCAATAACCTAGCTGCCAATGCCACTCAGTACTGAGAAGCTGCACTGACTTAAAAAAAAACCAGACCCACAAAACCAAATCATCAGCTGGTTGTTGGTACAAATTACAAGTTCTGTCCTGTTATGCTTCAGTAGTTACTGCATTTAAAAAGCTGGTCAATGTCGTGGTTATTCCTTGCATAATATCACAACCGTAAAAGCAGGCTAAGGCAACCCAGCCCATGCCTTAGCTTGACTCTAGAATGTTATGTGATTTTTTTTTTCATACCAAAATCTACCAACCACATATTTAAATCTTGCACTTCTAGAGTGATGATACCTCAAACTCTTCTTCAAGTTCCTCAAAACATCACTCACTCACTCTGCTTAAAGAATTCCTTCCTCCGCCCTTATTTTCTAGTTCAAACTTTTCCTTCCTTAGCCTTAAGTGAGTGCTCCTTCTCCTACCATCTGAGACCGAGCAATTCCCTCTCTTCATTTATCTTACTACCTTGGTGATATTAATAGACCATGATCTAGTCACCTCTACTCAGTCTAAAAATTGAGTTCACTCTGCTTTTTGCTGCCCTCCTTTGTGTTCTCTCTAGTTTTCTCAGAGCCTCCACAAGCAAGAGACTTAACTGACAAAGTATTCAAGGTAAGCAGATCTATGTATAGGACATTACTCAAAAAAAAGCAATCTTGCTCTGCAACAAGAACTATATGATGTAAAACTGTGTGAATTTTTTTTTTAAGCTTTGATGAAGCATGTTGATCCACGAACACTGTCCTACAGACCAGAGAAATCCCAGTAAGCAGTTTTAAAGGAAACTGTGCAGGGAACAAACTCACAAAAGGCAGAGATAGGATGGCTCATTTGCTGAGAAGTAAGTACACTCTCTTCTCACAAACACATCTGGCCACTATCCCTGGACGGCAGAAGTGCAACTATGTCTCCAACATAGCCCCCTCTGCATCCTTTTAGCAAGCTACTGGGACCAAACACCATTAAGTACGAATAACAATCAACTAGTCCATTAGGACTGGACAGCTTAAGGAGGGGCTGAACAAAAAAATTACCCTCTGGACTGGGCAAACGTGAGGTCATGACCAATAGTTAAATGAATGCAGAAAAGGATATTTCAAAATAATCCCACATAAGGAATTTAAAATTTTGCTACTACATATTTTGTCCCAATAAGTTTATATGCAACTAGAAGATTATAAAACCACTGGAGAGATGTGGGCTTTCCCCCCATAACCTATGAAATGTTGTTATAAGTATTTTCTGGTCTGTACCGTCTCTGCTCTTCACACGAATTACATCCATGTGTTCAAATCAGTAGTTTGTTGTGAAAAATCATCACGGGCTCCCACACACATACCTTCCTTTCTCTTTTCATATGAATGAGGTGTCATAATCAGCTGACACTTAAATCTGCTATATGAAATAGCTTCTTAAAAGAAGCCTCTAAAGGGCAGCCAACCAAACCCAGTTTACAGTGCTGAAATGGGTCTTTAACATCAACTGAGGTTTTTTTTTTAATCTGTCTGGAGAAGCTAACTGAACAACCAAAGTAAAAAAAAAATTTATGCATTATTTCATTTATGCATTATTAGGAACAATTAATACATAAGGTCACGAACAATCAGTTTTTTCTTAAATGTACTTAAAAATACATACCTGATTTGTAAAACTTGTGCTTGACTTAATGGTTAATTTGCATGTGATTGACACATTTTATATCTAAAAAAAAAAGTCTTCTAGAAAAAGCTGAAGTTTCATGTGCTGTATTGAAACTACAAGAATGTGAAAACAAATTTTTTTTCAAGCAGTAAAGCATACAGCTTCATAGCAAACAGACTGCAGTTTTTTCAAATAGCATTTAAGCCATGATGGTAAGTTACACAATTAAGTCTCTCCCTCTCTCTATGTATGTATCTGACAACCAACAGCCTGTCAGAGAAGAGGTGTAGGAATATTCATGTATAAATATATATAAATTAGTAAGTCAAGCTTTGTAAATCAAAGCAAGTTGTGTTCAGCTACCATTTACTCTTCTCACAGATATTGCATGTTAACATCCTCATTCTTTAATGTGCTTTAAGCTACTTAAGACAATCTTAAATAGTTTGATTTCTTTTGTAGTTAGCAAGAGTTCTATGCCTGGAACACCCTCAACTGACGGTCACATAACACTTAACTGGTACAAATTTTGAGTTAAAAAAACCCAAGACTGCCATTCAAATCACTTTGCCTGAGGAATAAAAAAGTAAAGCTAAAATTTGACAATATGAAATTATTCTTAGATTTGTTTCATTACTGAAGTGCAGCTTCATTGTACTCACACTTTTCTCATGTATTCATCTTTAAGATTATTTTGAATAGTGATCTCTACACACATAAATTTTCTTGAGCCCGTGATTTATCAGTGAATCAGCTCAGACTGGGCCATCCCAAACTCCAGATGACCGTGCTTCAATAAACCTAATAGAAGGTAGCAAACAGACAGTTGATCTCTTATTCATGACTATAGTCAGTACTTACTCGCTCAAGAAGGAATACTCAAACAATCCCATTGATGCCAGTAAGGAAGTTTAGTTTTCTTCGGCTGAACTCAGCTATTTGCATCTGCTTCCATAAGTACGCTAGCAAATACACTTGAGTCTTCTGAAGTGACTGAACAGCTTGATCTTACTTGGTATTTTTCCATTTATCAAATAACGATCTTAAACATTTCCAAGTTATTTAAGGAATTAAAAAAAAATCCTTCAGTGAACTAGTATGGTGCAGTAAGAAAATTATTTCAGCAGTAGCGTAAGAGGACAAGAAATATATCCACCTAACATGCATTTTTCTAAAGCATTTTCTGAAACTTTAAGGAAACTCAATCAGCCACAGAAATCATGGAAGAATCAGCTTAAAAGGAGCATTGCATTTCTCTAACTAGGCTTGCACAGGTTCTGGACACTGCAGTGAAAAAATGCTAGAGATGGCAAGTACAGATGGATGAAAATCCTATACTTTTGCTTTTTGCCACCCATAACACAAAGAGGTGGCAGCACAGTGGGAGGAGACTGCAAAACCAGGCTAACTCAAATGAGCTATCTCTGAAACCCAAACACCACTTTTATCTTTGCCCCACTTGGCATGAACGCTGACATAACCTACCCTGTTTGCCCAACACCAGTCTCTCTACATACAGAGCAGTGGCATGTGAGTATATTTCTGCTGTTTTGTTTACCAAGGCACAAACTTTATTAAAGATCCTGATGAAGAACATGGCCCACACTCTGCATTGGTCAATCTCCCCTCTCAAATGCTTCAGTGGCCAGTGGATGCGGAGGACCGTCTGCACAGGAATCTACCCAATAAAAGAAGGAAAGAAAATTCAGAGGCCAATTCCGGTGCACACCTTGGGAAGACAGACTCATTGAACATTTTCTTTCAATTTGTCTTCTTCACCTTTTCCTCTATTCCCTCCTATTCCAGTCCACCCTCTCACTTGTCTTTTGCTTTCCTTTGCCCTGACCCTGCCATGTCCCCAAAATGCCATCAGATGCAAAACCTGTGTGACCGCCAGTTTTCTGCAATTCTGCTTACACTTGAAACATCCTGCCCCAGCCATCACTAGCAGACCAGTTTCAGCAATGTCAGTGATCACGGACAGTATCAGTCAGACAATTCCTTCCCTCTTGTCCAATTCCCGGTGTATTAACATGGGATCAGCAGCCTTTTGTTTGGGAAGGACCAGCAACTTACCTTGCACTTCTGTAGCTTCTCTGAATCAGAACATGTTTCGATTACTTCATATACCACCTGGACAGATCTGCTGATCAGCAGGTCTAAGTACGATTGCTATAACCAGTCTGCACAAATTCTGTGGCCTTCAAGAGCGAAAACTACACTAGGTAGTTAATTTTCCATATACAGAAGGATTATATTTATGCAAATTTGCTACTGCTAAAACATCAAGTTGCTTTTCATTTCATTATTACTTTTCTTGCCCTCTATACAGCCACATCTAGACGCATATTACTAATACAACAAGAGATCAGACAAACACAGGGAAAGAGAATTTTATTTTCAGGAGAAATTATTTTTAAATGTAAATGTGAGCATGTAGGACCTTAATTTTACTTTTTTTCATCATCATCAGGGCACCAGGCACTAGGGGGGTCTGGACCATCCACTGTGGGGTCAGCTGTGGGCCCCACTCACCATACCTGCATGTAATTGAACTGCCATGGTTTAAGACCATTTTAACCACCACACCTCAAAGTGTTTGCAGTAGCAGGAGTGCAACTTTCATTAAAATGACACTTCTCACTACACCAGTCACTTCTAATGATTTTTGTGTATGAGTCCTATCTGCACACACTACCAGCTTCCACCGATGCTGTGGTCTTCCCCCCTACAAGGACGCCACAAAATACACTGTTAGTTACTGTCCATTACGAGGGGAAGTTAGGCACAGAGTAGTGATGGAATATCAAATCCAGGGGCGAAATTAGACATGTCCTCCAATCTAACTGAATACTTATCACATGAACTTTGTCAATGAACTAGAATAAGAAATTTACTTGTGTTTGTTAGGTATAAGAAAATAAATTGGCAGTTTCATGCCAACTGATGGGTAAAGCTAAACAGCAAAGAAAGCCCATACACAGACAGGTAAATAGAACTATTTTCATAGATTTATTTGAAAAATACTTACAAAAGCAAGTATGTTTGACACTAAAATAGTTAAACTTATTCTGTGTTTACATTGGTGCAATCAAGCGTGCAACGTTAACAGTCTTTTCTGTTCGAAGCATTGTTAGCTTGCCTTAAGGAAGTGGGGAAAATTCTAGTTTACTGATGAACAATGTCTCCCTGCCACTTTCCTCAGCAGCAACTACAGCCGTGATCCCTGCCTGAGATCTCGGCACGCTGAAAACTGGGTTTGCTTTACTAACTGCCGGCCTGCCAAGTGCAGATTTACTGGAACCTGGAAGGCGGGTCAGACTTTTTCCCCTAGGAGGAACAAAAGAGAGAAAGGAGATAAAACCAAAAGGATTGGTTTTTATGTGAAGAATTTACCAAAGCTACATTTCATGAAAAAGTCCTTAAAAATGTCCTTTTGTTAGTGGCCATCTTCCTTCAAAACATGCGCGTACTTCTGAACTTACCCGTAAACCAATGCCTCTGGAGCTCACCATTCCTACAGCACTTTTTGCTAGGAGAGGCCCAGGCTAGAATAGCCAAGATTCCCCATCCAGACAGCAGTTCAGTAGTGTCAGAAATGAAACACAGTGCAATTAGTTTCCACCTACTACATAGCTACATTTTAAGAAAAAACTGGCACAGATACTGACTGAAAGAGTTTGCTGTCTCCATGTAATCTGTGCTCTGGCAACAGATACAGTCTGTTCACAGAGCTGTTTATTAGGGCACATGGAGCGGACAGATCTCACCAGCCATTATTTCGCACAGTGCCAGTAGCTGCTGCTGCTCGAGCCAGCGTGTTTCTGTGTGCCTCTGAAGAGGAAGAGAAAGTCCCGTCCATCACGTGCATCGGCAGCACTCGCCTTCTGCCAGGCTGAGGGGTGTAGCTGCTCTGTCGCCAGTCCTCGTCTGGGGGCATATCCACTCTCCTAGGACCTGGGGCCTTTGCACAAGAAGGGGGCACAGGACAACCCTGAGAGGCACCAGGGTCCCAAGAAGGCTCATGTGGTATTCTTAAAGTGCTGTAGTCTGTGCTGGCTGGTAGCCTGCAACCAACGGCATAAGATCTGTGCATTTGATGTTGTGAAGGCTGCTGGAAGAAGCCTTCCTGTAAACTTTTGCTTGGCTGGTCAGCATGCTTCCCCCAGAGCATCATTCGTTTATCCGATAATGTGGCTGTTTTCCTGGCAGGGTAGCTTGTGCTCATCCAAGGGCCAGAGACACTTGATGTTCCACCTTCTAAATGCGGATTAATTAAAGGCTTTTGCCCCTGGGAGAGGGTGCCTTTGGGTGCACAAGGGAGACTCCTGTAGCTCAGTGCCACACCTGGGTAGTCTTCACCTTGGAAAGTTTCACCCCTGTCAGGCACAACCAAAAGTTTCTGGATGATCTTCTGATCTCCTGGGGAGAAAAGGAAAAAAGGTTTGCTTAGTCATATTTTTTTTGTTTCATCCTCTGAGAACTTTCAGCTGTGGCCAGTAGCTGACAGAAGAAAAAAAAAAAAATCAATGGTACACTTACTGGTTGACATGCAATTCTGAATAAATGCCAGCTGTACCCTTTCTAGTACTCACTTTCCTCACTGCATTTCACCCTTATCACAGCAGCTGTCACAGCCTTCACATTTCTTTAACAGCTGTTGTGTCATCAACAAAAAAATATTTCAAGGCTATTTCAAACTGGTTTTGATAGCAATCACAGGGAAAGCAATTCTCGTGTAGGAACTCAGTATTTCTACTGGTGCGGTTACGTGTGTGACTTACTGAAACGGGTAGTTTGTGGAAGTACTTACACATGACAACAAGGTGCTGGCTCTTACTGCTACTTGTACAATAAAGAAAATACCCTCAGAAAAATGTGAGCATGTTTTTATATAAAGTTATTATAATGCTTCCGTAAAGATTATTCCCTTTTGTTGTGTAAACTTAGCACAGAACCACAGAACAACTCAAAAAGGGCAGTGAAGAAGAAAAAGAATGTGATGTGTCCTTCCGGATTTCTGGAGGAATCCAGGCAGATGGTGAAACATTATTATGGAAGACACGGTCTGAAGAGTTGTATTTCAGCAATATTTCTGACCATGAAGGATGATGAGAAGTCCTGTGATTACCTGATGGTTTACGTGCCTTGCCCACCATGCTGGGCATCAGTACATCATGGGGTAGGTGCTGCACTTGGTTTGGGTTGTGCTGGGAGTCAAAGGGAAACACAGGAGGATCATGGGGGAAAGGAAGGGAAGTGTAGCTGGAAGAACGGTGGCTGGTGTCCACTGGCATTTTCCTCATACTTGGTGCTTCCTTTTATAAAATGAGAAAGGAGAAGAACAAAAAATGATGAGTAAACACAGAGTTGGGTTGAATCAAGCAAAGACTGTGTTGATCCAAGGAAAGGGATGAGTCACCAGAACAAAAACATGCATCTGTGTGTGAAAAAAATACAAATAAAACCTGCATCAATCCAGTAAGGCTCTGACTGCAGTGGTGGGCTATTTAGGAGGATCATTTGGCTGGAAATACACCAAGGAGAAAAAGCCATAACACACAAAAACCACTCACAGAGGTTAGGTTCACAAGCTGAATCCACACAACGAAGGCAGGGCAGCTCAGCATTGGAGCCGTCATGCTACACAAGCCACAAAATAAAGAAAGGTGTTGCCGATCCTTTCTAGCAGGTTTTGCTGAAAACACTAATTTCAGATTATAAACAGATACTTCCAGTATGTAACTGGCTGCATGTTATGTACCAAGACTTGAATTGTCTGCTTTATTCCTACTTTCGCTCTCTAAAAATGGTACTTGGTGAATACATTCACAAGAGAGCAGAAACTTTCACGTGGCTAGCGGAGTCTTTTTAAAACTACAAGTGTATTAGAAGCTTTCCTGAAATACTCTTGGGTAAACTGAAAGAACATTTATACTGGACAGCTTTGTATACTGGCAAGTCCTATTAGCTCGCATGCTCACCAGCTGCAGTAGGTACTACTCTACAACAATGCTGAAGAAGATGGTTTTGTTACCTATATAAAAGTTCATTCCTCCAAAAAAGGGAACAAGAATTCACAAAGACAAGCTCACATCATTGCTTACTGTTCAGTTGTCTGCCATTTTGTTAACTACTAAATGTGGACAGAACAAACAGGAACCCTACCCACAGGCAAAGACTCTTTGGAAAGCGCTGCATGTTATTCTACTTACAAAACTGTGAGAAGAGACCAAGGTCTCTTCTCTGTTTGAGACGACTGTGCCACTGAGACTGCGAGCAATGCGGCGGAAATTCTCTGCACTGTACATCTCCTCCTCTCCTGGTTCCCTGCTACGTTCTTCGGTATAAGTGACCTGCAGACAATACCACACATTTTAGAAGAGGCTCTCCATACTATCTAGTTCGTATAATAATCATGGGGAAGAGACCAATACAAATTTAACTGCAGTGACACTCCGTGACCTTTTCTTTTTTGAAACTCTTCATTCAGATACTACCCTGCAAACAATGCTAACATGTCTGCTTGGATCTGGTGATTGAAATTACTATTCCTTATAGTTTTTCCTTCTTGAGTAAATAAGCACTGATTGATTTATCTAAGTGAGAGTCATTCTTTTATAAGTATCTAAAGCCAGGACAAAAAGTCTCCACTGGGATGAACCTACCGCAAGGACTGACTGCTGCTACAGGTGTACCTGCCCCTGCAGAGATACTCACAGTTGCAGCCAACAGCCCTCCTGCCATCAAGTACTGCAGCCTTCACATAACGAAAAATACCTAGGATTATTTGATGAGTGCTGGAAGCTTGTTAATCTTACGTTAGCAAGGGAAGTGTTTATTATTCTTTTCTTGTCCTCTTTTCTATATAAGCAACAGCATTTTAACTCCCTTTAATGAATATGTAATAACTGTAAAAATTGTCATTTCCCCTTGAAAATATTGTACGTTTTCATGTACAGGCACTGATATGTAACTGTCAGGTATTTAAACAGTTTCACCCCAGAAAAAAAGAAAATCATATCACACTCTGAGGTGACCAACTACCAACTGTATCAAATACAAATTATCTTCCACTTTCAAAATATGTAGTAACACAGTAAAAATAAAAAAAAAGTCAGTGTCCCTGCAAGCGGTAACAACAAGAAGTAGTTATCCTGTGTTGTGATGGAACACGTTCAGGGAGACCAAATTGTAAGGTTTTCAGGGATATGCTCCTCAAAGTCAGAATTTAGATAATTTGACTTCATGCAAAGTGCATGCAGCATCAGTCAGTCATTTTTCAGATAATTAATCCTGAGCTGGACTGCACTTAAAATTCTCCCTAACACTGGTATCAACAACCCGAGTATCTCTTTTGTAATACACTCCACTTGTCCCAGTGTATATTCCTTCACTGGCACAGGCCAAGCCCTTGCCTCTCCGGCACATCTTGAGTAACAACACATCACCTTGGAGACAGAAGAGACAGTGGATCCACACAGACTGCGCTCGATCTCTGCTGTCGGGGTTTTCGAGAGACCCATGCCAGCTGTAGCATGCAGATTCCGCACATTCAGGTTCACGGAGACTGGGAAGGAAAAATTTATGGTTAAATTCAACACCTGATTGCACGTTATGGCACATTCCTGACTACCCTGGGCCTGACTCCACAAAGGCAGACAGACCATACAAACAGAATGAGAAGTCCTGAGATCCTTTGAACATTAACAAGAAGCTCAACTCCCAGCACTGCCACGGGGAGGCAGCCCATCAGGACAGTCATGCCTGCCTCACCTGCAGGTTTCTGGGCAGCAGTGAGTTGAACTACTTCAGAGTTAAATGATTTAACTGCTCACCAGCACTTGCTCAACACAGAGGTGAAATAGCTTAGGGGACTTTAAGGGACAGAAAATCAGCTACCAGGAGCAAGTTACCTGAAGTTACTTGGAATAAACAAGACCTATCAGCTTCAAGTACCCCACACATTCACCTGCTCATTCCCACCCAATGCTACAGCTTGTCAGCCTTCTCTTGTGCTGATTAAGTAGTCAAACATGTTAATTTCAACTAAAATTGCTATGGTTACTTCACTTCAGTGTGATCCACACCAGTTATAATCCCAAAATTTCTCATGGAATAGACAGGCAGATTAATGGCCTGATAAAAATGGTCACAGGGAATCTCTCTATAAAGGAAGAGAGGTGGTGTACTGGTATTGACATTTTCTGCTTTGAGGTGGCAAATCTTTGCTTTAATCTCTATTATAAAGCTCCAGTAATGGAACAGAGGTATTTACACTGTGATTGTGAACGCAAAGGTCTGACAAAGCCAGTTGATACGGGGCAGAGAGCTTGAACAACATTTTTCAAATGATTAGGTATCCAAGTTAAAAGTGAGAAAGAGCTGTCCTAGTCCCCACTGAGGTGATTTTCATCCATTTCATCATAGCAGATGCACTAGTTCAAACTTTCTGGGTTTATACAGAATTTGCAAAACTTGGGATGAAACATCTGAAAGTAACAGCAAACAAGAAGTGAAGATCTCGAACAGAAACTTCACTTGAAGAATACCCATAGCTCTTATCCCTTTTATGTAGTGGGAAAACAGGCAAGAGAAGCGTCAGCATAAGAAACAGGGCATTTGATGACAGAACACTGAAGCTTCAGCTAACACTAACACAACCTGGCTTTCTCCTGTTAGATTTCCAGAAAAATCTTCCAAAATCACTAAACAGGAACACGTAAGACTTTCTGCTTCAAGCCCACGCAAGAGAGCATCTGCAAGGTTGTGAGGTCAGATCTTGCCTGATTCAGAGAGAAAATCAAAGGAAAAACAAATGGGAAGTTGCCACTTTTGGATGGGTCACCTAGGTTGCCAGTGGGCTGCAAGACAAGACAGGTTCATAGAAAACACAAGCTGTTCAATAAAAACCTGTTCCGAGAGTTTACTGCAGTATTCGATCTGGTCACAGCCAGGCTGATTTCTCAGGAAAGACAAGAGTTTCCACCTCCACAGGTGCAGGGTAGGGCAAGACCTGTTTTATGTATGTACAACAATATATATCACATATATCTCTGTGTGTGGGTGTGTATACATCCCCTCACGTATATACCTCACTTTAGTACCCATCAAGTTTCAGGCTACTTAGTACTTAACCAGAAAACTTGTATCTCTAATGCTGCGACATGGATTACAAAGAAGCTTCACTCTAACTAGGCAGAGAATAGAGGTCACCCTATCTCAAGCAGGAGATTAGGTTAACTTTAGTAGAACCAGACTGCTGTCATCAGACTCTAACTGAATGTCTCCAGCAACATCTGGATGTTCTCACTGACAGCAAACGAATCTGTTTTCTTTTGGCACCAACTAACCCACAAGGTCTCAAAGGACCTTCGTGCAGATCGCATACCCCTGTGCTGCTTTCACAAATAATTTTCCAGAACTCCAAGCAGGCAGCCCTTAGCAAAACACAAGTTCAACTCTCAGAGACTTGGAAACACTTTTAAAAGTTATTCCCATCAACCAAATACAGATAAAATTCTCACATACAGTACAAGCGGTTGATATTCACAGATGTGTAGGACATGAACTTCAGGCATAGAAACACTTTAATAAATTCTAGAGGCAATGAAGGACTTTGAAATGGCAACATTCAGCAACCCAACCTAAGCAACTCCCTAACCAAAGCCAGGACTAATTATTTCCACGTTACCCTTAACAGAAGTTGCTCTCCATTGGTTAAGATTCACAGCTACTGTGCAGCCTCCCCAGGCAGTGCTATCACACTGCTTCTCCACTTACACGGTGTGTTTCCAGAGTCCGTGCCCTTAATCTTTCCACACCTGTGCACAAATTCATGCCCATTTAACTAAATCAACTGGAAAACGTACCTTCACCTATATCAGAACACACAAGCAGGTCAACCAAGAAAAACAGCTGCATCATTCTTACCTGATCGGTCAAATGGATACCTAGCACTGTCCTGTCTTCCCAAGAAAGGCCGAGCGGCCTCAGATGCCTGCAGACTAGTCTGATAGAGGGATTCCAGTTCTGAGAGCTCCTGTTCTGTGTCTTGATTCCACAGTGGATGCAGATGTACTGGGATCCTGCTCAAGTCATCTCCAACTGCTCTCTGATCAGAAAGGGATGGACTCCTCCCAGGTACAGGAAGCCATTCAGCATTCTTATTAGCCTTCTGAGAACTGTAATACCTAGTAACATTATCCACCCAACGGTCCACAGGCATAGAGGCAACCATGCTACCAGCAGCTCCATCATCCACCCGTTTCACTCCTCCATCATGACAGTGCCTTTCCAGGTGGGGTGCAGGGTCTGCTATATTATGTCCACCTCTTCTATACAGCTCTTCACTGTGAGAACAAGTACTCTTAGAAGCAAGATGCTGGGCACTAAAACCCTCCACAGAAACTACCCCATCCCTAATATCCACAGTTGAGTGCAATTTTTCAGAAGGCTGGCTTTTGTTCTCTTGGTTTTGATGGATTAGCTGTCTGTAACCAGAGGATGAAGGGCTGATGAAAGATTTTTGTGTTAACTTTGGAGACTTCTCATCCTGACACACTGCAGCAATCCAGCCTTTTTCATGAGTACCTTTTCTCTGGGAGACTGTATGCCTTTTCTGAAACTGCTCCGCCAAGGAGCGAACGTGTCCCTTTGTACTAAGAGCCTCAGATTTGCAACCTTCTGCTGTGCCATAGTCATCCCGTAAGGGCAATAAAACCTCATGGCTGTTTGCTCTGGAGTACTTATTTGTTTTTTGCAAAATATCCAAGGAGCACTGCTGCGTAGGGGATGAAGTTGCAGGGGTCACTGCAACTAAATGATCAATGCTGGGCCGCACTGGAGAGCTTGCAAGTTTGGAACAGGGACTGTGCTGGTTGTCCATTTCAGGAGATTCTGCTTGCGGTGGATGTGGACAGGGAAACAGTGTAGGCAAAGACCCAGAATTTACTGTGTTAGCTTCGGGTTTGTACTGAGGTGTGAGAGCAGGCGTTATGTTATGAACCTCTTCTACCTTGCTGCTTCCGCAGCATTCCCTATAGTCTTTTGGCCCTGTGGCTGCGGTGTCAGGAAATTCCACACCACGGTGGGCATCATTCTCAGTTCTTGCAGACCTTTCTGCCAACCCTTGCCTATAGGGAAAAGAGGGAACTTGGTCATGAAAATCAGCAGAAGCAGACTGGAAGTTTGGAGAGATCCTGTTGGATGGATTGCTTTCAGAAGGGGGCAAGGAGGAAGACTCTGGATATAATGATGAGTGCAATTCATGGCAGGAAGCAGGTGGGTGGAAGAAAGAACTGGACCCAAATTCCACTTCTTTGTTGGGTTCCAGTGGTACCTCCTGGCTCAGCAGTACTTGGAGCGGGCCAGTCTGTTCACTAAAACACACAGAAGGGTAAATGATTAGCAGTAGTTATTGCTTACGTTCATCCCTAGGGTACAGAATGCGCACTAGGTGACACATACCTCAACACACCTTGCTTTGCTAACTGTATTCTGAATAA
This sequence comes from Coccyzus lansbergi, assembly GCA_033558105.1. Classification (NCBI taxonomy): domain Eukaryota; kingdom Metazoa; phylum Chordata; class Aves; order Cuculiformes; family Coccyzidae; genus Coccyzus; species Coccyzus lansbergi. Next base: position 2,955,595 of record JAUMJK010000178.1, on the reverse strand, counting down.
GACTCTGCATTAACTCAGTAGAACTCAATAGATAGATACGTGCTAGTTCTTTACTTCTAGCCCTAATTTCCTACACAACTGACCTACTGAATCTATTTTGAATTTTTAAGAGTAATTTGCTACAGTTAGGCACTCTACTTGTACAGCACCCCAGCCACTTGAAGCAGTAGACTGTACGTGTGGGTAGGGATAACTGTAAGAATTGGGAAAATAGCATTTATATAAAATAAAACAACTGTTTCCAACATTAACATCAGTATTTTTGAAAATACTTTGGACACGATCAGAATCTGAACATACACATTTCCATAAGGTCCCCTCTCTCAGGCAACTTCATGAAGAATGACTTGACAAATGGAAGGAACAGTTTGAAATGTCTCTCATGTTGTTGCATTCTGATCTTTCAAATATTTATCCAAGGCACTAAATAAAATGCAAACTAAATATATACAATTCATATTTTGTAATAACTTGTTTTCTAAGTATAGTTCTGAAAAATAAATTGTATTCTTTTATGTACCAATGGAAGACAATTATATCCTTGGGTCATAAGATGACCTTGGCATTTTTCTGCGTTTAATTAACATTTTAATATGGAGACAGAAAAAACAATACCAAGTTCATGTGCCTGTGAGAAAATGACAGGCTACAAACAGCTCCGACAGAAACCTTAGGGAAAAATGACATCATTGCTTTCTTTCCTACTTGAGATGCATAGAATAGAAGTTACCATGAAGACCTAGTTGATACCTGAATCAGAATGACCTTGTGTCACAAACTCTGCACTGTCTACAATGATACTTATATCTAAGTAAGAGCACAGAAGCCTGGCTATGAACAGATTCTTTTTACTGGCCACAGTATCAACATTTGGTTGGATATAACTTTTTGCAAAAGTAATGCTCTTTTCACAGAGCAGCAGTGAGCAAGTTCATCATTAACAAAATGAGTTTATAAAGTCCCTTTCTTTCATTTTTCTTAAGAGTCTGCCACAACGCATAATGCAGGCCCTGTGTTTCTCCTGTAATAGAGGACATAATGGACCCCTGATTGACAAAAAGATCAGCTGTCATTGCACGTAATTCAGCTACTGCAAGGAAAGAAGAACATTATGAACTATAGCCCAGTAGGTGTGCAAAGTAACTGATTTTTAGTACATAGCTGTAAGTGGTGTTTTAGAAAAGGAATTCTCATCTGAGACTTTACCTAAGCTTCTGATAATGCAACATGTAAGAAAGGGAAGAGGGAAGAAAAAGGAATGGTTCAAGAAACAGCCTAGAAATTGGACAGGGATGGTCCAGTGCTAGGAGGGAATGGCATGGGAAGAAAGAAGGATTAAGCTGCATGCTGAAAAGGGTAGGAAGAAAAGATCAGTTACAGCAGAGTAAATTACGCTATAGTTGAAGTCAGTATGGAAGAAAGAACAATGAAGAGATGCTGAAGAGGCTGCTAAGCCAGGCTATGGGATGCCGGGATACACAGGGAAAAAAATGAAGAATGATACAGCGTCAGGAACGGTATTCAGGGCAACAGGATCAGGATCTAGATCCAAGAGTTGTACCAGTGCACCACTAGAGAAGTGGACTAGAAAGAAGAGAACAGTGTACCTGACACTTCTCAAACTACAGAGCACCACACACACTGGTTGCCGTTCCCAGCACAAAAGCATTTAAAGCAAGATTTTTACTGTTGTACATTCCTTTACCGAGTCTTGAAACTGTTCCTCACTACACACAGTTCCACATCTCACCCTAACACCCCCTACTTTTTAATCGATTATTGTCTATTGTATTCTTTTCCTTGGTGCATAAAAAAATCGATGCTGCCAGGCATCGACATCTACAGTTCTGTGTCGTAGATCACACTTCAAACACATGCATACTGAACTCTTCTGTAAAGACTGGGGCGAGGGGAAAGGGGTAGTTCATCATCTTACAATAGGATTTAACCTACAAAAGAAAGGAATAGGGGTAACACTATAGGATCTGGACTATCCAGGGAAATATATATAGTTGCTATTTCTCTCCAGACCACACTGCTCACAGGCGCGGCTCAGATCTGGGTCTAGGTGATGTACTTGGACTACCTTGTAGACTGGGCCATGGTGCCACCCTGTGGTGGGTGGCAGCTTGGCGGCGGCAGCGGCTGCGATGGCTGTTGGTGCTGCATGCGATCCTGGAGGCTCCGGGCTTTTCGGATACTGATTTGCAGCTTCTTATCGACTAGGGCTCTGCTGTGAGTGCTAGCGCTGGCATCATGCATGGCAAGTCTTAGTTTAGCTAAAATGCAAAAGAAAACATAGCAGAAAACAAACAGAAAAAAGGAATAAAATTGGAAAAAAAAAAAAAAAGATGAAGCGAGAACATAAAACATGGACCATGCAAATACTGCCACAAAAAGGTTCACAAGGATGCTATTGTTTCCATTAATGCACATTCAGCTTAGCCAGGTGTCCAAACACATTAATTGAAACTAAACCAAGATAACAGAAAAAAATAATCCATGTTTTAGCCCAACTTCTCATCCCCTTCACACAGGCTCTTTCCAAGCCTACCACACTGATGTTTAATCATCTACCCTTCTCCTGTATCCTCCATTCCTGGACTCCATTCACGTACAGGAATGCCTAGTTGGGATGCAAGATTCAGCATATTCCATGCTGGAACGAAAGCTGAGGGGGCTTTCCCAACAGCTGTACGCTGCACCCCTTGTTCTACAGCCCCCAAGAGTCAACTTTGAAAGACCAACGCGCAGGAGCTGCCCCCTCTGTGTGCAGCCATTCTACACAGACAGGGAGGAGCCCAGGGTGAGACAGCCAGCCAGTCACAATGGAAAGCGGCCGAAAAGAAAACAAAATCACACAGCACACATTCTCAAAGGTCACAATGCATTTAAGCACTTCAATGTCCTAACGCTTTTTTTCTTCATGACAATCAGATACACAGCGTAGCTCATTTCTGTTAATCCAGAAGACTTGAGAGCGAGCTACCACTTTCTTCCTATGCGACACCCTCCATGAGAGATAGGGAAGCTCAATACCCTTCATAAATGGGTTTGAGGACTGGGGAAAATTGTTAACTGAGGAACAAGTAGCAGGGGATTACCTACCAGGTGCTGCTGAAATGCACCATTTAGCACCAAAAAGGGCACTTCAGCACCCCAGTGCTGCTCCTAACATCAGGCTGGAGAGAACAATGAAAACAGATGTGAACATGAAAAAACAAACAGAGATGAAGAGGAATAGGACTAAAACCCCAAAAAGAAACGCTTGAAAAACAGGACAGATGCAGTTTCCCTGCACATTCCTAGAGACCAGTGTGATCCCCTTATTACTTACTACCTCATCATTTAATGCGATTTAACGTTTCAGACTTTTTTCTAAGATACTAGTAAACTGTCAAAAGCACAACAGCTCAGGCAGTTAGTGTTACTTACATATCGCTTCGTTACAGAGAGCCAAAGCTGCAGCACAATCCCCCTTCTGCTCCTGATTCAGCGACTCTTCAAAGATTGAGTCTGCCTCCTGCATCGACTTCTCAAAGCCATCACTCCTCCCTGCAATGGGCAGCACCTTTCATTTTGGTTTCATGCATTGCAGAACCCTCACTTACCCACATTAGCGCTTGCGATTGCCAAATTCTTCCTCAGATGGAGTCTCGCAGAAGCTGCTTGTATCCCAGACCACATCACCTAACCTCCCTAAGCAGTACAACTTGAGCACCCTGATACGCTTGGCATCCACACAGTAAAACAATGCAAACCAGAATTTTTCCTCAAATTTTGTTTACCTGAGAGAGTTATACTAGCTTAACATATTATTTTCAGCAGTCAAAATCAGAAGATGATATGGACATGCTGCCAGCCAGTTCAAATGACTTGTTTCAAGTAGGAATTAATATAAATTTAGAATTAGATCTAAACCAAAATATATCAGTAAAGGAAATATAGCAGGTTAGGGCTTTCCCTGTACATTAACTTTAGTCCCCTGACAAAAATCATCTATGTCTTCTATGGGCATCCAATTGCTTCCGGACAACATAGAAACAAATTAAACAACTGACACGTCTGGGGAACAAAACTCAGACTTGAGTGTGAGGGTAAATCTGCATGAAATACTTCTACTAACGTGTTCAAAATGTGTGCATACACTCAACTGCTAAAGGAGACACACAGATATGAGAACCTGTCAGTCTTGATGCTTTAGGAGAGAAAACACAGGTGTAAGAAACTAAGAAGAAAGGGACAATTGTCAAGAAATCTTTTTGCTACAGTTTAGAAAACAGCATTGGAGGAGGGGAGGACAAATCATCCTTGGATGCAAAAGAGAAAGGTGCAACACTGTGTCCCAGCATCAAAACAACCAGCTCCAAGAGGAGGAAATTCCCAGTCTGGTGCCAGCTCTCAGGCATTATGCAAATTAACCTCCACAACATACATATCCAAATGAGGCAGGGGAAACAGAAAACAAAAAAATGGACATTTGGTTTTGTTTAGGCATGGGGTTTTTTTTTAACATAATGTCTCTGACATTGTGGTAGAGAACATGAGCATCTTCACTGGCCAACAGTAAAGTACATTTTCTCAACATACACTATGGCCTGACCTGCTCCCCAGCACCCTTGTGCACAGATGCAAATGCCAACTATCTTACACCACACTCAAATGAAAAGCAAGTTTTTAGAGCAGTGAATTAATCAAGCAGCACATTAGGTTTCAAAAATCAAGGCTACTGAGGCTTGTAATCAAGGCTAGTATACTAAAGTTAGGTTTCTTTGCATGAATTTAGCAGTTTACTCGAGGGAAAATGAGTCCAAGTGCTCTGAAGCTCTGCGCACAAGCAAGCCTCCCAGGCAGTGAAGCAGGCTGGCAATGCAGGCTGTTAACATCTCTGACTGGGGTGGGGAAGGGATTGAAAGGAACCAACAAAAACTTCCTCAGATCTCAAGTCAATGCCTGTAAACTTCTCAGACATTCTACTGAAGTCTTTTTTTTTGATTAAGCATTATTCTAGTTCACTTTCTTTTGAACAAGGAGAAGTTAAGCAAATTTTGTTTCTACCATCTAACAAAACAGGAGATCAAAGCAGGGTAATGTCTCGGAGAACACACTGCTTTCTTTTGGACAGGAGAAGTAGAGGAGACAATGTCCTTGTGTTCAACACGAGAGGATTACTTTTCAATTTTTACAACATTAGCATTTATGTTCCAAAAGTAAACACTAAGGCTAATGAGAAGATATCCATCTACTCTGGAATATCAGAATGTTTCACCTGGTTCTTGGCAGGACTGTGAAGGATAACCAACTGTCTCACTAGTGGTGGGCAAAATCTATAGAAGCATCCCTAAAGTCAGGCACTCTCACCGAGATTGTAGTTCTCAGCTGCTGTTGGCATGGTGACATTCCTGTACGATGCAGGCTGCAGGGCAGTGGCTGCACTGTGCCCAGTGCTGGCATTGCCATGGAGCACTCAGCTCCTCTCTCCTGTAGCAGCAAACTAGTGCCTCAACTCTCATTTACCCCAAGTCTGGGGATGCTGGGAGGCCTGGCCACTCAGCAGACACAGTGGGTTTGCCTCTGTCCTGCAGGCTTTTGGGGGAGCAGAGCCCCACAGGTCACTGGCTCTTCCTTGGCTCTGCTGACCCACCACCAACTCCCAGTTGAATGCTCTGTCAGGCTCCAGGCTTCACACTGGGTTGGATCAGCACATTCCCTTTCACCTTATCTCCAGCTCCCCTCTACTGCCTGATAGACTGAGGGCTAAAACATAAGTGCTATATGTGAATCCTGTCACAACATTTCCTCTGCTGCAGCTCCACTCTTCCAACTAAACCTTTCCTGCTGCCAGGCCCTGTCAGAAACATGAGAAGTCATGAGAAAAAAAGCCAAATAGTATTTAATTGCCTATTTTTTTTTAACTTAGAAAAGACATGTAAGCTAAACCCAGCTCAGATTTTCAACATCAGATTGAGCTTAAGGCTGCCACAGTTGTTCCCACCCTTGTGCTGTGGCTGTGCAGCTGGGCAGGGAGAGCACTATGAGGGCAGGAACAAGCAGAATTGCTTAGAGAAGCGATGCTACCAGAAAAACAGGAACAAAACAATGGCCTAAATGGATGAGCTCTGCTGCAGGTGGACCTGAGCTCGTTTCAAGACACTGGCTGAAGCCTTATGGCTAAATCTGTACCAGCAATGGTGTATGTCACCACATGGAAATGGATGGATGTGAATAGACTAAAAACACCTGCATTACCTTGTTTCATTTAAGAAGGAATTTCGTCAAAATACCAAACACAGGGGTTTTTGTATCCTGCAAGTTTGAAATTGATTGTCTTTCCCTAACTGAAGGTACAAAATTGTAATGAAGGGGAGAGAAAGAGACAGACTGCAATAGAAAATTAAGTTCAAAAAACATCAGCTGTAGAAACTTGTAAAATATACTGCATTCAAAAAGTTACCCTGGTTCTGCAGTTCATCCAGATCCATGAACCTGCTGGGACGGGGATTAAAGCCCATTGCTGCCTCCATTTCCTTTTCTCTTTTTCTGCGTAGTTCCTGTTCACGCGCTCTCCTTGCCACCTCCTCTTGCAGTTCATCCAGTTCACTCTTTAAAGGTACAAACCTGTCCCCACCTTCCATTTGAAAAAAAAAAGCGGGGGGGGGGGGTAGGGAAAGAAATGGGGTTTGATAGTAAAATCTCTTAAGCATCCCTTATGAGACAAAGAAATATTAATGGAGAATACAATTAACACTAGAAAGTAACAGACTGAACAATCAAAGACCACAGAATTTCAGATAAGTTTTGTTTTGTTAAATTTTACTTTTAAAATCCTGTGCAGGCCACTTAGTTTCCAATTGCTTTCTCTGTGTCAGTAACAGGCAGAAATGCTGCAGCATTGCTTCAGGCTCCCCTGCAGCACAGCCCACTCCTAGATTTACTGACTCAAGAAACAGTAAGCAACAGAGAATCACTGGAAGAGATAACCCTAAATTGCCACTGAGATCTTGAGGCTTCTTACTCTGATTATGATTTGTAAATAATTCCATGTCAAATTAGTCAGATCATTAGTTTCAGTAAATAAGATGAAATGCTTTCCGTCTAACTCCATAAGCAGATGAAAATAAGACGAAAATATAGTATATCAATATCCTAGTCAACACAGCCGACATCAGTTATCATTGTCGCTTCAAGTATTCAAAAAGTGCACCCCTCCTTGTTTTCCTTTCCCCAGACATTCTCTAGAATTAGGTATTTGCTCAGAATGGTGAATAATCAGAATGCATATCTGAGGAGAAGCTCAGCCTTAGCCCAAGCACCTGGCAAATATCCACTTTCATTTTTGACACTCTGGAATTTTGTAAAGCATTATGAGCTTCTCTTCAGGGCTTCATCAATCCAACTACTTCATTATGAATTATGTGTGTGAAGATACATTGCCGTGATGGCAACTGAGTTATGGGAAAGAACAGGAACATGATCAAAGGAATATTCCAACAAATCTTTTTGCAGCCCCCCACTGGTAAATCTTGTAAAACTGTGTTATATTCCTCAATGTTTATTTTCTCTTCTCTCCACTGTGAAGATGAGCACCCAGAATTTAAAGAACGAGTCCAATACAATTTCCTTTGCAAAACCGCTGCTGCTGAGGAAGTGCACCTTACCATTTCCAGGGGTGTGGGGGCTGTTCGCCCAGCTCCCAACTGATGAAGACGACTCCACTTCCAAGATGCTGCTACTGTGAGACTTTGGGATGTTACGCCAGGCAGGAACCAATCCACCTGCTCGCTTCATATGGACGTCCCTCCAAGAAAAGAGTAGTTACAGTTTACCATTTTACTAACCTCTCTGGGAGAAACTGTATCTACCCTTTTCTTTTTATCATGACATAGATATTTACTCTTGCTTTAATCCCATTAAAAAATAAGGGGGAGAAGCAGGGGAAGAAGAAGTTAACATACTCCATAATAGTATGCAATGCGTATTAAAACCATGCTCTGATAGCTGTTCTCAACAGATTCTTACAGCCGAGCATCTGCTATGCTGGCCATAAACAGTCTCAGTTTGTGACCAAGCATCCTAAGCCAAAAAGAGAAAGACAATGTGCTGCATGCTTATTTTTGCAGACAAATATTGCAAATGTCTTGAAAGATTTAAATGAACCTCTCATGCCGAAAATGTCAAAGATTTCCATACAAGACTATTGATTTCTGATTTTGTGCAAGACTTCTATCAAGCAATGGTTTAACTGAAACAAAAAGGTCTGTAAGTTCTCTATTAGTATTTACCTTTGGAACAAGGACAAAGTTTGATAGTTCAGCTATTTCAGATGCGTTATTTTGGTCAGTCATTCTCATTCAGCTGAACCCCACTGCTTTTCCTTTTCCCCAACAGTAAGCTATCAATATACTGACAAGAAAAGGAATCAAATTCACTCAAATTCCTATTTCCTTTCTCACCTGCCCCAATAAACCCTTATTACAAGTGAAGAGTGTTGGTTTGCAATTTTTAGAAGCTCTTCTACACCATTATGTAACTACAAAAACAGAAATCAAGACTTAAATCACTCTAAACATTAAGTTTCTTGAAATCTACCTGTGGTTGCTTGAGCTTTCAGACAAGGGCATGTCCAGACTCACTGGGCTGTTGCTGTTGCGTTCACTGCTTTCATAGCCAGACTCCATCCTCTGTATCAGATGAGGATGTTGATCCACCATGTGGTGCTGAGTGCCCCGGCCCAGCACACCACGCTTGTATCTGATGTTTGACTGGCTCGATCTTGTTTCTTGAACAACATGATCCTTCACCTCATTCTCAATAAGCTCTTTACCTGTCAAGACAAGATAATACAGCTTGTTAGAAGATCCAAGCTTCAATACCAGGAATCATCTACACATTTTAGCTTCTCAACCATGCTTAAACCAGAAGTGCTGCCTTTAACTTAGCGTAAAACTAGCAATATTAAGCAGAAAAATAACCAATATAGCATTCCTGACAATACCAAGCAATAACCTGTTAATGAAATTCACTTTTTAATCTCTCCCCTATACTACCACTTACTGTATCTCCCCCGGGTAACAAGCAAGTCTAGAAAGATCTGTCCCTTCCCCTAACTATTTCTATTTGTACAAGATCATTTTACAGTAAACCCAACTATGTTTCCAGTTTATATTTGTTATTGTACTGTTTTATCCACTTCAGACGTTGCACTTCTTCCACTGTTTATTTTGCCATTTATGATGTGATGAGGCTTGTATGACATCAGTTTGTTTCTTCTTTTAATTTTTCCTTACTGTTTCACTGTGTCTCCCCACTTGCCTGCCACGCTCCCATTGCTTCTTTCCTTTGGAGCTGTGTTCTCTTACTCCCTTCACTTCCCTATATACATTTATTAATGAACCCCAACTCTTTTCAACCTTTACTTTCTTCTAGTCAGTACGATCTGTCCGTCCCTCTCTCCAGGCCCCCAGATTCCTGCAACAGCACCCTCGGTAACCACAACTTTGCTGCCAGTCACACGGATCTCTTGTCCCTCACCAATGCACTGTCCTTCAGGCACTCCAAGACAGCAGCACAGTGGCTCTAGTTGCCTAACAGCATAAACCCAAGGCACTGGTAAATATCTGCTCCCTACAACCTTCACAGTTTCAAGAGCAGCCTCTTCTTGAAAGGGAGCAGAGTAACTGTTATATTCATGTGCAGACTCAGAAATGGAAGCAGAGGCAACAAGACATCCTGAGCTGTCTCACACATTTTACTACCTTCAAAACCAGCACAGCTGAGGACAAAGTCCCTACGTATCAGCTGCACAGCTGCTATGATGTAAAATGGTCCCAGATAAATCATCACTGGCTGCCAGGCTCTTGTCCGGACAGCAAGAACTCCCCACAGATACATGAGGTACTCACGGCACCACAGTCTGAGCCATCATGCAATGATAGCATAATGAGCCAGAGAAAAGAACAGATCAATACAAAGGCCATTCCAAGGGATGAACTTCTAGATACTTTGCAGTCTAACCCTGTGTCCAGCTAAGCAGCACAGATGGTAAAGCTTCCCTTATTGTTTTCGTACCTGTGAAACTTAGTACACAGAACGCAAACAGGAATATCATACATTCAACATGAATATCCACACAGAAACTGGCCTTCGAGGAAACGACTCACCACACAACTAAACATTGCATTCAGAATTTCACTTCCATACTTTACTTAAACATAACTGTATAGTGGAGGATTATAAATTCCATGCACTCTGAAACAAATCTTACTTCTCAAGCTCTTACCTGCCTCTTCAGAGAAGGGGCTAAGCTGAGTGTAGCCACAATGTTTCCTCTTGTCTTTACTGAAGATGCTGTCTATATTCAGAGACTCTCTTTTGGGTCTCCAGGTTGGCCGGTACCTGCTAGACGAACTAGATTTAGACTCACTACTGGTACTCTCCACTTCCCAGTCTCGAGAGTGTGTGGACAGGCTTTTTGAGGGTCGTGATTCTGCCTGATTCGTGCTGCTCCCTCCGCAGGGGGAATTTTGCATGGTTTGAGACATTTGCTGTGGTCTGCTGTGGATCATATTGCTCACTGTCTCTTTAAATTCCCTCAGCCTGCTGGTGCTGCTGGATGGTTTGGGGGCAGTTCTGGGGGCTTGTTTCTCCTTCAAGGTTTCTCCTGCAGTTTATAGAAACAGCAAAAGTCACAAAAATAACATCAGATTAAGCTACTAGCCTTAACTGCAGCACCTTCACGTAGGCTTTGAAAAGCAAAAAACAAAACAAGCCCCAAGAACAAAACCTAAAATGATAAAAATCTCCACAACCAAAGAAAGAAACAAAAAAGACAGGACAAAACACAGACATAGAAGTAAGAAACAAGGAGAGAAATCCATGTACACACTGAGGAGCTTAAAAACATTCAAAGAAAGATATTAATTCAAAATAAAATAACATCTCTTGCCTTCACTATGGTATCCTGACGACTGAGCCTCATCTCCTCTTCGACGAGACCGGCTAGAACTCCTCTTGCGGTCTGCCAGCGAGCTCTTTTTGGAAACATGCCTCTGATTGCACTCACTGTCAGTCAGGTGCCCTGGAAGGACAGAAGAACACAGTAGAGATGACAAGCCCCTTCAGACTGAGTGCGCTGCACACTAAGAGCAGCAGGGCTCTCCTGCTTCTGAGGAGCTGCAGACGCTCCAGTGCTAACTGGCAGGGTCGGGTAAGTTTTTGTACCCAAAAGTCTTTGGTTGTCTTGTGGAGGGTGTTTCGTTTTTAAGGTCACAAAAGAGCAATACAGCCCCTCCAAGGACTGCGGTTAATGAGAGCTCATCCACAGGGAGAGAGAAAAGTTGACTCTGCTTTGTCTTCTAACAGTCCAAGGACACCATGTTCTTGTTGTCTGAATGTTTTTTAACAGCCATGAATACAAAACTCCTGAGGACAGCTTGCCTGACATTACTCTGTCAAATGAAGACTTAAATACATGAATGAGCTATCATGTAATAATGAATTAGTGCACATCATCAGCTGCTCTGCACTGACTACCCATCTGCACTCTCTTTGCCTATAGCCAATACAAGTAATCTGAGTTAGCTTAGTCTACAGTGAAGAAGCCTCAGTTGGCTCTCAAGGGCTAAGCCAGCTAATTCACATCTGCCACAAGCTAGGAGCACACACAGGCCATCAACATGGATCAGCTGGCACACAACAAAGTTCCCTTATGACAGCTCATAGGTCTGAGTGCTAATATTTTCCCTTGCACACAACTTGTTGCTTGTTTTCTTAAATTAAATGTAAATTAATAGTATTTGAAATCACAAGTTTTCTCTATTGCCTTTTCTTAGTTTTACGGTTCTTACACATTCACAGTCCTACACCTGCAAGCACAAACACACGCATAGCTTTACTCACGTGAGCAATCCCAAGCCGAGATGCAGGATAAGAAGGGAATTTATGAATAAGCTACAAAGACTTTTCTCTAGCCTTTATACATAACTTTTGCCTTGCACAGGATCACAGGAAAGGGGAATTCCTATTACCCAGTGATGGACCAACATCCCCCAGATTACAGAGCTGGCTGCTCTGAGCCTTGCCCCTTCTCTAGAAATTAATCAATTAATCAATTTAAAGCAAATCTTTCACATAAAATAGTACCTTCAAGAGCTGAAAAAATAATTCACTTCAAATACAATTGCTACAAAGATGCTACAATAAATGAGTGGGAAGGAATCCAAACAACAAAAAGCAAGCTACAGAAGACTGGCATTTATATTCATTTGCAAAGTGGAGAGTGATTTTGCAGCCAAATTCTTTAGAAACAAGATGATTATATAAAAGAAAATTAATTAAGGAAGTACAACAGAGATGCTGGCAATGAAGATAAATGATGTGCAGCATCAGGTGACTGAGCACGAATCAGTGCTTTTGGAAAATGTTTTTTTTCCTCCTCACAGCATGGACTATCGTGGATTTTGCGGGGACTGAAAAAAACAATATTATACCTGGTAGTGGCTCCCCTCAAGACAGAAGAGGTTTATGTTTCACTTCAGAATGTACAAATTCTCTAGTCAAACATTTTTCCCTCAAAGTTCTTTCAACCCATCAGGAGTGCTTGGTTAGCACCCTTCAAGTACTGTAATAGGAACTATTTAAAGACATTTAGTGCTGCTGGAGCTACCTTAGGGTCTGCGTAAACTAACTGGAGCCAAATATAGCATTGTAGAATGAAGGCTGCTAGCTTTGCACAAATAATTTTTCCTCCTTTCATAAATCACAAATTCTGTCCAGATGTCACTGGACATCTAACAGCCATGGAGAAGATGTCAAGAAACAAGAGTTTGCAGGACATGGGCTTTGTTGTCTTTGTTGTCTGGACCCAAGGCTAAATCCAACACAATGCAGGAATACAGCAATTACAATCCCAAGAACACTAGCTCACACTTCACATTCAGGTTTTTAAATTCACTAAAATAACAAGCCAAGAGTTCTGTGTGAGTGCCTAATCACACATTTAAAAGGTGTTCCTTACTGCAGCTCAATACCTCATCCTTCAGTGCTGAGATGGATTCATAAGCAAACAGTGACAGTCAAAGGAAAAATGTGGTTTTG